>CM076571.1:693171897-693502528 GCA_034641835.2 Pinus albicaulis | reverse complement strand
TCACAACATGGAGTTTGGACCTAGTTGTCCAAATTTAACAGGTTTCCTATCAGATGAAGGAGACTGCAGTGCATCCATCTTTGGGTCTACCCATCAATGAGGTGCAATCAAACATAGTGGCAACCAACAGAGTTGCAGCATTTTCAAGCCGCAGCCCTCTCTAGGGGTACATAGACAGGGTTTGCAGCACAACTTGTCCACCTAGGTCCATTATAGGGGGAGTGGCAAAATTTCCTGGATAGATTTTGTTGGTCGATCGGGTAGAGCATCAGGAGTTGCACATGGACCAGTATCAACTTAGTAGACACACTCTTGCACAGATGTCCATACATTAGATTGGTGGGAGATCATGAGTTGGTATCCTATTGATGGTACGATCTTTTTAGTGAGGAACATAGCGGAGCAGGGGCCCTTAGACTTGACAGATACTACAGTTTCCAGTTGGCAGTGGGACACAGGTCGATAGCTCTCCAGTATTCCATCCTGACTTCAAAAGACTAGGGTTAGCATTGGATTGAGTCAGGAGTTGGATTGGAGAGAGGTGATGAGTTGGTATGTAGTTGGTGGGGCAGTTTACACAATCAGAACTACAGCACAGTGGGAGCCATGGAGCATTGATGCTTGTTGGCATTGGGATCTAGGTTGGTTTGTTGATGGCATATTCAGTGAGAGGTTGGTATGGGATCCGAGCATTGAGGGATCTGTTCCTAGTGGGTTGATACAGAGGCCTCGCATCTCCCATCGGTTCGTATGGGATCCGGGCATTGGGTCTCAGTTGCATTGGGCCAACAGACGGGTCCACATATTTGGATTGCTTGAGGGCAAGCAATCTTGGGGTGGAGGTTTTGTAATATCACCTTTTCTGGTGTTCCTTATGACATGGTTAGGATGGACTTCTAGAGTTGGGAGCAGACCGGTCACAGGTACAGGTTGGTGTCATCAATGGACCCAGAGGCTTTTTGGAGGATTTTTGCAGAGTTTCTCTGAGGACCAGCAAAATTCGCTTGGTATATTCCATCACTCGCATAGTTTGCCTTTCGTTCCAACTTCCGGTGCATTCCGACAACTTCCGGAAAACTAAGTTATTTTTGGGCTTAACTCAGTTGATTACGCTCAAGGTGGCATTCCGGGAGGAATACGTGATAAAACGCCTTAGTGTAATAGCTCGTTGGAACCGGAACGAGAATACCTACAGGACGAGATGGTTGGACATGAGTTTCAGTGACCGGAGGAGACATGTCCGCCGATTTACTCTTTCACGCATTAAAAATAATATTTTAATAAGAGGGTAAAGTGCTCCATGATTAAAAAAATAATAAAATAGAAGGCTCTAGAAGAGTCCATTAGATCTATAAAAGAAGAGGAGAAGGCCATTGGGAAACATCTTGGATTTGATATTATTTCTCGCATGTGAGTTTGAGAACCCGGTTCTCTACTCCATTGGTAGCCCCAGGACGGAAACCCTTGGGTGAGAGATTGGGCAAGTGCCTAACTCCCCTTCGTGAATTCATCCTGAATTCAAAGGTGAGCTCAGTAGCGCCATTTCAATACAGTTCGGAGGTCGGTGCAGTGCAACAGATTAGATTGGAGTAGCAGCATCAGCCAGGAGAGTGTAGCCCCTTCAGAACTGCGCAGAGGCAGCCACAGTTGCACAGTGATTGCGTAGTTTAGGTTGGTGTGGGTGCTAGGAGTGAGGAGTGCAGAGGAGATTCAGCAAGATATTCGGAGGGGAGGCTAGCCACCTCCTACCAGGGATTTTGGCAATGTTTTGAAGCCATTTACCAGAGTTCTAGCCAGGAGCTCGATTTCCCCAACAGAGCAGCGTTCCAAGCCCAAAGGGGCCAATTTTCGGGATCGAGCTTTCAGCAAACCCTTCGCGGGTTTTTGTGGGTCTTTTGAGAAGAGTCCTGTGTCCAATTCCTGAAATTTTCTGAGCACGGGAAACAATCCAACCAGCAGTCTGAGTTCAACCAGCAGCAACATTTTCTGGACTGGGCAGCACAGTGATTGAGCCATGCAGTGCCATTTCGAGAGAGACATTCCAGCTTGATTTGAGATGTAATCCAGCCAGCCTTCAGCGGGCCCAGATGCACCCATTCCAACACCATTATTGTACTCATTTCCGGCATTAATAAAATGACTCAGATCATGTTTTTGGCTCAGTTTTCATGTGTTAATGGTGTGATTTTACTTGTAATTTTTAGTCTATTGTTGCTTTATATTGCTGTCATTTTCCCATCAGGGATATTACACTTTGTCAGGGACCGATTTATTGGACCTTGGCTTTGTGACATTCGTTGTAATCATCCTCATCTTCTCATTTCTCATTTTTTCATCAATGCCACATTTTCTAGCCCCATTTCATCTCTTCATATTTTCATCACCATATTTGTCGTCATCTCACTAATCCTTTCATCTACACCTTTAGCACCTGGACATTTCGATTGATTTCTTGTTTGGGTGGCAACCCCACTTATTCATCCATTTACTCCCAGACAAGAAACCCTCTATTATATCCATTTGTTTCTCTAGAATGACCTTTCAGTTTCTGCCTTTAGAATCTTAAAGCTAGATTCATGTTCAAGTGGAGACTCCATTTCTTTCATTTCTTACAAGAATTTATGCTAGAAGCTAGCTTCTTGTGGATCTTTTTTATTTTCTTGAGCAAAGATCTATCTCTCTAGCATCCATTTGGTTATTCCCTTTCCCCCTTTAAGGAAGTCATCATGGATACTCTTCATGACATGCCGGAAGAGGCCATTCATAAATTGCCTTTGTTCTCGGGTGGTGAGTCAGCCACTGCTAGAAAGCATCTCTTCACAGTTACTCATATAATAACTAGATATTTTCTTCCTTCACAATATGATCATGAAGATGTCAAGGTATGTTTCTTTTCCTTTTCCTTAGAAGGTGATGCTATGGATTGGTTTCGTAATTGTCCTGAGGATTCTTTCGCTTCTTTACAATACATCATCGATGCTTTTAAGGATAGATATATGAAACAAGGTGGCTTGCCTTGTGCCCCTATTACTATACAAAAGAGTGAAAGTGATCTTGTAAAGAACTCAACTATCAACAAAAGATTTCAAGACAATTCTCATGATGAATCCACTAGTAACATTGCAAGACAGATCCATGATAGTGGAGAAGCAGAAACAAGTTGTCAAATCAGTGTTGACAACAATAAGCATCTTGTTAAGGAATTGATTCAGATAGTTAAAGACATACAATTAAATCAAGCTCAAGTAATCAAGAATGTTGAGATTTTGTGTATTTGGGGTAGCATTAGTTGTGCTCTAGCTCCCAAATTTTGAGGAGGGACAGAGTAAACTTGATCTAGAAGACCTAGAAATTGATTTGGGAAATTTCATCTGGTTTAGGAGATATTAAATTAATTAATTATTTTAATGTATTTCCTAAGTTAAAACTTAGGGAACTTAAATAATTAAAGTGAATTTAATTAAACATGTGATGAAATTGTCTTAAGTCACACAAATCAAGCCTTCTTTTAATCTTAGCCATTGATTCAAGATCTGATCATGGTCGTTGATTTGTAAATGAGAAAAGTATAAAGGAAAGGCTTGGGGTCATTTGTAAAGAGACACAGAGGCAGAGCATTGAAGCTAAGCTGAGATTCTAGGGCGGGTTTGCTAAGAATACTCAAAAGTGTTTCAGCTGCAGAGAGGGGAATTTAGGCCAAGGGGATGATCTGATCCCAGGGTCTAGAATCAGCAAGAGGTAGAGATCAGCTCAGAGAGGCAGCGCAGAGAAACAACAGGGCAGCAGTAGGAGAGCAACAATTTCTGCTACGCAGGTGTTGTGCAGTCCCTCAAGGACAGCGTAATTGCTGCAAGAAACCCTCAAGGGTTACGCAGAGACCCTAATGGGTAGCATAAGGCCTGTGTCACCCAGTCTGGGGAAACGCAGACCTTTCCGGAGCAGAGCTGAGGTTCAGAAGTGCTTCAGGGACTGACACAGAGGCTTCAGGGGCAGCGTTGGGGTTTCTAGGCCCTAATATTGGCTGAAATTTGTAAATCCCGTTTGAGGGTGTGGATGTCATTATTTTGGCCCTAGATCAGCTAGTGAGTTGTAGATATATTATTTTTTTGTCGGGTTTTCCAGATCTAGAACCCAAGCTTGTTGTATTCAGAAAATTCTTAATCATAAAACCCTCCAATAGCCAGAGACTGGTTTTCCAGCATTGGGTTTTTTCGGGGACTATTTTTCCAGAAATAACCATCACTTTGTCTATGTGTGCATGAATTTGTTCTAGATCTAGATTGGTGGAGATCTGTTATGTGTTTTGCTTCGATTTTAACTTAAATTTATTCAGTTAATAACTTGTCTAAGTAGGACGAGCATTACCATATTAACAATAAATAATTTCTACATAAAGTGTAAAGATTCAGAAATTTCCACATGGTATCGGAGCAATTGCAGATCTAGGAGGGTCACTAGCAAGAGACTGAAGGCTCTAGCTGCAGGAAGCAGATGGAAAAGCAGCAGAAACGTAGATCTGAAGGGATAGCGCAGTTTTCAGAGGCAGATTCATGCAGAGAGAAGGTTGACACTGTCTAACGCTGTCCCCTAGCAAGCCCACGTAATTACTGAACAGAGGCAGCTCAAAAATAGCGCTGGATTGGTCTGAACCCAGTGAGTGTGATGCAGATCTGAATCTGTCAGATCCAGAAAAGACTACAGAAAAGCTGTAGAAATTCAGAAGGTGCTGGTGGGGTTAATCTTCTAAAGTTTTCCGATTTTTAGACTTAGCACAAGTGTTAAATTTGGACAACTAGGTCCAAACTCCATGTTGTAATGCTCAGATTAAGAAGCTAATATTTTTGTTGGAATCCTCTTTCAGAGAGGTGTAAAATCCATATATAATATGTCTTAATCCGATGAGCAGAACAATTATATGTGCAGGTCGGCCTTAAGGTTGCACGCCCCCAGCAGATGTGTCACACGCCCCAATGATGGATATAAATACAGGGGAAAAGTTGGAGAGCATTTGATCATCATCACAACACACATCTTCCTCTCTCATCCAAAATAGTACGAGCTACCCGGGAGGACGAGTTTCATCCACACGTGGGAAGGAAAAGGAGGACAGACCATACGAGCTGAAAGCTGAAGTACGATTTTCCGTCGCTAGGGTTTCGCGAAAGTTTGACCGACGTTGACTTTGGTCAACGCATGGTCCAATCAAGTCGAAAACTTGTGGAAGGTTCGATTTTTGAAGGCCGTACTACTTGGCACAAAAAATCGAGGTCAAAGGGTTGACCGTTTTCTTCGCTGCGTTGACTTTTTAGCTTGCTGCCTGCGTTGACTTTTTCGGGACGGCGTTGACTTTTGTAGAGTTGACTTGGGTTGACTCATTTGCCGATTGGAGGACTCGTTGTGACACATGCTCTGGGTCGAGTCGACCAAGGAGACTTTCCCTGGTTGAAGCATCCCGTTGACCGCCGAAACGAACACACACATTTTTCTTGTTTCTCGATTTGTCTTCTGTAAGATCTACTTATATGTTTTATCTCGCATTTTGCTTAACTATTTGTATGATTGCCGTGAGAAAAGTAAAATTGCTCCTAGCATAGAACATCTACAAAACTTTACATGGTATCGGAGGTGAGGTGAAGACAAACTCTATCTTTAGCAATCATCACCGAAGAAATGGGTTCCACTAGTCTTGAATTCAAGGAGAATGACAAGTTGATCTGGAAGTGATGACTTCCATGCCTGGGAAGATTATATTAGACCTTAAATCGGAAGATCATGATCTCCTCGGATCATGTGACGAGGGGAAGATTCAAGAACCTCCATCCAATGCCTCGTCATCGTTAGAAACAAGTATAAGAAGGGAGAAATCGAGCAAAGCCGCCGATCGTGGAATCCATAAATAAGAGTCTCGGTTGCCTACATATCCGAACTAGGCACATCCAAGGAGATGTATGACAAATTGATACTTATGTTCCAAGTAAACAATGTGAACCAAGTGCTATTCCTCAAGAACAAGTTGAAGAATATGAAGAAGGGCCGAGACGAGTCTATTCAAACTTTCTTTATGAAGTTGACTCGAAACCAGAGAACAATCCGCTAGCTATTGGGGAGACAATAGGCGATCGTGAGATGGTTCTCACCGCACTTGGAGGACTTCCATATGAATGGCAAGTATTCACAACTACCATTCTCAACAATAATACCATTCCTAACTTTGATGAGCTTCCCATCAAGATGTATGCAAGAAGAAACAAGGATGAAGGAATTTGATAATGAAAGAAATGTCGCCTATGGTGCTCATTCCCGAAAGAAGAACTCTGGTAGTTCTAAGGACAAAGGAAGGACTAAGACTCAAGAGAAGAAGGGTAAATGTTTCACTCGCCATAGGCCCGGACACTATGCTAGAGAATGCCCCTTCAAGAAGGATTCTCCCGATGATGACGATAACAACAACAACCGAAGGAATGGGAATCGAAGAAATGACAAATCCAAAGGAAAGAGGAAGGCTCACTTTGGAGGAAACAATCAACCTTCTAAAAGGACCGTAAATACCAGGTATGAGGAGTCTAATGTTGTTGATAAAAGAAATGAGTATATTCTAGTATCTCGCTCTCTCTCGTCGCATCTCCGCCCGACACTATGGATGTCCGGCTAATCGATAGTGGTGCCTCAAGACACATCACCGGATTCAAGGAAGCACTTTCCCGACATGGTTGAAAGGGATACTAATCTAGAAATTATCCTTGGGGATAATGCCACTTATCCCGTGAAAGGGACCGGGATCGTGACCCTCCACTTGTCTCAAGGACAAGTCCTCCGTCTCGCAAGATGTACTCTATGTACCTAAATTGAAGAAGAACCTTGTGTCTCAGTATCCGCCATGGAAGACAAAGGATTCAATGTAACTTTCTCCGATGGAAAGGTACTCATGTGGAAGAAGAGCTTCAAGGAAGCTATCTCAATTGGTTTTAGAGTTGGTACACTCTACCGAGGTTGGAGGGAGTCCGTTGGGAGCTATGACTTGTGATACTATCCGTCAAACCGAACTATGGCACCGAAGATTTGGACACCTTCATTACAAGGCTCTTCCCGAAGCTAGGAAGGTGGTGACAAGGGATGCCCTCGATTTTGGAAATAATCATGAAGGTGTATGTAAGGGTCATGGCTTGAAGGGAAACATACAAGGGGACCTTTCCCCTCAAGTGTCACAAAGACATCCGATATATTGCAATCGGTCCATTCGATCTTTCTCGGTATGTTACCCGTAACATCCCCGGGGGGATGTTCTTACTATATGACATTTACCGATGACTTCTCTCGCAAAACCCGGATATACTTCTTGAAGAAGAAGGATGAGGCTTTCATGTGGTTCCGTACCTTCAAAGCCTTGGTGGAAAATATGACCGAAAGAAGATCAAGATTTTGAGGACCGACAATGGCACCGAATATGAGTCAAATGAGTTCAAAGACTTTTGCGAGAGAAGTCGGCATTAAGAGGGAGACTACCACTGCATATACTCTCGAGCGTAATGGTGTTGCTGAACGCAAGAATAGGACTATTGTGGAAGCTCGCCCGTGCCATGCTATGTGACAGGGTCTACCAAAGTTTACGTGGGGGAGAAGTCGCAAATACCGTTGTGTACATTCAAAACCGATGCCCTCATTCCGCTTTGGACTCCAAAAATCCCGAAGAGGTTTTCTCCCAGTAAGAAACCCGATGTCTCACATTTTAGAATTTTTGGATGTCCTGTCTATTTTCATGTGCCGAAAGAAAAGAGAAGTAAGCCTGGATGCTACCGGGAAGAAAGGAATGTTTGTGGGCTACGAGTGAGACTTCTAAGGCATATAGAGTCTATGTACCCGGTCAAAGGGAAGTAGAGATAAGCCATGATGTCACTTTTGACGAAGATGCTTCCCTCGAAGAAAGTAGTAGATCTTCCTAGATCCGGAGAAAATCATGAAGAAAGGCCCCGGAAATCCGGGAAGAACCCCCAGGGATGAGACTATGCCCGATATCGAAGGACCAATGGACCCTATTGATCCATCTCCTTCGCCGGGGAAAGAGACCTTCATGGCTCGGGGACACCCTCGAAGATGCTGAGGGACATGCTGCCCCAAGGGGGACATTCCGAGAAAGCAAGAAGCCGTGTAGATACCAAGGGTATCTAGCCGCCATGAGTACTATTGTACAATCTCGAACCTCGGATCTTTTTGAGGAAGCCATCAAGCATCAAGTCCGGAAGGATGCTATGCATGAAGAATATGAGTCCATTATGAAGAATGATGTCCGGGATGTGGTCCCGAGACCAGAAGGACAAATCCGTTGTCACCGCTAAATGGCTCTACAAGATCAAACATGGATCCGATGGGAGTGTTGAAAAGTTTAAGGCAAGGTTTGTTGCCCTGTGGCTTCTCTCAAAAGGAAGGAATTGACTATGATGATATATTTGCACCCGTGGCACGATATACCACCATCCGATCAATCATAGCCCTTGCTGCTACGCAAGGATGGAGTCTTCATCGGATGGATGTCAAGACCGCTTTTTCGCATGGTGCAATAAAGGAAGAGGTGTATGTAGAACAACCTCTCGGGATTTGAAGTTCAAGATCGAGACACTTATGTCTCGAGTGTTGAAGAAAGCCCTCTATGGGTTAAAGCAAGCACCCGGAGCTTGGTACGAGAGGATGGATAGTTACTTGATGAGCTGGGCTTCACTCGAAGCAATGCCGATCCAAACCTTTACTTCAAGGTTGTGGAAGGGAAGCCTCTCATTCTAGTGCTCGTATGTGGACGACCTCTTCCCGACAGGTGATGACCCTCTCATTCATCAATGTAAGAGGGAGCTCGCCGCCGAGTTCGAGATGAAAGACCTAGGACTGATGCACTATTTCCTAGGCCCGGAGGTCCGGCAGAGACTGAGAGATTTTCCTTTCTCAAGGAAAAATATATTGTGAAGCTTCCGGGAAAGATTTGGGATGGTGGACTCGTAAGTCCGTGTCGACACCGATGGAACTCAACTTTAAGAAGTTGAGTGGCGGCCGCTGCTGGGCCTATCTTGGCCAATCCTACCGAGTATCGTCAACTCATAGGAGCTTTGATGTTCTTAGTGAACACCCGTCCGACATATGTTTTGCGTGTGAACACTTTGAGTCACCGGATGGTTGAGCCTCATCATTTTCATCTGGGTTGGTGCCAAGAATCTTTTGAGATATCTTCGGGGCACGATAAACCATGGGCCGAGATACACCGTCTGGGAGTGTGATACTCAGTGGATATACTGATGCCGATTAGGGTGGGCGAGTGTGGTGGATCGTAAGAGCACATCTCGGATGTCGCTTCAATCTTGGTTCTCGCTTCAATCTCATGGATGAGCGAGGAAGCGAGTCAGTGGCTTTGAGCACCGCGGAGGCCGAATACATTGTCGCTAGTATGGCCTATTGTGAAGCAAGATGGTTGCGAAGCTCTTTAGTGAGCCGTTTGGACATGTGCTAGATACCACTCGTGATACTCCGTGATAATCGAGTGGGATTCGTATGATTGAGAATCCCTGTGTTCCACGACCGATCCAAGCATATTGATATCAGTGTACCACTTTATCCGGGATATGGTACGGCGAGGCGCCCGTAAGGCTCGATCATATAGGAACCGATGAGCAGGTCGCGGATATTCTCACTAAGCCCCCAGGGGAAGGTCAAGTTCCTAACCTTCCGTGAGAATCTTGGTGTCGTGGAGAGACCCCTATGATGTGGGTCCTGTTGGACGATGAGCTCGGGGAGCTCTGGGGGCTTTGGGGATAGCTTCTCGGAGCTATAAGCACTCATAATGCTTCCGCCCCACCTTTGTGATCATTGAGCCGGTTCACCACTCATTTATCTCGTGCCCCGTATGCATCCTACCCATTGAGTTCGGGGGCTCATGGGAAGTACCTCTCATTTGGCCAATGAGGTGGGAAAAGCTAGAGACTATTAGCAAAGACCGATGGACGCATCGAGATTGCCGTACTCTCTATCTAGGATGGCACGGTCCAACCACTTGATCCGGGATCAAGATTTGTGAGGTCTCGGGACCTCCGGGATCGATTATGTCGGTCGGGGGATGATGTCTTTGTGATCGACCCACTTCGTTTCGAAATAAAGAAGCCGACAAAGCAAGTTTCGGCGGGATGACGCACGATGTTGATTGCACCGATGGATGGAGTTCTCCCTAGTTGAGAGGGAGTGTTAAATTTGGACAACTAGGGTCCAAACTCCATGTTGTAATGCTCGCATTAAGAAGCTAATATTTTTGTTGGAATCCTCTTTCGGAGAGTGTAAAATCCATATATAATATGTCTTAATCCGATGAGCGTAACATATATTTTGAATTTATTATTCTTAATAAATTATATGTGCAAGTCGGCCTTAAGGTTGCACGCCCTCAGCGGATGTGTCACACGCCCCAATGATGGATATAAATACAGGAAAAGTTGGAGAGCATTTGATCATCATCACAACACACATCTTCCTCTCTCATCCAAAATAGTACGAGCTACCCGGAGGACGAGTTTCATCCACACGTGGGAAGGAAAAGGAGGACAGACCGCACGAGTCGAGTCGAAAGTACGATTTTCTACGTCGCTAGGGTTTCGCAAAGTTTGACCCAGCGTTGACTTTGGTCAACGCATGGTCCAATCAAGCCGAAAACTTGTGGAAGGTTCGATTTTTGAAGGCCGTACTACTTGGCACAAAAAATCGAGGTCAAAGGGTTGACCGTTTTGCCGTCGCGTTGACTTTTAGCTTGCTGCCCCTGCGTTGACTTTTTTCGGGACAACGTTGACTTTTGTAGAGTTGACTTGGGTTGACTCATTTGGCCGATTGGAGGACTATTGTGACACATGTCTGAAATGGGCCGACCAAGGAGACTTTCTTCGGTTGAAGCATCCCTGTTGACCGTCGAAACGAACACACACATTTTTTCTTGTTTCTGATTTGTCTTCTGTAAGATCTACTTATATGTTCTATCTGCATTTTGCTTAACTATTTGTATGATTGCTGTGAGAAAAGTAAAATTGCTCCTAGCATAGAACATCTACAAAACTTTACAACAAGTGACAAAGAGCGGGAGGAGATCAGCTTCTCAGAGAGTTTCTAACCAAAGGAAACTTGCAGTTTGATCAAAGGATCAAAGAAGAAGTTGAATCATAGTTGATTTGGTAGATTTCCAAGGAGGGAAATCAATTGTCAGAGGGAGCAGAAGGTGCCTGTTTCACCAAGGGCCTTAGATCCAATTCTCTAGAAAAGAGAAAAGAAAGTTTCGACACATTCTAAGTAGATGGCTCCTCATGGACTGCGTGATCAGGATAGACTGGCTGGCCTCTCAAAATTTTCAGTTTTGAAGGCAAAGATCCTGATATTTCTTGAGGTATACAATCTTAGAGACCATACAGAGCAAACTCTAGCCACACCAACAGATCTGGATCTCCTTCGGAAGCATAAGGAGGCTGCTAGGCATGCCAAGCGGCAAATTATGGATGGAATCAAGGGCCATATTGTACCACACGTAGCTTAGAAGAAGATAGCTAACGAGATGTGGAAGGCCATGACCTCCTTCAATGAGAGAAAATATGTCCAAAGAAATTGTTGGAGACTCAAATGAGGTCATTCATGATGACCAAGGGGGAAGACATAGAGCATTTTATCTTCAGATTGCAGTCAATTAGAGATCAGCTGACTGCAACGGGTACAAGGGTGGATGACGATGTGATAGTCAGGACTGCCCTCAATGCAGTCACAGATGAGTGGGAAACCTTTGTCCAAAGTATCTTAGGCAGAGCGGACCTCCCAGATTAAGATAGCTTGTGGTCAATTCTGTGTCAAGAAGAACTCTACAGATTCACCAAGTGGTAGCACAGCTCTGCATTGAGCAAAGTGAAGAAAGAAGATGAGGAAGATGCAACCTTGGCATCAAAGAAGCAGCCAAAGAAGAAGAAGGATATCTCAAATATCAAGTGCTTCCAGTGTGGTGAAATGGGACATTTTGCCAGTAATTAACCTAAGAAGAAAAAGGACAAGGAAGCATCTTCTTCCAAGTAGTTGTGGCAGATGATGCGTCAGGGGATGATGCAGCCATGAGCGCTCATGAACCACGGAGGTGGGGTGACATGGATATGTAGAGGAGCTATATAAAAGTAAGGCGGGATCCTTGAACAGCTCATCTCTTGGATCACATGTGAGCTACAGCAGCCTTAAGACAGTAGCGGGACAAGTGGAGCAGTGAGTGCATAGATCACAAATGAAGCAGGCAGAGGCAGATCTGAAGACTGGAAGGAGCAGCGCAGAGCAAGGCAGCAGCATCGTAGAATCAGTAGCAGCGCAGAGGCTGATGTGACATCAGCAGCACAGAGCAGAGTTGCTTACGCAGTGCAGAGCTGCAGCAACGCAGAAAGCTTCAGAGGGACAGCGCAGTGCAGCAGCAGTGTGATAGATTTCAGCACAAGGGGTTGATCTGACTTCAGTAGTGCAGAGGGAGTCTGATTACGCAAGCAGAGTTGTAGTTGTGCATCGTTCTTTAGATGCCAGCATAGATCTGTAGCCTATGGAGCTTCAGTAATGAGGATGCAGCCCATCTGACTTGTCTGTCAAAGATTGGGCAGGAGATTCAATTGTTTCTCTCAACAACTGAAGTTGCAGTGCAGCAGATCAGCAGTGGCAGTGCTATGAGCAACACAGATACAGCATATTGAGAGGGCGCTGCAGTACAAAAGTTGCAGTGGTAGTGGCAGAGTCATGGGCAGCAGTACAGAATGGCAGCAACAGTGCAGAGTTGAGTGGCAGTAGGCCAAGCATCAGCAGCACAGAACCAGTGCCCAAAATCATGTAATACATAAGTGTGATGTATTACTAGAGCACACCCTTGATGCTAAGAGGGAGTGTTGAGATTTTGTGTATTTGGGGTAGCATCAGTTGTGCTCTAGCTCCCAAATTTTGAGGGGGGACTAGAGTACACTTAATCTACAAGACCCAGAAATTGATTTGGGAAATTTCATCTGGTTTAGGAGATATTAAATTAATTAATTATTTTAATGTATTTCCTAAGTTAAAACTTAGGGAACTTAAATAATTAATGTGAATTTAATTAAACATGTGATGAAATTGTCTTAAGTCACATGCATCAAGCTTTCTTTTAATCTTACCCATTGATTCAAGATTTGTCATGGTCGTTGATTTGTCAACGAGAAAAGTATAAAGGAAAGGCTTAGGGTCATTTGTAAAGACAAACTGAGGCAGAGCACTAAAGCTAAGCTGAGATTCTAGGGAAAGTTTGCTAAGAATACTCAGAAGTGTTTCAGCTGTAGAGAGGGGAATTTAGGCCAAGGGGATGATCTAATCCTAGGTTCTAGAATCAGCAAGAGGCAAAGATCAGCTTAGAGAGGCAGTGCAGAGAAGCAGTAGTAGGAGGGCAGCAATTTGTGGTACGCAGGTGTTGCGCAGTCCCTCAAGGAAAGCGTAATTACTGCAGAAAACCCTCAAGGGTTACGCAGAGACCCTAAGGGGCAGCGTAAGGCCTATGTTACCCAGTCTGGGGTAACGCAGACCTTTCTGGAGCAGCGCTAAGGTTCAGAAGGGCTTCAGAGACTGACGCAGAGGATTCAGGGGCAGCGCTGGGGTTTCTAGGCCCTAATATTGGCTGAGTTCTGTACATCCCATTTGAGGGTGTGGATCAGTCATTATTTTGGCCCTAGATCAGCCAGTGAGTTGTAGATCTATTATTTCTCTGTCGGTTTTTCCAGATTTGGAACCCAGGCTTGTTGTATCTAGAAAATTCTTAATAATAAAACCCTCCAGCAGGCAGAGACCGGTTTTCCCGCATTGGGTTTTTCCAGGGACTATTTGTCCATAAATAACTGTGTCACTTTGTCTATGTGTGCATGAACTTGTTCTAGATCTGGATTGGTGGAGATTTGTTATGTATTTTGCTTCGATTTTAACTTGAATTTATTCAGTTAATAACTTGTCTAAGTAGGAGGAGCATTACCAGATTAACAGTAAATAATTTCTGCATAAAGTGTAAAGATTTAGAAATTTCCACAAAGAATACAGAGGTTAATCAGGCTGAACTTATTAAAGATATGGAACTTAACCAAGCAATATTAACAGTTGATCACACCAGGGAAATTGATTCTATACGGAATAAGTTATTAGCCTTAGAGGAAAAGATAACAATCATGGAATTCAATCACTCCAATCAAATGATTGCCATGGAAGAAACACATGATGAAGAAATGCGCATCATAGATTTGATCACAACAAACAACTAGTTACCATGCAAGAAAATCATAAGAAAGAGAAAACTATATGCAAAATTGCTTCATGCCCAATTTGATCACAATAATCAGTTAGTTACCATGCAAGCAAATCATAAGAAAGAGATAAACTATATGCAAAATTGCTTCATGGGCATGAAAGCGAAGAATGATAAAATTATAAAGGACATGGAAGTTGGTCAAATATCTCTTCAGAATAGGTTATTGGCCATAGAGAAAAAACAAGCACCATGTGTTATAAGTATGGAAGAAATGGATACCATCGAAAACAAATAAAAGATAATGGAGGTTAAGAATTCTAATCAAATGAATGTTATTCAGAATAAGTTGGACAAAATGGAAAGATCACATATACAGAAGTTCCAACCCAAGTCAGATAATAAAGAGTCATCAACATATCATAAGCCTCCCAGTTTGCTGAAGCAAGCTCCATCTTATTATGAGGAGGTCATTTCTTCCATTGAAAAATGGCTAATTGAAGGTGATCCAAATAAAAAGGAAACTAAAGGAAATCCGGATAATACATGTAAAGTTGATCCATCCCCCTTGACAGAACAGATGCAAAATGAAGAAAGGCATCTCACGAATATCTTGGATACGTCATCTGAAAATTTTCAAGATCAAGCAAAATGTTCCACATCATCAGTAGTACAGCCTGCCACGATGAAAAGCCTGAAGTGAAAAAGAAAAAGAATAAGGAAGCGGTTTGATGCATCTGATGGCCGCGAGCAACTCGATTTTCGGATAAGCAAAGCCCTACCATATGCAGAATTGGACATGCCACGTCCGAAAAACAACCCACAGATTTTCCTGAAAGCAGGAAAATGCTCAATATGCACCATATCGAACACATCTGATGCCACAAGGCATCCTTTGTATTGTATCTCTAATCTTACACACTGTTATTTCAGCATTTTCATTTTGTAGTTAGATTAAATTTATAATTTCATGTTAGTCGAATAGTTAATAAATGAAGAGCTTTTATTTTCAAATGCTTAATGTTATATGATGAATTTTGGATGGACGCTACTTATATAATCTTGTGTGTTGCTTGGATGCAGATTCTGGATTCTCACATTCCTCCGATGAACCAACATGTCCCCAAGTAGAGCTAGATGTTGACCAATCTGTGTCAACGACCCCATAGCAGTACACCCCTTTTTTTGCAAAAGGAATCCTTCATGTTCGAGTGTCTGTGCCATTCAGACTTCATCATCGACTGACAGTTTTATGAATATGTCAGCCCATTCTGCATATGTAAAATGTAAATAATCTCAATATAACCGCGTCTGTATGTAATAGCCTAAGTAAACCTATGGTTTTGGTGACGATTTCCATTCTAGGAGGTTTTTTGTCTCACTGATTCATCTGTGTCTCTAGACACAAATGATCGGCATAGTTTTTCCCTCCACTCCTACCCCAAAGCTAGAGTGGATTTTGTCGCTAAGATCTTAGGCGAGTCCTAGTGTTTTAGATCGAGTCTATGAAAAAGTGATTTGGGAATAATCCTAGCTAATTGGCTAGATAATTTCAAGTCACTTGGTCTACTGGATTATATTTTGTATCACAAAAATGGGTAATTTTTTAGGGTCTATAACGAACGGGTTTTTCCCCTTCATGTATTAAAATATAAAATCTTGATGTAAAAAATATTTAGTGCATGGTTCCTCATAATTATACACCATGGCTAAGTATTATAGGGTTGTAAAAATAATTAATCCCCTCATAAATCAATTAATTAAGTTCGTTGGCCAAATTAAATTAAAAATCCTAAGCCAGAGATTTAATTCATTTTATGTCCTAGGCAAGGTTGCGGGGAAGCTTCTCCCCCCCTCAACCTCTTCAACATGATGAATGAAGAGGCAAACCGTGTATCTGCAATCTTCAACAATGATAGATTGTTGTACTCCTTGTAGATAGTGAGGGCATTTGTATGGTTTGTTACAAAGTTGCGGATATGTCATGCATCCTCAATAGTGGCTCCAATCCAAAGCACATCAGAAGCAATAGATTTCAGTGCCAAGTTCAATGAATGGACAATGCAAGATGTCCAAAATACTTGTGGATATTTTGCTTCCACAATCATGCCAGCAGCCTTGCAAACAGGTGCATTATCTGTAATGATTTGCACACAACAATCCACACCTACACTTTCAATAACTTTGAGAAATAACTCACCCATATATTGTGCATCCTTGTACTCTCCAAATGCATCCACTGCTTTCAAGAAAACTGCACCATTCATGGATGACACCATGAAGTTAATGAGTGGGTGGCGTGCTGGATCTGTCCATCCATTAGAAACAATGCTAACCCCAGATGTTGGCCATGCTGATTTAATAGGCTCAAGCATTTTGTCCACCTCTTTCTTTGCCCTTGTTGACAATGTGGTTCTGAGCTTCTCTGACCCAGGAGGCACATACCCTGATGGAGCCCCATGACAAAGAGCTCGACACATCTCAATAAATAGAGGTGACCATGCAACATTAAAAGATATGAAGTTCTGATAGAAAAAAAATGCAATGGTGAGGTCAAGCTTTTCCCTTTTCTCTTTTTGGAAAATCTTGTCCATTAGACCAACTGCAGTTGCCTTTCTCTTTGCTAATTCTCCCCTGCTAGAAGTCTCAAAAGGGAACTTGCTGCTGCTTTTCCTCAAGAATGGAAGGGGGTCATCAGTCTTGGATTTTTTTGATTTTGCTGCCACATTTGCCTCACCAATACTCACCTCTTTCTGCAATTTCTTCTTATTTGGCAATTCAATTGTTGTACAACATTTAACACCACAACCTGGAATACCCAACAAATGAGCTTTCACACGGAAATATGTGCCACTGAAATGGCCATTGCAAAAATTGCATTTCCAGCCACAATTTCCTCCCTTTTTTGTTGCCCCTTCCTCTCTTGTTGCATATTTCCACAATGGGTATTTGGGGTCAACAATTTGTTTTCCCTGCACATTTGAAGCTACTGTTGCAGCCCCACTTCCAATGGATGGAATACTTGCAGACTGTGATGAAAGAGGGACAGGAGGGGCATCTCCAATGGAGACATTCTTCCCCTTTCTTTGCCCCTGTCTTGCTGCCTTTGATTGAGCCATAAATACTGTAAAAAATAAACAAAAACAACTAAATATATAAAACATATGCACATGAAAACACTAACAACAAACTAAATGCAAAATATAGAGGGACAATGCACTTACCGGATGCCCGAATCTCTTTGAAAGAACACACTTGCTCCTTGCTCACACTAGTTCTCACTTCACAAATGAAACACAAATGAAATAGGTGAGAAAATAAGAAAGAAAAGCCACACTTTAAAAAAAAAAATCGCGCGATTTTGGTTGCCGCGGGCCCGGCCGTACCCGGCAGGAGTGGCCACGGCGTGTCCGACGGGGTACGGTCGGGAACGGCGTGTCCCGACCGTACCTTGTACGGACACGCCGTGTCCTTCGAATTGGGGCCGAATCCGACACCTAGAGGTGTCCGACACGGGGATACGGGGATACGAGGGCATTTTAGGAGTATCCGGTTACTTAGATTCTAATGTTTAATAACAATTATGAATAAATTAAATTTAAATTATCCCACTAATATAAATCCATTCTTTATTTATTAATCTACAATTAATAACAATTATAAATAATAATTGAAATTAACACTTTAATATTAATCATTAATGTGAAAAACTTATAATTTTAACCTATATAAAAATTTAGAAAAAATTGATAATATTTTTAAATAATTAAATTCATAAATTAATAAAAATAACTCATCCAATTAAACATGTTGGCTCATTCTTTCCCCACTTAACCCTTCCCTATTTATACATCACTCATGAGATCAGTCTTTCACACTTTTCTATCTTGATAACGAACCTTGGTAGATGGTTCGAAACGTAGATATAAGAATACATTTAATGCGATGGATCCGGAAACAACACCAAAACAAAATATAGATTGCAGAAGTTTGAAATCTGAAATAACGCACCTATACAGAAGGGACACAACAAAAAAGATTCGTACATTAGAGCGATACAGATCTTTGATTGCCAAAAGAAAGGTTGATCTCGCATTCCTTAAACGTTGCAACGACTCTTCCCTCATTCCCACCTTCGCCAGAATCAAGCACTCCCTAAGAAATCCCAAAAACAATCATATCTTTCATAAAGCTAATTTGGCCCTGCTCTGCAGCGAAATAAAAAGAACCAGGTTCGATTTAAATTTTCTTTCTACAAAAGCTTTAAATCTACACATGATATTAGCTAATAAAATTAATCCTGACCTCAGCGCAAAATTTGACGCAACATCTGCTCTTAAAGCCCTTAAAATCGAATTATCAACCTGTAAAAATGAAACTCATAAATTCGCCAAACTTATGCTTACATACCCTCTAGATTTGGGCTCCCTTACTGTTGCTCCTGATTCCCAGTGACCAAATTCGCTCCTTAAACCAACATAGATCAATTCTCTAAAATCCATCATTAACATGAACTCCTCGCATAATTCACTCATTGGCACTCGCTTACCTCCCTCTTTAACTGAAAACCTCTCCACAACCTTGGTCGTCTCAAATCACACTTCGCAGAACAACAGAATTGATCCTCATGGATCACCTCTCAGCCATCTGTGTAATTCATTAGACCCAAACTGTGAATTGTGCATGGTCTCAAACCCTGCCCACTGCAATCTCCAGAACCTTCATAAACACAGCCCTCTCTTCGCTGTCAACCCGTTGAATGATTCTGCTTGCGATAATCTAAATAGCCAACATACACGCAACCCTCTCCACGCTTTCAACCAAATAGACGATGAGATCCATCATTCACGCAACCCTCCCAACGCATTCAGCCCGATAGATGATGAGATGTCCCCTCTGCACAAACCAAACCAAGACCGATGCGATGACTCAGTTGATACCTGTCGTAGCCCTCAAATCCAACAACCCACATCTGACAGCAATCTTATCCTCGCTACTCGTTGTCCTCTACAGGACAACATCACAAAAACCTATTCATGCCATCCCAACGCATTTCCTGAAAAAATGCACGTCCATATCCAATAACCTTACCAATGACACCATTCCTAATAATGTCGAATCGCACCCATCTTCTCATCATTGTAATAATACTGTGATAAATCTCTCCAACTTAGAACCTAATGAACCCAGAATAAATCTTTTGAAAAAAGGATTTAATTTCTCCATTGCTCGTCGTCGCATTCCCTTTGAAGACATCCTTAGCCACGTAGAATATGGCATAAAGGACCTTCCAGAGAACATTAAAGAAATTATAAGGCAATATTGTTCTATCTTTCTAAGAAAATCCAAGCCACCTAAAAGCAATATTAGTAAGAATGAATTATGTGCATTAAAATCTTTAAACTCGAACCCTAACATTGTAGTACTAAAAGTTGATAAGGGGGGTGCCACTGTAATCATGAACAGAAATGACTATGATGAAAAAATGATGGATCACCTCCTTAATAGTGGTTGCTACAAAAAATTAAATAAAAATCCCTTAAAAAGAATTACCAGAGAAATTAGTAACCTAATCAAAATGAGTAATGTCTGTGACATCAAAAACCTCATTAAAAGCAATCCTTATACTCCTAGAATCTATGGTGCTCCTAAAATCCACAAAGAGGGCATACCTATTAGACCCATAGTTAACACCATTGGTGGACCCTCTTATCATCTTGCTAAACATTTGGCCAAAAAACTTGAACCTCTTGTTGGCAAAACCGATTCTTTTATTAAAGACTCCACCCATTTCATCAATGAAATTAAAAATATTAAACTAGATCCTAATGATATATTAGTTAGCTTTGATGTTATGGCTCTTTACACAAATATTCCTATTAATGAAGCTATGGAAGTCATGATAAAAATAACTGATCCAGACACTTGTAAACTCATTGAAATATGCCTTCGATCCACATTTTTCATTTTTAAAGATGACATCTATGAACAAACTTGCAATGTCGCTATGGGATCTCCTCTATCCCCCATCATTGCCAACTTATTCATGGAAGGCTTTAAAACCAAAGCCCTAAATTCTGCCCCCCTTAAACCTAAATGGTGGAAACGATTTGTGGATGACACCTTTGTCATTTGGCCCCATGGGAAGGAGTCTTTAGAAATTTTCAAACATCACCTAAATAGTCTATCTACCTCGATCCAATTTACCATGGAAACTGAGATTTATGCCATCCTTCCTTTCTTAGACATTCTCCTTTCTCGAAACCTTGATGGATCCTTATCCCACCAAGTTTATAGAAAAAAGATTCATACTGAGCAATATCTACATGCCACCTCTCACCACCATCCAGCCCAGAAACTTGGAGTCCTAAACACCTTAGCAACCAAGGCTATAAGAATTTCTGACAAAGTTCACTTTGAATCTGAAAAAGCACATCTTATGGAAGTATTTTCAAGAAATGGGTATAATAAACATCAAGCCATCAAGGTTTTCTTCATAGCTAACAAACCGAAGAATAACAATAACCATAACTATAAAAACAATGACAACATTATTGGGAAGGTTAACTTACCTTACATCCTAGGGATCACTGATAGGATCGTCAATATTTTAAAGAAAAATAACATTTACACCACTTTCAAACCTATAAACAATATCTGCAGCATCCTAAAGTCCGTTAAAGATCCCCTGGACCCTAAAATCCAAAAAGGTGTTTATCTCATCCCTTGCTCATGTGGCAAACCATACATTGGGGAAACTGGGCATTCCATCAAAACCAGAATCCAGGAACACTGCACCCATAAAACATAATCGGTCTAGAACCTCTGGCCTAATTGATCATTCAAACCACACCAAACATCATATCTGCATTGAAAACTCCCGCATCTTAGCCAAAATAGACCATTATTTTCATTGAAAATTCAGAGAAGCCCTAGAAATCAATAAACATCATAATAACCTCAATAGGGACGAAGGGTGGAACATTAGTGAGAATTGGATTCCCACATTAACTTCTATGATAACCCCCTCTTCAACACTAAAAAAAAATGTATACCCTCAATTTTTAATTAATAATATTCCCTCATTAATTTCCCATATATTACTTTCCTTTCACATTCATTAATATATCCGAATTTCTCTTAATTAGCTTCAAAACCTATTTTTCCTTTCTATTAAAGAGTCTCTAACCAATAAATTAATATCATAACTTTATCATTTAATTAAAATAATTTCAATTTATAATATTTAGCCATATATCATTCCTTTCTAATAATAAACATCAATTATGAATTATATAAATTAAATTTATCTCATAATCATTAATCCATTCCTTTATACTATAGTAAACAACAATTATAAATAATTCAAAATTAAAATAACACATTACTATTCTAATGTTTAATAACAATTATGAACAAATTAAATTTAAATTATCCCACTAATATAAATCCATTCTTTATTTATTAATCTACAATTAATAACAATTATAAATAATAATTGAAATTAACACTTTAATATTAATCATTAATGTGAAAAACTTATAATTTTAACCTATATAAAAATTTAGAAAAATTTGATAGTATTTTTAAATAATTAAATAATTAAATTAATGAATTAATAAAAATAACTCCTCCAATTAAACCTGTCGGCTCATTCTTTCCCCTCTTAACCCTTTCTTATTTATACATCACTCATGGGATCAGTCTTTCACACTTTTCCATCTTGATAATGAACCTCGGTGGATGGTTTGAAACGTCGATATAAGAATACATTTAATGTGATGGATCCGGAAACAACACCAAAACAAAATATAGATCGCAAAAGTCTAAAATCTGAAAAAAAAGTCTGGTTTTAATAGTACTTAAAACGGTGACCTTGCAATCGTCAGAGCCATAGCTCTCTGCAGTGCCGGAGGCACTAGGTACGTTAGATTTTCAAGGGAGGTATCGTTAATCACACCTTAGTGTGTTTCACCTTAACTTCTCTCTGCCACTTACTACGAAATCAAGCTCAATATAGAAAGGATTGAAGGGTCTAAACTTTGAATAGGCATTTAATTAAATTTAACCAAGATTCCTGCATTTCACATTAATCTTAGGATCTGCATTGCATATAAGATAGTTATTCATCCAAGCAGCAGTTGCTCATCAATTACTTCATCCTAAATTTCTTAACAAGATAGTTGACTCCATAAGGAACTTGTATCAATCGTCTGAATCTAATCGAATCCTTTAAATCTTGCTAGATCTAATACAAGTATTTGGTTGCTTAATTGTGTCTCCCGAACTGGTTGGTTTCCAACTAGTTCTCCTTCATTCTATTTCCGTAGGGTCTACCCCCCTTAGTATGTTGTAGGGAGAAAGCTTAAACAGAGAGATTGGGGATCAGAGTGGCAGCCCCCAATCTGAGCCGTTGTCGCGGTACCTAGACATTTTGTGCGACAATAAAGCTCATTTGACTTCTATATAAAAAGCACTCAGCCTACTTCAAAGTGAAATTCAGATCATCATCTATTTAAGTGATTCACGTCATCTCTTGTTCAGGAAAATTAGGATCTTTTCTGTTAGAGTGAAGGAGAAAGACAGCAAGTCGAGTTATGGGCAGATCATCTTCTGGGCAAAGCGAAAGGCTATGGACAGAACATCTATTGAAGGCCGAATTCTGGGAAGACTTCTTAAGCAGAGGGTCGAATTCTATGCAAACCTATCTTTGGGATATTGACCAAGTTTTGTTATCAGTCATTTTGACTTTATTTTGACTATCAGGATCAGATTGTATCTTTGGTTGAATTGAACAAGTTCTCTAAGGAAAGAGTTGTTTGGTTTTTCTCCCATGTGGGTTTTCCCAAGGTAAAATGTTTTTGTTTCTTGCTTCACTGTCTCTTTATGATCCTACTGTCACAAATGTCACTGTTGATGTCTTTTGTGTAATTTCTAAAAAGTTAATGATGAATGGAAATATGAAAAAGATTAAATCAATTAGAAGTAATTTTCAGTTGAGAAGACCTATGAAAATTCAACAAAGTACCTCAAACTTTAGAAAGATGAGTCTTGGAAATTGTGCAAAAGTAGTTGGTAAAAACTTCCTAGGATGACAAGTGTCAAGTAGGTTGCATGCATAGAAAATGTTGGGTTTTGTGAGTTGAGGTCATTCATTCATTCCATCATCCCAATTGGAATGGTTTTCCAAGCTTGGTAGGGGGGCATTACAAAGAGTCGAATTACATGGAGAATTGGCGTATAAATACCATAGAAACATCCTTGGTGTTCCAACATTTAGATTTTCCTAGCTAGCTTGCAATGAATCTCTAGAAGAGGGAGTTAACCTAAGGGAGTGCAGTTGCAGAGAAGCAATATCCCATCTTGGATTGTGTGGAATAACGGAAAAGAGAGAACCGGTGATTTGGATGGTTGTTTGAGTGACTAAACTGTGTGCCCAAGGGTATTAGCCTAAGAATTAGAGTGCTCTTGTTAGCCCTTGTGGTGTCATAGCCCCAGCTCAAGGATGGCTTGCTATTGAGAGAACTAGAATAATAGTGCCTAATGCTAAGAAGAACATCCTCTGGTAGCAACTAGTTATGGTTTTCTTAGAGATAAGTGTTCTCCTCTTTTGTAGGCATTAATGTGATTAATTATGTGTAGTCTCATGTAAAATGTTGTTGATATTTTAATGCATATGTTGCATATCATGCCTCTATTAATTATGTTTTAATTATGCATGGTAGTATATCTTGGTAGGCTTGTAACCTTGTGCATATGCAGGGCATATCTTAATTTTGGGCAACTAGGTCCAAACTCCATGTTGCACTACTCGTATGATGATGGTCATATTTTTGTTGGATTCCTCTTTCGAAGAGGTGCAAGATTGATCTAAAGATCATCTTGTTTGGATGAGCAGAACATTGATTTTGAATTTATTTTCCACATGTGCAAGGTCGGCCAGATTTATCCCACATGCCTAAGAGATGTGTCACACACTCTCATTGATGAATATAAATTGGAGAGACTTGGAGGTCATTTTCTCATCATCTCATCACACATTCTCTCATTGTGATTTGATTGGTTCGATAGCTTTTGGAGGCCTTTTTCCCTCACACGTGTGGAGCGAAGCTACTGTTTTCTGCATTGATCTGTTTAGGGCTTTTTGTTTTTTGCGCTGATCTGTTTAGGGTTTTTCTACTGCAGTGTTGACCGCGGTCAACTCTTGGTCGTTTGACCTCAATCTTCTATAGAAATTCTGCTTTTAGGAGGCCGTACAGTTGGGCACTAAAATCAAGGAATTCTGGGTTGTTTGACTGAAGCCCTAGTTTGTTGCGTTGACTTTTCTGAAGCTTCCTGCATTGACTTTTCTGCGTTGTCCCTGGTTTGAAATACATTGACTTGTGATGAGTTGTCTTTGAGGGTTGTGGGTGTGACACATGAAAGTGTTGGATGACTGAGAAAGACTTTGCTGGTTGAAGCATCCTGCTGACCGTCGTAACGCAACAATATCTCATATCTTTGTGGGACATAAGGAATTGTAAATCTGATCTATATTTGACTTGTCTTCTATTGATCTATTATTGTGTTCTATCAGCATTTTACTTTCAAGTTTATGTGATTTCTATTTTGTATTGGGCCTAAGAAAGATTGAAGTAAAAGTGCATCAAGCATAGAACACCATGGTTATCTAAATTTAACATAGTATCAGAGCTGAGGTGAAGACAAAGTCCAAGAGTCTAAGCTGGTGTTAGACACTATCTCTGAAGGAAGAAATCCTATCAAGGACAAATGGCCTGCTCAACCTATAAGGGTTTCAAGGATGATGATAAATTGATTGATAACTCTGATTATCATGCATGGAAGATGTCCTTGGATTTGGCGCTAGAAGATCAAGATGTCATGGACTATGTATAGGGGAATATTCAAGAGCCTCCATCAAATGCAGTTGTTGCAATGAAGACGAAGTATAGAAAAGGGGAAATCAAAGCAAAGATGATTATTTGGGATCCTATTCATAAGCACTTGGTTGCTTACATTTCTGAGCTGAATACATTTAAGGAGATGTATGATAAGCTAGTGAGCATTTTTAGGGCTAGCAATGCTAATCAAATCCTCTTCTTCAAGAATCAATTGAAGAATATCAAGAAGGGTAAGGATGAATCTATTCAATCCTATTTTATGACACTCACTGAAATCAGGAATAACCTCCTAGCTATTGGGGAAGCAATATTTGATCAAGAGATGGTTTTTATTGCACTTGGAGGTCTCCCCCGTGATTGGCATGTATTCAATACCACTATTCTCAATAATAATGTCATTCCTGATTTTAATGAAATATTGACGAGATGCACTCAAGAGGAAACAAGAATGATGGAGTATGCCACTAATGGTAATGGAAGTGACCCTACTGCCTTCGCCGCTCATGCAAAGAAGAAGAACCATGGTGGCCTGAGAAATCAAAACCATGGTAGAGCAGGGCCCAAAGGAAGGAAGGGAAGATGTTACACTTGAAACAAGACTGGTCACTATGCAAGAGAGTGCCCTAATAGAAGGGACTCTCCCAGGGATGATGACAATAACAACTCGAGAAGGGCAAGAACAACAGGTTCCAAGGAAAAAGGAAGGCTCCCTCTGATCGTAATTGAAATAGGCAACCTTTCAAGAGCTCAAGAAATTCCAGGTACGATGAGTCTAATGTTGTTGATAATAAGAGAAATTATTTTATTCTTGTATCTACCCTCTC
The DNA here is from genome assembly GCA_034641835.2 of Pinus albicaulis. Classification (NCBI taxonomy): domain Eukaryota; kingdom Viridiplantae; phylum Streptophyta; class Pinopsida; order Pinales; family Pinaceae; genus Pinus; species Pinus albicaulis. The sequence goes on along the minus strand of CM076571.1, from coordinate 693,476,525 downwards.
CATTGCATCTCCACCCGACACCCTGGATGTCTGGTTAATTGATAGTGGTGCCTCAAGGCACCTCACTGGTTATAAAGAAGCCCTTCTGATTTGATTGAAAAGGGTACTAATCTGGAAATTATCCTTGGAGATAATGCTACCTATCCCGTGAAAGGGATAGGGACTGTGACCCTCCATTTATCTCAAGGCCAAGTCATTCGATTACAAGATGTCTTGTATGTACCTAATTTGAAGAAGAACCTTGTGTCCATTTCGGCAATGGAAGACAAAGGGTTCAAGGTGGCATTCATTGATGGAAAGGTACTTATCTGGAAGAAGAACTTCAAGGAAGCTCTTTCTATGGTTTTAGAGTTAATACACTCTACCAGGTTGGAGGAAGTCCATTGGGGGCTATGACATGTGATACAACTCTTCAAACAGAGTTATGGCACCGAAGGTTTGCACACCTTCATTACAAATCCCTTCCCGAAACAAGGAAGGTAGTGACAGGGATGCTTGAATTGAGCAATGATCATGAAGGTATATGTCAGGGTTGTGCGGAAGGGAAGCATACAAGGGGACCATTCCCCTCAAGTGTCACAAAGACAACTGATATCTTGCAGTTGATACATTCTAACTTATCTGGTATGTTGCCTGTGACATCCTTGGGAGGATGTTCCTATTACATGACTTTTACAGATGACTTCTCCCGCAAGACCTGGATATATTTTTTGAAGAAGGATGAAGCATTCAAATGGTTTCGCACCTTCAAGGCCTTGGTGGAAAATGAAACCAAGAATAAAATCAAAGTTTTGAGGACCAACAATGGGACCGAGTATGAGTCAAATGAGTTTAATGACTTTTGTAGAGAAGATGGCATTAAGAGGGAGACCACAACTGCGTACACTCCTGAGAAAAATGGTGTTGCTGAAAGAAAGAACATGACCATTGTGGAAGCTGCCCGCGCCATGCTATGTGACCAAGGTCTTCTGAAGTTTCTATGGGGAGACACTGCGAACACTGTTGTGTATGTTCAAAATAGATGCTTGCATTCCGCTTTGGACTCCAAAACTCTCGAAGAAGTCTTCTCTAGTAAGAAACCTGATGTTTCTCATTTTAGAATTTTTGGTTGTCCTATTTACTTTCGTGTGCTAAAAGAAAACAGAAGCAAGCTGGATGCTTTTGGAAAGAAGACAATGTTTGTGGGCTACAGTGAAACTTTGAAGGCATATAGAATCTATATCCCTGGTCAAAGAGAAGTGGAGATATGCCACGATGTCACCTTCGATGATGATGCTGCCCTCAAGAAAGTAAGAAATCTTCCTAGCTCCAAGGAAGACAAAGAAGATGAAGCAGGGAAGCTGGAAGAGCCGAAGGATGACCTGATGCCCGATGTTGAAGGACCTATGGATCCCATTGATCCACCTCCTTCAAATAAGAGAAGACCCTCATGGCTTAGGGATACTCTCGAAGATGCTGAGAGACATATTGCCCCAAGGGGGACATTCCATGAAAGCAAGAAGCCGAAGAGATACCAAGGGTATCTAGCAGCCATGAGTGCGATAGTACAATCTGAGCCTGGAACATTTGAAGAAGTCGTAAAGCATCAAGTTTGGGAGGATGCTATGCACGAACAATATGAGTCCATTATGAAGAATGATGTTTGGGAAGTGGTCCCAAGACCGGAGGACAAAACTGTTGTCACCTCGAAATGGCTCTATAAGATCAAGCATGGATCTGATGGAAGTGCTGAAAAGTACAAGGCAAGATTCGTTGCCTGAGGCTTCTCTAAAAAAGAAGGCATAGATTATGATGATATATTTGCACCTGTGGCCCGCTATACCTTCTGTGTATTACTGGTGATTTCCCTTTGGGGATATTACACTGACAGAGGTGGAGAATATATCTCCAAAGACTTCCTACGTTTCTGCAGGGAGCATGGAATACAAAAGCAGTTTACCACAAGGTATACACCTCAACAAAATGGTGTAGCAAAAAGAAAGAATAGGACCATCATGGACATGGTAAGAAGTATGTTGAAGGCAAAGCATTTGCCAAATGAGCATTGGGCAGAAGCTGTCAATTGTGCAGCTTATATTTTAAACAGATGTCCAACCAAAGTTGTTATGAACAGAGTTCCAGAGGAAGCATGGAGTGGAACAAAGCAAGTTGTCACTCACATGAGAGTGTTTGGATGTGTAGCATATGCACATGTCCCGGATCAGTTAAGGAACAAGTTGGACAACAAGGGGGGAGAAATGTATATTTGTTGGATATGGTGATGAATCCAAGGCCTACAAGCTCTATAATCCATCAACCAAGAAGGTAATAATCAATAGAGATGTTCAATTCATTGAAGAAGAAGCTTGGGATGGAAGTTTAGAGAAGGCAGTAAATGTGAAGACATGTATTTCACATGAAGACAAAGAGGAATCGATCGCAGAAAATAATTCCTCAACGGTGGCTCCTCCTCCACCTACACAAGCTCAATAGAGCACACCGCAAGCAAGCAATATAACAACAATGCAAAACCAAGGAAGTGCTTCTCCAAGCACACCACAGGGATCAACAACTCCCTCGAGTTCAAGTGCAACTCCAAGCACATCTTCAGCAAATACAAGAAGACCAAACTCAGAAATTTAAGTGAAATTTATGAGCAAGAAGAAGTAAATAGTAATGCTAGTCTGAATTCTTTATTTGCTCTATTTTGTCATGCTGATGACCCAATCCATTTTGAAGATGCAGTCAAAGATAAGAATGGATTGAAGCAATGAATGAAGAGATAGGAGCAATAGAAAAGAATGACACATGGGAGTTAGTGTCAGGGTTGCGGGGAAGCTTCACCCCCCCTCGTTCCCGCTCCCGAAACGCGCTCCATTCGGGAGCTTTTTGGGAGCGCTCAGAAACGCACTCCCGAAAACGCTTCCTAAGGGGAGCGTTTTCGGGAGCGCGTTTCTGACCCTGTAAAAATGCTCCTTGCCTTTTCGGGAGCGTTTCCGGAAGCGCTTGGGAGCGAACGCTCCCTGAGCGCTTCCGGCATTTAAAAAACGCTACGGGAGCGTTTTTTAAACGCCGGAAGCGGTCGGGGAGCGTTCACTCCTGAACGCTCCCCGGCAAAAAAAACGTTTCCCGTCGACGAGAAATTTTTTTGTTGAAAAAATCCATTTGTTTTTAAGAGGGAGGGAGGCTCATTTTGTTATTGTTTGTAGTTGAGTGAGTGAGAGAGTGAGAGAGGAGCAAGAGGAGCAAAAAGGAGAGCTTGAGAGCGGAGCTGCAGAAGTGACAAGGAGAGAGCAAGGAGCAAGCTGCAAGGCAACAGGAGGATTGCAAGAAAGAGGTAGGTCTTCTAATCTAATTTTGTATTTTCTAGGATGGATTTGTAAGTTGTTTAAAAATGAAAATTTGATTTTTTTCTTGAATGTTGCATTTTATTGTGTTTAAAACTTAAAAATTGAATTGTTTTTTTCCTATGTTGCATTTCCTATTCCCAATTGGCATTTCTGCATTTGTTTTGCAGGCTAGAAACTTCAAACTTCAAACTTGAAACATCATGGCTATATGGCTAGGGATTTTCCTCATGTTGGTTCCTTTCTTTGTGATAATGGTGTTGGAGAGTAGTAGAAGAAAGAGGCAAATCAGAGAAGAGGAGGATGAAGAAGAGGGTTACGGTGGATTTGAAGAAAATCCTGAAGAGGAGGAGGATTATGTTGAGGAGGAAGTGGGGAGTGGAGAACATGAGGACACAGATTCCCCAACTAGACAAGACCAAACTTAGACACCTTTGTGGAAATATGTTCAGAAACAAGGAGGAGGGAAAGGTGGTGGAACCACTAAATTTATTTGCCCCCATTGCAATAAACAATACCATGGTTCATACACCCGTGTGAGAAGGCACCTTTGTGGGAGAATGCCAGGGGATGGATAAAAAAATATAGGAATCAAAATTTGTACTAGTGTGCCAGCAACACAGAGAGAGATATAGAAAGGAAGAGGAGGCTGCCCTACAGAGATCTAAAAGATCTAGGGCTTTCATTGATTCTTATTCAGGCCCATCACGTCATGGGCAAACAAGTCCAACTTCCACCCATGCCAGTGGTTATGGAGGCAGTGGCACATCTGGATTAAGGCATAGAACCATATCCGATTTCCTAGACAAAGGGTGTAGGAATGATGTGGATTCAAAAGTTTACCGGTTTCTATATGCATGTGGGGTGCCATTCAATGTTCTTCGCTCACCTTACTGGCATGAAATGGTTTCTGCCATTAATGATGCCCCGAAAGGATAAAGGAGCCCTGGGTATGACAAGGCCAGAACCGTGGGTCTTGATCATGAAAAAGCTAAAATAAACCATTCTTTGGCTAGAATGACAAATTCGTGGAATGAGCATGGGGTGTCCATTGCCTTTGATGGATGGACCAATGTAAAAGGAAATCCATTGATAAGTGTTTTGGCTGTGTCAGTTAGTGGTGCAATCTTCCTGTCAACATATGATTATTCAGACAAATTCAAAACCGGAATTAACATTGCAGAACCATTACTTGATATAATTGAAAAGACTGGGCCATACAATGTCATACAGGTCATCACTGATAATGCTGCTAACTATAAGGCAGCAGGAGCAATTATTGAAGATAAATATCCCAACATATTTTGGTCTGGGTGTTTGGTTCACACAATGAACCTTTTGATGCATGATATCAGTAAAAACAAACAACCTCAATTCAAATGGCTTGGTGATTTGTACAAATGAGGTAAAAAAATGATAAAATATATTACAAATCATAGCAATACCCATGGGCTTTTCCGTACTCACTCCAAATTGGAGTTGTTGAAGATAGCAAAGACTAGATTTGCTAGCTATTACCTCACCTTCAGGCGCCTTTTGAAGGTAAGAGAGTCATTGGTTGCAATGGTATCAAGCCCACACTGGCAGGTATTAAAGGACAGGGCAGCGACAATAGTTGACAGGCAAGGTTTTGAACATGTGGAGGAGACCACCCTTGACCCTTTGTTTTGGGCATGTGTGAGGGAAATTTTGAACTTCACCAAGCCCATTTATCACATGATTCGGTTTGCAGATACAGATAAACCAGTGATTGGGGAGGTTTATGAGCAGATGGATAGCATGTTGGGCGAAATAAAAGATGTTATTAAGGATAATGATCCCAACTTGTATGCAATGATTCACGACTGTGTGTGTGCATGGTGGAATAAACTCAATGTTCCACTACATGCCTTGGCATATATCCTTATGCCAAAATACTACTCTCCATCTTGGTTGGGCCAACCTGCACTTGGAGGTGGGGTTAGGATCAAACCTCACATAGATCTAGAGGTACAAGAGGGGTACATGAAGGCATTAGACAAGTTGGTACCCGACAGGGAGGAGTGTGCTAGATTGCGCCTTGAATTAGGCAAATACTTCAGTTGCACTGCTAACTTTGGTTCTTTCCATGCAATGGAAGACAGGGATAGATTTGATGCTCTCACATGGTGGGAATCATATGGCGGCATGGGACTTTTGCCAAAGTTGGCTAAAAAAGTTCTCTCACAGGTTGTGAACACTTCTTCTGCAGAGAGGTGTTGGAGCACCTACAGCCTTATACACAATGTGAGAAGAAACAGGCTGAATGAAAACCGAGCTGAAAGCTTGGTTTATGTGCATTATAACTTGAGGTTGTTGAGCCATTACTGTGATCGGGCAAATGAGGATCAATCATACAGAGTCTAGGACAACAACCCAGAGGATGATAATTTGGAGGACGACACGGTACATATGGAAGAATTGGAAGCAGAACTTTTTAGGGATGATGATGAAGCATCAGCAACACCGCCACACACAGGGCCAGTCCCACCATCTACTGGTAGCAGTGCGGGTGCGGGTGCCAGTGCCAGTGCCAGTTCTCGATATCAAACTATTGTTCCTTTGCAGATTCAGCCTCCACCTTCTAGTCATGGTCGTGGTACTCCTGAGAGTACTAGAAGACCACCATTTCCTCGTGGCTCGCACAAATTAGAAATTTCTCGTGGGCGTGGCAAGGGGCCAACCAATAGATAAAATAGATTTGTTGTTTACTAGTCTTTTCTATTTTCTAGTAGTTTTTATCTTTTATAACTGTTGACAGTTGAACAGTTGAAACTTGACTCTTTCATATATTTAATGACAATTTAAGTTTGAAGTTTGAATTTGAAAGGTGAAAATTTGAAGTTGGCATTTATAAGTTTACAAGTCATTATGAATTATGAATATGATGCTTCATGAAAGTTATATGGTGATCAATGAATCAATGATGATAAATGTTATATATCAATGATGATAAATGTTATATATTGAATTTTGAAATCAATGAATCAATGATGATAAATGTTAGATATTGAAATTTGAAATCAATGATGATAAATGTTATATATTGAATTTTGAAAGCTTGAAACCTTCAGATTGATGATTCGCGAGACTAAAGAGTCAATATGTTGTATGCTTCCAACTTGTGGGCGTGGTTGATGAAGATTATAACTTCTAGATGATTGATGTTATATGATTCAATCTATGCTTTTATTGTTTTTATGTCTAATTCATCATTCTACATGTTTTTGTTGACATATATGCATCAAAATATAAAAAATATAAAATATATATATATATATATATATATATATATAAATGCTCCCTGAAACGCTCCGGACCGGGAGCTTCTAAAATCGGCGCTTCCGCTCCCGCTTCCAAGTAACCTTGGTTAGTGGACCTCCCACAAGGAAAAGAAGTTATTGGAGTGAAATAGGTGTATAAAACCAAGAGAAATATTGAAGGCAAGATAAAAAGGCACAAAGAAAGGCTAGTTGTCAAAGGCTACAAGCAGCAGCAAGGAAGAGACTATGAGGAAACCTTTGCACCAGTTGCAAGGATGGAGACAATGCGGACAGTGTTGTCCATAGCAGCACAGCAAAAATGGAATGTTTATCAAATGGATGTGAAGTCAACTTTCTTGAATGGAGTGTTGAAAGAGGAGGTGTATGTTCAACAACCTCCTGGCTATGAGATAGAAGGCCAAGAACACTAAGTGTGTAAGTTGAAGAAAGCTCTTTATGGGTTGAAGCAAGCACCAAGAGCATGGTACAACAGGATTGATGCTTACCTGGTGGACAATGGGTTTGACAAGTGTGATGGTGAACCCACACTCTACATCAAAGAAAATGACGGTAAAATTCTTATTGTTGTTTTATATGTATATGATTTGATTTTCACAGGCAATGATGTTTCTCTCATTGTTGATTTTAAAGCAGTCATGAAAAGTGAGTTTGAAATGACTGACTTGGGTTTGTTGAGATATTCTTTGGGCATAGAAGTAAAGCAAAATGAAAATGGAATTTTTATTTCCCATGCTAAATATGTTGAAGAAGTTTTAAAGAGGTTCAATATGCAGAACAACAAAGCATCAACAACTCCAATTGTCATGGGGTTGAAGTTGAGCAAGGAAGATTGCAGCAAGAATGTCGATCTGACATTGTACAAAAGCATGGTTGGCAGTCTAATGTATTTGACTGCAACTAGGCCTGTATAATGTATGCAGTGAGTTCGATATCCAGATTCATGGAGACACCCAAGGAGACACATTGGCAAGCAGCCAAGAGAATATTGAGGTATGTGAATGGAACGAAGGAGTGTGGTGTTATATACTCCTCAACTGATAATTTTAAGCTGATTGGTTACACTGACAGTGATTGGGCTGGAAGTGTAGATGACAGAAAAAGCACATCAGGGTATGTGTTTCATTTGGGATCGGGAGCCATTTCATGGGCTCCCAAGAAGTAGCCAATAGTTTCATTATCAACAACAGAAGATGAATATGTAGCAGCAACAACAACAGCATGCCAAGTAGTTTGGATGAGAAGGATGCTGAGAGATTTATGACATGAGCAAGACAAATGAACCACAATTTATTGTGATAACAACTCAGCAATTGCATTGTCAAAGAATTATGTTTTCCACAAGAGAACAAAGCATATTGATGCCAAATACCATTTCATAAGAGAATTAGTTGACAATGGTGAAGTTGTCTTGCAGCATTGCAGGTCAAAGGAATAGTTTGCTAATATCCTCACAAAGCCATTGGGACAAAAGAGTTTTGTTTATCTCAGACCGTGTTTGGGTTGGTTGAAGGCGATAGTTGTGATTAAGGGGGAGTGTTGGAATTACTCCCAACCACCGCCATGAATAAATAGTGGCAGCAACCCACGCTACACTGAATTTCTGTGCAGGGAAGGACAAGCCTCAGTTTTCAAATCTAGAGGCGTTCACGCAAAATCCGAAACAGAGTACCAGCAGCCATTCTATGTGTTTAATAACCTTTCGCTGTTGACTTACATGTTTGCCCGCAACTTTGCGCCCACAACTTTTATGTTTTACCCTTAAGCCTTTCGCCATAAGGTATTTCCCCGCCGATGCGATATCGGTGGGACCCACCTCACTTACCTTACCACATTGTAAACCACGCTGCAAACCTTTACATTTTGCTTATTCCTTACCTTCATGCCATATCGCATTTCCCACCATTTAACTCCCCGCACATCGCAACCCGCAACTTTTAAGTTGTCAAACTTGAACACTTCGCCAAACTTAAGATTTTGCCGATGCAATTTGGTGGGACACGCAACCTACCTTACCGCATTACATTTCTGCCTTATTTCCTTATCTTTTTATATTTCGCACTTACCGCGTTTAAGCCATCTGCATCGCAAGTTTTATGTTTTAACCTTTTGCCACCGCCCGCAGTGCGCATTTCGCAAAGTTTTCATCTTACCTTTTAAAGTCGCCCGCAAGTTGTTTTATGTTATTTGCGATGCGATCGCATGGGGCACGTGTCAAGCTCAGGAGGATAGCGCAAAGCGCACATCGCAAAGCTCAGGAGTTAACGGATAAGCGCCCGCAAGTTAAGTTGTTTGTATTGCGATGCGATATGTGCCATGTCACGTCGCAATCGCAAATTCTTATGTTTTTTTTCCGTATTGCGCATATGTTAAATGATAAGATCGCCGATGTGCAATGGAGCGCCGGATGCGATGTGGTTTCGCAAGCGAAACCAATGATATTTCAAGTCTGTTGTTATGTGTTCTCTGTACGCGTTTTTGTGTAAAAAATAGAGAAACAGAGAAACAGAGCCGAAGGACGATTTGGTTGTTTCACGTCCGCTCTAGCATTGAATTGCATTCAAGTCTTCAGGCTTCGGCAAATTGTGTATAACCCAAATGTAATTTCATATGTTTTTAGTGAAGGAATGAATCGAATTTCAGAGAAGAGTTGAATAAATTTGAAAGAGTTCCTCACCTGTGTAAATCGTTGTCTGTCTGTGAATTGTTTGACTGTCATTTCCCCAATATTTTTCATTCTCTGTGTTGTGGGGGAACACATCCCTCTGTGTTTATGTTTATTCAGAATTTCCAACATGGTATCAGAGCAGGTCTAGGCTCTCAGTGAAAGAACGAGTTCTCTTTACTAAAGAAGCTGAAAGGTTGTTTGATTGTTTCAGAAGCGGTTTCTCCAACAGTGAGAAGGCTTATGTTTACACAGTTAAAAGGTTGTTTGTTTACACAGTCAAGATGGCAGCAACAGGCACAAGCCTGACTAATCCCTAGCTACCACAGTTCAATGGGAAGAATTATGATTATTAGGCTATTACAATGAAGGCCCTATTCTCCTCAAAAAATATTTGGGAGTTGGTGGAAAATGGCTTCCAAGAACCAGCTGATGTAACAGCATATAATTCTTTGACACAAGCACAAAGAGATTTGTTGAGAGAAAATAAGAAGAAAGACTCCAAAGCCCTCTTCTATATATTCCAAGCAATACATGAGAGTATTTTCCTAAGGATTGCAGCAGCAACAAAGTTTAAGGAGGCATGGGATACTCTCCAGACAACCTACCAAGGTATGGCAAAGGTGAAGACAGCAAAACTTCAAATGCTGAGAAGAGATTTTGAAACTCTCTGCATGAAAGAGTCTGACAACATAGATTCATTCTTCACACATGTGATTGGGTTGGTTACCCAAATCAGGTCTCATGGAGAGACACTTGAAGAAAGGAGAATAATGGAGAAAATCTTAAGAAGTCTACCATCAAGATTTGATGCCATATTAGTGGCCATAGAAGAGACAAAGGGTCTCTCATAGTTTTCAGTTGATGAGCTTCATGAATCACTGATGTCTCATGAGCATAGACTGAACAGAGCAACAAACTCCTCATTAGAGCATGCATTCAAGACACAAATGTCTTTTGGTTTAGGTAGAGGTCGAGGAAGATCAAACTACCAAGGAAGAGGAAGAAGCCCACACAGAGGTGGAAGAAGCAGCCCTGCAAGCACAAGTGGAAGGCGCAACAACCAAAATCCAAGCGAAGGCTCAAGCCAGAATCAAGCACAAGGGCAGAGGTATGATAAATCTCAAGTCCAATGTCATTATTGCAAAAAGTATGGGCATTATGCCAATGAATGTAGAAATAAGCAAAATGACATGGGTGGTAAACCTAGTGTAAATTTTACAAAAGAAAATCAGAACCATGGTAATGTGCTTTTAACTTGTAATGTAGCACAAGAAAAACAAGAAGATGTATGGTTCTTAGATTCAGGGTGTAGTAACCATATGACTGGAAACATAGCAATGTTTGCCAATCTAGATGAGAGTGTAAAATATGAAGTGACAACTAGGACTGATAGCAAGGTTTCTGTCATGGGGAAATGAAGAGTAAAAATATTGACAAGGAAGGGAGAGAAGAAGTTTGTGCCAGATGTCTATTATGTACCTAGCCTGAAATGTAACCTTCTAAGTATTGGACAGCTTGTGCATAAGGGCTACAATGTGTTTTTTAAAAATGATGTGTGTACAATCATGGATATACCTCCAAGTGGACAAGTCGTCGCAAAAGTGCATATGACAAGCAATAGAATGTTCCCTCCCAAGATCAGATCAGACTTGAAGGAAGGAGGTGTTGTAGCAGCTGTCACACAAGAAGTCTTTCAAGAACAAGTGAAGGATGAGAACTGGTTATGGCATTTGAGATTTGGACATCTCAATTTTGGAGGTTTGAACTTGTTGCATAGAAAATACATGGTAAAGGGATTACCACTCATAGAGAAACCAGACAACCTATGTGAAGGCTGCATCTTGGGCAAACAACACAGAGAATCATTTCCAGCAGGAAAGAGTATAAGGGCAAAGGCACCTTTAGAGATTGTCCACTCAGATTTATGTGAACCAATGCAAACGCCACCATTAGCTGGCAATCATTATGTTTTGATATTTATAGATGATTACACAAGGAAGACATGGGTCTATTTTCTAAAAAATAAAAGTGAAGTGTTTGAACAGTTCTACCACTTCAAAGCTCTTGTTGAGAAGCAAAGTGGACACTACATAAAAGTGTTGAGAACTGACAGAGGTGGAGAATATATCTCCAAAGACTTCCTACGTTTTTGCAGGGAGCATGGAATACACAAGCAGTTTACCACAAGGTATACACCTCAACAAAATGGTGTAGCAGAAAGAAAGAACATGACCATCATGGGCATGGTAAGAAGTATGTTGAAAGCAAAGCATTTGCCAAATGAGTATTGGGTAGAAGCTGTCGAGCATGGAATACACAAGCAGTTTACCACAAGGTATACACCTCAACAAAATGGTGTAGCAGAAAGAAAGAACATGACCATCATGGACATGGTAAGAAGTATGTTGAAGGCAAAGCATTTGCCAAATGAGTATTGGGTAGAAGCTGTCAATTGTGCAGCTTATATTTTAAATAGATGTCCAACCAAAGTTGTTATGAACAGAGTTCCAGAAGAAGCATGGAGTGGAACAAAGAAAGTTGTCACTCACATGAGAGTGTTTGGATGTGTAGCATATGCACATGTCCCGGATCAGTTAAGGAACAAGTTGGACAACAAGGGGGAGAAATGTATATTTGTTGGATACAGTGATGAATCCAAGGCCTACAAGCTCTTTAATCCATCAACCAAGAAGGTAATAATCAGCAGAGATGTTCAGTTCATTGAAGAAGAAGCATGGGATGGAAGTTTAGAGAAGACAGTGAATGTGAAGACATGTATTTCACATGAAGACAAAGAGGAATTGATTGCAAAAAATAATTCATCAACGGTGGCTCCTCCTCCATCTACACAAGCTCAATAGAACACATCGCAAGCAAGCAATAGAGCAGCAGTGCAAAAGACAAAGAGGAATTGATTACAAAAAATAATTCATCAACGATGCCTCCTCCTCCACCTACACAAGCTCAATAGAGCACATCGCAAGCAAGCAATAGAGCAGCAGTGCAAAACCAAGGAAGTGCTTCGCCAAGCACACCACAGGGATCAACAACTCCCTCGAGTTCAAGTGCAACTCCAAGCACATCTTCAGCAAATACAAGAAGACCAAAAATCAGAAATTTAAGTGAAATTTATGAGCAAGAAGAAGTAAATAGTAATGTTGGTCTGAATTCTTTATTTGCTCTATTTTGTCATGTTGATGACCCAATCCATTTTGAAGATGCATTCAAAGAAAAGAAATGGATTGAAGCAATGAATGAAGAGATAGGAGCAATAGAAAAGAATGGCACATGGGAGTTAGTGGACCTCCCACAAGGAAAAGAAGTTATTGGAGTGAAATGGGTCTATAAGACCAAGAGCAATATTGAAGGCAAGATAGAAAGGCACAAATCAAGGCTAGTTGTCAAAGGCTACAAGTAGCAGCAAGGAAGAGACTATGAGGAAACCTTTGCACCAGTTGCAAGGATGGAGACGGTGCAGACAACATTGTCCATAGCAGCACAACAAAAATGGAACGTTTATCAAATGGACGTGAAGTCAGCATTCTTGAATGGAGTGTTGAAAGAGGAGGTGTATGTTGAACAACCTCCTGGCTATGAGATAGAAGGCCAAGAACACAAAGTGTGTAAGTTGAATAAAGCTCTTTATGCACTAAAGCAAGCACCAAGAGCATGGTACAGCAGGATTGATGCTTACCTGGTGGACAATGGATTTGACAAGTGTGATGGTGAACCCACACTCTACATCAAATAAAATGACAGTAAAATTCTTATTGTTGTTTTATATGTTGATGATTTTATTTTCACAGGCAATGATGTTTCTCTCATTGTTGATTTTAAAGCAGTCATGAAAAGTGAGTTTGAAATGACTGACTTGGATTTGTTGAGATATTTTTTGGGCATAGAAGTAAAGCAAAATGAAAAGGGAATTTTTATTTCCCAAGCAAAATATATTGAAGAAGTTTTAAAGAGGTTCAATATGCAAAACAAAAGAGCATCATCAACTCCAACTATCATGGGGTTGAAGTTGAACAAGGAAGATTGCAGCAAGAATGTCGATCTGACATTGTACAAACGCATGGTTGGCAGTCTAATGTATTTGATTGCAACTAGGCCTGATATAATGTATGCAGTGAGTTTGATATCCAGATTCATGGAGACACCCAAGGAGACACATTGACAAGCAGCCAAGAGAATATTGAGGTATGTGAATGGAACGAAGGAGTATGGTGTTCTATACTCCTCAACTGATATTTAAAGCTGATTGGTTACACTGACAGTGATTGGGCTGGAAGTGTAGATGACAGAAAGAGCACATCAGGGTATGTGTTTCATTTGAGATCGGGAGCCATTTCATGGGCTTCCAAGAAGCAGCCAATAGTTTCATTATCAACAGCAAAAGATGAATATGTAGCAGCAACAACAACAACATGCCAAGCAATTTGGATGAGAAGGATGCTGAAAGATTTATGTCATGAGCAAGAGAAAGGAACCACAATTTATTGTGATAACAGCTCAGCAATTGCATTGTCAAAGAATTCTGTTTTCCACAAGAGAACAAAGCATATTGATGCCAAATACCATTTCATAAGAGAATTAGTTGACAATGGTGAAGTTGTTTTGCAGCATTGCAGGTTAGAGGAACAATTTGCTTATATCCTTACAAAGCCATTGCGACAAAAGAGTTTTGTTTATCTCAGACAGTGTCTGGGAATGGTTGAAGGCGGCAGTTGTGATTAAGGGGGATTGTTGGAATTACTCCCAACCACCGCCATGAATAAATAGTGGCAGCAGCACACGCTTCATTGAATTTCTGTGCAGGGAAAGACAAGCCTCAGTGTTCAAATCTGGAGGCGTTCACGCAAAATCCGAAACAGAGTACCGACAACCATACTCTGTGTTTAATTCCCTTCCGTCGTTGACTTACCTGTTTTCCCGCAACTTCGCGCCCACAACTTTTATGTTTTACCCTTAAGCGTTTCGCCATAAGTTATTTCCCCATGGATGCGATATCGGCAGGACCCACCTCACTTACCTTACCGCATTGTAAACCGCGCTGCAAACCTTTACATTTTGTTTATTCCTTACCTTCACGCCATATCGCATTTCCCACCGTTTAACTCCCCACACATCGCAACCCACAACTTTTAAGTTGTAAGACTCACTTTGCCAGACTTAAGATTTTGCCGATGCGATTTGGTGGGACCCGCAACCTACCTTACTGCATTACATTTCCGCCTTATTTCCTTACCTTTTTATATTTCGCACTTACCGCATTTAAGCCGCCCACACTTCGCAAGTTTTATGTTTTAACCTTTTTCCACCGTCCGCAGTGTGCACTTCGCAAAGTTTTCACCTTTACCTTTTAAAGTCGCCTGCAAGTTGTTTTATGTTATTTACGATGTGATCACATGGGGCACGTGTCAAGCTCAGGAGGATAGCGCAAAGCACACATCACAAAGCTCAGGGGGTAATAGATAAGCGCTCGCAAGTTAAGTTGTTTGTATTGCGATGCGATATGTGCCACGTCACGTCGCAATCGCAAATTCTTATGTTTTTTTCCGTAGTGCGCATACATTAAATGATAAGATCGCCGATGTGCAATGGAGCGCCGGATGTGATGTGGTTTCGCAAGCGAAACCAATGATATTTCAAGTCCGCTGTTATGTGTTCTTTGTACGCGTTTTCGTGTAAAAAACAAAGAAACAGAGCCGAAGGACGATTTGGTTGTTTCATGTCCGCTCTAGCATTGAATTGCATTCAAGTCTTCAGGCTTCGGCAAATTTTGTATAAACCAAATGTAATTTCATATGTTTTCAGTGAAGGAATGAATCAAATTTCAGAGAAGAGTTGAATAAATTTGAAAGAGTTCCTTACCTGTGTAAATCACTGTCTGTCTGTGAATTGTTTGACTGTTATTTCCGCAATATTTTGCATTCTCTGTGTTGTGGGGGAACGCATCCCTCTATGTATGTTTATTCAGAATTTCCAACATAAATTCATATGTAAATTCCTTGTTTTTGAGAGGAATTTGTTGGAATACAATTCTTTCAAAAATTAAATAAATGCACTCTGTAAATATTCAGATTAACGGCTATGTTCAAGGTTCTCTGCAATCAAAATGTTAAAAATGAAGAATAATGAAATTCTTCAGAGGATACAGCTTACCAGAACTAGAAGGGTAATAGAAAATCATGCATCCTGGAATACGTAATCCCTTGGCATTTATCGCCTAGACCCCTTGAATCGCCCTTTCACATCAAGGCAAATTGCCTATTCAGAGGCCCCACACAAATTATATACATATGCCATTCAACGAGTATTATATTTATATATAATAGATTTCATATAAGTAGAAATCTGTATGGATTAAGTTATTATAATATTAACCTATACAATAGGTTTGGGTAATAAATGAATATCAATAAATACTATGGTTAAGGTTATGGCAAGGTGAAATTTTCAAATTCAAACTTGAATTTGAATCAAGTGATTATGAATATATCAGTGGTGTATAAGACTGCCACTACATTAACATTTGTTTCTTCGTGAAGAAACTTGTTATAGAGGATTGTCCCCAAATACAAGAGCAACAAAAGTTGATGTGCCATGTGTCTTATAGTCTTAGGAAAGTGGCTTCTTGTTGCATAGGAACACAGGTCTGCTTGTTGGAAAGGTGAACCCTGTCCCAGGATTTGAGTTAGCCATTCCCCAACGATCTTGTCGTTGGGGGTAGAAGACCCCTGTTATCTCACAGGTTTAGGTTCCATTGGAATGGTGTGGCTTGTTGTCAACCCCTTTGCATTCTTATCCATTGGTATTACAAGGGGAGAAAACTGTACTCATCCAAGTGGAAAATAACAAAGATGCAAAGTGTAGAATTCAAATGATTTTTATTGATTCACTAGTAATCCATAAGAGGATGTGAATCTGGGACCATTAAACCATTTCTTTATGTCCAAAAATACAAGCTCTTAATCAAATTATAATTATTTTAAATATAGAGATATATTGTTAGAATACTATAATCAGTAAAATATTTTTTAATTTCTCTAATACTTACCACAGAATATAGTACTTGGGGCCCCTTAATAGCATTCTTATGGCAATGGCATATGCATTGATATGTCTATTAATTTGATTGTGCAGCTTCAAGGTAGAATCTATCTAAGTGTCAATCCTGTGGGAAAAGCTTCAGAATGGAGGCGTACAAAGGGACAGAAAGCAATGCTTCCTCTTCAATTTTCATTTGCCATAATACCAGTAAGTTTACTGGCAATACGTTTATAGTTAACAATTTTTAGGAGTCTAAGAGATAAGTCTCCCAGTTATTCGAGGAAAATGGTGCAAAATGGTGTTCTCCCTTCCCAGTTATTGGTGCTTTCCCTTCCCAGTTAATGCAGTGCATTTGTCTTTTCGATATCTGTCTACTTCATCCAAGCAATGGATAAAACCACATATTTTGTTTCCATTCTGAAATTCCTGCGGCCTTACCTACTAATGGCTATCTAAATGACATAAAGCACTAAGGAAGTCCATTATATTTAATGGAACAGGATAATGAACAAAATCAGATAAAGAAACCTCAATATTCAGCCATGGCAGAAGACTATGAGCTACCACCTAATGTTGCCATCATTACACTACAGGTATTTTCACAAGACCCTTTTGTATGCTTTGCTCTTATCTTTAGTTGCACATATTTTTATTCTTCAAGAGTTACCTTCAACACTCTGCATTGAATTTGCATTTATGACTTATCATTATAACTGATACTTCTATTCACATTGACCTATTTGGTCATTTCTGGACATTAATGTAATTTACTCCTTTCTTACCCATAAAGGTTATTTTTAAGCATTGAATAAACCTATTCATAACTTCTAAACATTATACATACTTGTGTCTACGTTTCACACACATAATTATTCAATCTTGAATGCAGGAGCTGGAGGATCAACAAACCTTATTGCGTCTAGCACATCTTTATGAGGTACGAAACAGCTCAGTAAAGGAGTTGTAACCTTTCTTGCAGTGCATAAAAATCTTCTGGAAATGCTGTTTTTGTTCTACTTTTTATTATCTAATGAACTGACCGCAACAAGAAGACAAGATGAGAGCGAAGTGCGCGAAATTTGATAGGTGGCAGCTTCAATACTGACAGTGCTTTTTGTGCATGCATAGGTTGGCGAAAGTGAAACTTTTTCTAAGCCAGAAACTGTTGATATCTATAAATTATTTGCAGACCGCAAGGTACAAGAACAGCTCCTCCTTTCGTTGGCTGTCCTCTCTTTTATTTGCTTCTCATTGTGCATGGTTTGCCTATTTTGTTGTTTATCTAGATTCCTTTTCGTCTTGTGTCTCTTTTTTGGTTTGGAGATGCCTTAGGCGTGCATGCTCACGTGCAACTATCATTGCTTGTACTTTTCAGTTACATATGAAGCTCTTTGTTAACCTTGAATGCAAATGAATTTTCATGTAAGAAGCTTTGGAAACACATCCTTAATATCCTAGTTGATATATGGATTTAAATATTCAACTATGAACATTTTCGAGGATAAATGTAAATGTAAGATTCATATCAATGTTAGTTATATATATATATATATATATATAGATATATTTATTTATTTATTTTACATTACATTACATTTTAGATTATTTAATTAAATGTAAATGTAAGATTCATATCAATGTTAGTTATATATATATATATATATATATAGATATATTACTTTAGATTATTAATTTAATGTCACACTAAGTTTTAAGGTTTATTTTTTATAAAATAAAAAAGGTTTAAAAGAAAAAGGTTTATTTTTTATAAAATAAAAAAGGTTTAAAAGAAAAAAAATATGATTCTTATGCAGGTTTTTTTTTTCTTTCTATTTTCTATAAAAAAATAAGAATTTATTAATTAATAATGGAATAATTTTATTACAAATAAAATATTTTTATGGGTAAAGAAAAGATAATAAAAAATTAGTTTCTTGTTATTTCTATTTTATTTGAAATGAGTGGGTCTTTAGCCATCTTAATATTAAAATAAGCATTATATTCATCATAACCAGCAATATTGATGGATGAAACATTTTTTGCATATTGTGCAGGTTAAAAAGATTGTGGAGCTTAATCTTTCTGCAGCTATGGAGAAGTCACAAATGAAGAGATTAAATTGGAAAGTGGAAGGGGAGGATAATATTTCTCGTAAGACTATTAACAAAAAAACAATAAAGGATGGAAAGCACATGATAGAGTTATCACCAATGGAAATAAGGACTTTCCAACTTGAGTTTAATTCTTGAGTTTAATTCTTAGTAAATAATTGGGCCCAAAATCAAGAGATTCAATTGAAAAGTGGAGAATGCAGAGTATATAATAGAATTATCACCAATGGAAATAAGGACCTTCCAACTTGAGTTTGATGCTTGAATAATTCATTCTTCTTTTAATACTAAGGAAAATTAATGTAAGAATAATTGGGCATCTAATTTGTTAGATCCCATTTGTTAAGTATCTCCATTTTAATACTAAAGAAATTAATATGGTGATAATTGGGCATCCCATTTGTTAGATCTTGTTTATTGGGTCATTGTTTGTATTAGTTTCTTGAAGGCTCTTCTAAAGTGTCACATTTTAAGATTGACATTATTATAAATAATTGCAAAGATTATATAATTGAATTGTATCTCCATTTTGGTAACATATCAATAATATATTTTTGGAAAAAACCTTGTAAAAATAAAAAAATGGAACAAATATGAAATCATTTTTTTAAAACTAATTAATTTGCTTCTAGAGAATTATCCAAAATTGTAGAAGAAAACATATTGTGGTGTGTATAAAAAGATCGTACATTGTACTACCACAACTACACTTTATTATTTTGAAAATGGTTTTAAAACACAAATTCTGAAGTTGATTTGATAGTATCACCCATTTCTCTTTTATTAACATCACCAAGGGTTTTGGTTTCATGTTTTTTAGGCCCTCCTTTTTTAAGAGTCTTCTATACTGATAATTTCTTTTGATGCTTTAATTCATTTACACATTCTTATCCATGAATTTATCATTAAGCAAATTACATAGAAGACATTAACAATATAACATTCAAGACACTAGGGTCATAAAGAGATAGTTCACACACGAACACTATATTTTACCCTAGGAAAACCCACTAAGGGGAAAAACCCAACAACATTTTCAATAGAGAAATCTTCAATTCAACAGAGATACATCTTAGTCAATAACTAGGTCAAACCCGATCTATGGTCCATCCTCCTAGTCAAGTCAATCTGGCACAAGAACATACTATGTTCTTGCCTAAAAAATGTTGCAGTACTAGCCCTCAGAATATGCCCTTTGTTGGCTACTTCGTACCCCAAAATTCGTTGTCTCAGAGTTACCCTTCTTCACTGCCACAAACCTTTAATCTTCACTGCCTTAGATTCCCCTTCGTTGGCTGCCTCATGATTGACCCTTTTCTAGTTCAAAGATAACTTACTCACTTCCTTAGACCTTCGATACCTCAACCTCTTACTTGCCCCAAATAATGTCACCTCAGAGAAGGCTAAATCACAGAAGATACAAGATCAAATTGCTTGCCCAAATGTGGAGGAATGTTAAGTCTATATATAGCCTTTTCCTTGGTTGAATGGGTGTTTCTTTACTTGGAGTTGACCTGAACATTTGAAGGAGGTTGACTTGAATTCTTGATGAGACCAACTTGACTAGGAAGCGACTGTCATTGACTTCAAGAGCCAAAATTTTGACTTTTACAAATTCAAATCAGTTTCTTTTGAAAGTTCAAAAGGGACATGACTCAAAAATAATTCTCTTTTTGTTCTAGCATGAAGAACATGCTTACAAATGCATAAATGGCTCAAATATACATTATGAAGACCAACCATAGTTAACAAATTCAACACTCATTAGCTTTTGGTTGTTATTAATGCCATCTTTGTGATTATAAGCTATTACTACATTATCATATCTCTATGATACGTTTTCGTTTCACAT
Source organism: Pinus albicaulis (assembly GCA_034641835.2). Lineage (NCBI taxonomy): Eukaryota > Viridiplantae > Streptophyta > Pinopsida > Pinales > Pinaceae > Pinus > Pinus albicaulis. The sequence continues at coordinate 693,456,216 of CM076571.1, read as the reverse complement.
TAATATTTCTCTTGATGTGATGTTGTTAATAATTACACATCATTAACAATTACAAAATGGGGGTGGTTTACAAGGCATTAACTACATTCAAAGCTTTGTCAATTTTGAAGATAGATTTTGGATGTAAATCCCCATGTTGATATCATAGCATCTTCCATAGTATAATAATATCATCATTAAAAATGTAAATGTCATGCCTTGCAAACCCTTTTTTGGTGTATGGTTGTTATCTATTGGATGTGCATAATTATAATCTATCATTACAATGGCATATCCCTGTGATGGGGTTTTGTTTCACATTAATACTTCCCTTAGCCCAGAGTGTGTTTTGAATAATCCCACATGGACAAAGATTTTGAGATAGGTAATTATGAAGCATTCCCTACACTAAAAGCTTTATCAATCTAGGATTTGGATTTGAGGTGCAACTCTTAGGTTTATAGAGAGAGAGAGAGAGAGGTATATCGGGTTGCCATCTAGCGAAAAATTTGAGTAGTTGTTATGAAGTTGAATTTGTAACCCACCTAATCCCCTCAAGGCCTTGCTAAGGGCGCATAGTGTATAGATCCAAATTCATAGGTCACCTTAAGAAAGTGTAGTTACGAAAATTAATATTCTTTCAAGGACCTTATAATTCTTTTTTAACACCACCATCATCTTCTACTTGTCAAGAGCTTCCAATGATATAAATTTCATCTAATTCCAATATTTATACAAGAAATTATGGCTCTCACTAGAGTTACTCATCTTAGCACCATGTTTGCATTTATACTATTGACATATGTTGACGAGTGGCAGTGATTAGCCTATGTGTCCCCACCATACTATGCCACATTAGCTAACACATGGAAGCCCCAATCCACATGTCAGCGCCACATAAAGCCACGTCTGTTGTTGAATGTCTGCTTGCCAAGTCAACATCAAAATCAAAGTTATATTTTTTCCTTTTTCACAACTTTTATCCCTTTTTCTAAATTCCTGGATTATCGACCTTTTTGGAATTACCCTTGGATCAACAAGTCAAACTTTTGAATCTCCAAATATTCAAAAAAGCTCAAAAATTCTCCTTTTTATAAAAAGTTGGATTTCCAAATTTCCACATTTGAAGCATCCACTAGACCACATCACCACCACGGTGATTGCCACCTAGTCCTCCACCTCAAAACCACTATGCCTTGATCCACGTTGGCATTGGTCAACACAAGTCAAACTCCTACTCATCTAGGTATCTAGATTTTTTAACATTCCAAATTCATCCAGAATTCTAAAATCTTTTGAATTCATTTGAATATGTAGAAAAACATAGAGAAAGACCATTTAATAAAATTTTGTATTTTTGGACTTCTAGATTCCATGTCATCTCTACCACACAACTACCACATTAGTTACCATGTCAACTTGTTGGCACCTTTGTGTCATGTCAACATGATACATCATTCGATTCAAGCATTTTCCATAACCATTTAAAGCTCACACACACACACATAGACCATAATAGCACACTAAAGATTAGTGGTCAAACATGTGAATTTCACACATTCATCACAACGAAAATTACCAAGTCATGCCATGAACATGTATCACATAAATTAAGATGTTCATTCAGTAGGAAGACATAAATATACACAATTCATCAAAATCATTGTTATTTCATCAAACATAAGTACATTGCATATTCAAAGTCCATAAGGGAATTTATGTCATCAATTTAAGCTTTGTTGGAAAATGAAGAAGGATATTTACTCTACACCCAACCATAGGCTCATATACATTGTAGTTCTCTTGTAGTTGGCAACCACCAACCCAAACACAATGCCATAAAAGGAAGATCCACTCAAGCGTAACAAAGTTCATTGCAAGGTAGATACATGAAAGCAACTTTCCTTCATACATAAAAATATTTTCTTTCAATCCACTAAGCCAAGGACTGTTATGATCCTAAATTGTCATGGATATTGCACTGGACATTTTTTCACAACAAATTTGGTTAAATTATGCTTAAAATCTGAAATCTATGTGTTTATTACCCCTTAAATTTCTATATCTTTGAATTATTGTTTATTTTATAGGCATGTAAATTATAATTATGCAAATAATAAATAATAGTGAAATAAACTCACAAACCACAAATTAACACAAGATATAACTTGGGAAACCCTTACGGATGAAAACCTAGCTGAAAGGTGAGGCTTCTATGTTTTTTCCATCTAAATGGAAAGTGGATGCAAGTACAAAGAAGTGACATATGTGGCTCGTGGGTTGCTACAATGCACAAATCCTCTCCTTTGTGTACTATTTCCCTATCCACTCTCAGTTACTCTGCTCATCTATGGAACAAAATGCACTTGAATAGAATGAAACCCCTTTTCCTCCTGATGACTCAATTATAACACGACCTGATAACCTACTGGTGGTTAGGTTTGACTCCTTCAACTCTTAACTAGCGTTACAATATGGAATCTTCTAGAATATTCTTCATCATGATTACGTGGCTAGCCCATTTTCCATGAATAATGGGAGTTGACATGGCATCCTCTCGAATTATGGTGGTCAAAACAGGAAGGTCAACTTTTGAATGTCATAACTTTTGCATATGGACTCTAATTGAGACAATTCTTACACCATTAGAAACTTCTTTTTCTGTACAATAGCATAAAAATTTGTGGCACTCAATATTCAAAGTTCCACCCCCCAAAAAAATCCATTTGATGCCTCAAAATCCTCTCGAAAGGTTTCAAGCCTCAATTTGCCAAATTGGGTCTCACCAGTAAAAATGGTCCTATGAGTTGATTCCTCCATTTTTTCCACTATAAATCCATTGAGATGGATGAAAAACGATATGAAGATCTAATCCAGATCACACCTCCCTAGTTTGGAAGGATTTTGGTCCCCAAAAGCTTCTATTGGATGAGGTGAGGAAATTTTTCCTCCACCTTCTCTCTAGTGTACCATTTAGCCTTGTCTGGAAGTTTTACTTTCAACCAAAGGTCATGTTGCACCTATCTTGTAATTATGGACCACTTCTAAAAAATTGTATCCTTTGTTAAATTTACCTCAGCGTCTGGTGCCATATCCTCTACAGAAGGTATGACCTATTCATCTTTCTGGTCTAGTAAGGAATGCTCATATAGTTCTAGATTATCTACATTTATGACTAAGTAAATGCTCATGTATGGAGGTAGAATGATTCTATAGGAATTATCTCCCACCTTTTCCAATATTTCAAAGGGTCCATATCGCAGAACCTTGATTTTCTTTCCAGACCCTGTTTCCTCTCCTTGTTCAACTATAACCATATTGTCTCCCACCTTGAAGGGCTTCTTTGTTTTATGTTGATCATGTTTTGCCTTACATTTTACTTGTGACTTCCACAGTGTCTCTTGTACCTATATAGCAAACATTTCTCCCCTTAAGGCACCACCTATAACATCCTCCATCACTCCTCCTTATTGTCTGTATGCAATATCAAAAGGTGAAGGTGGCAGATATCCAAAACAAGTTTCAAATGGGGACTTACCAGTAGAAATGTGGATCGCTCTAGTATAAGAGCGTTGTGTTAATTCTTTGATACTAGATCATATCTGTTTTATCTCAACAATTTACATAAAACTAAGAAAAAATATTTTACCCAAATAATTTTTTTGAAACTATTGTAACATAAATAAATAATTTGTAATGGAAATAACATGAGAAATTAGACATAAAACAACGAAGAATTGGCCTAGAAGAATCCTCCTCCACTTTTATGTTAATTAGGAAAATTAGGGTTAGACCCTCAAATAATTTTACACAGAAATCTATTAGTTGTAGAAAACCTATAACTTGGCCTATTGTAGGAAATAAATCGGTCTATTGTAGGAAGAAATTGGCTTCTAAAATGCCTTAGAAATTCGACCCCTTTGTATAATAAATTTGGCATACTTACCCCTATTGTACGACCCTGTACCAACATTGTATGATACCTCTTTTTCCCCCTAACTCAACCTCCTCAAGCCTATATGGCATACACACATGTAGGCTTATTTGGTTGTTAAATCAACTGAACTTTAGCAAATAACTCAACCTCCTCAAGCCTTAATGTCCTGCGCATGTGTGAGCTCAGCTAGTTGCTAAATTGGCCTACCGTCAGCAAATAAATCAACCTTATTTCTAGTTGTACTCAACCCTATCTCTCTTCTTCGCTTGGATCCTATCAACCTACATTCAATAAAATTCCTACCTCTCTTTAGTCAAGTTTAAGTTCTCTTAAGAAACTATCTCTCCCAATCACTCAACCCCATAATGTATCACTCACCCTTGTACTTGTACTTTTCCAAAGAGTGTGATACCATGGGTCTATGTGTTAATCATGTCCTTAGTCTCATTTATAACTTTCCAAGGATAAATCCTAAAGTCACTTAAATAATTAATTATTCATGCTTAGGTTAGACATTATCCCAAGTATACGTTAATCACTTGAACTAATCAATGTTTTTCCGAAGTAAAACTTAGGAAACTAAATCGAATTAGTTTCTCCTCATAAACAACCACCTAAGGAGAACATCTCTTCCACTTCCACATGATAAGACACCAAGCCTATGTGGAAGACCTTCTAATGCTACAAAAATCAACACTCCCTCCTAGTAAGGAAGGGATTCTCCACCACCCAAAGCTTGTCTCCATAAAACATGAACTTCCATTTCACTAAATTTGTAACCACCTCCTCCCACATTTAACCAAGCTAACCGACCTACCAGGGTGAACATGTGAAAAGGAGTTACTATGATACGATTCAAATCCCCAAGTATAGTTGAGGAAGTGGAATCGACAAACCAAAACCAAACTAGCCTTCATCAGGAGCTATAGGACCCCAGAGGCTAACCAACCACTCTAGGTGCCAAAACCCTAATTTAACTTGCTTTTTAACTTAACTAAGCCCCCATTCACTCCCATGACAAGCCCTCCCTGCGACAGAAACCCTCCAATCACTCCCACAACAAGGCCTCCATGCGACTGTAGACTTTTTCAGGCAGTTTTGTGCCAGCGACTACGAGATTTAAGCCACTTTTCGAGGGCTAGAACCTAGGCCTCTACCTAGAACTTGATGAAACACTCAAAAGTGATAATTGAAAAGAAGAAAATGCCTGTAATGCAAAAATTGAACAAGGACCTGACCTAACTCATCCTAACCATGACAGGCATTTCATCAAACACATCTTGAACATGTAATGTACAGGTCATAAATACACATCTGAACATAGGGGCCTCATACTTATCTGAGAATCGTCAAGAAGGTTTGATGCCCTTTCATAATAGTTGCATTATCATCTATTAGGTCATACATTTATTAACATTTCATTTACTAACCAAATCATGATGAGAACCATAACTCAAGTCTGTCATAAAACTATGCTTATAACCAGCATATAACTAGAATAATAACAATGATAGAACAACCATCAAATCCACATAATAAAAACTAAATTTACTCATGAAATACAAGGAAAAATAGCTCTTATTAACATATGCAAAAGCCAACCAAGTCAGGGACTTCCACGTACCACCCGACCATAGATTGGGTTGAACCCAATATTTCTTTCAACCAATAATCCTCGTGCCATATTCCAAGCTTGAATGTGGGACTCACAACAAAACCAACAAGGGCTTCCTCAAGCTTTACCGTGTATCCCGTCATTACCAGTCAAGGGATTCCTAGGCCCGAAACCATCATCTATACAACCAAGCTTTACCATGGATCTCGCCACGTACTGGCCAAGGGATTCTTAAGCCCAAAAAAAGAACATAAACTACAGGTTTTACCATAGTCCTACCATATACCGGTCAAGGGATCATTGGGCCCTAAACAAGCATGGATACGTTCGGATCTCTCCACCTAAACCGTGAGAAATTTTCTCATCTGCACCCTTAGGCTTTACCATGTGTATCCCACCATTTACTAGTCAAGGGATTCCTAGGCCTTTGGGAATTTTCCTGAGACCACCCCACTTAATTTTGAAACCATTCGGAAATCCAAATCAATGAAGTAAAAGAGCCCCGTCACACCAAAGTTATCCATAAATGGAAAGGAAGGGGTGAAAACCATTATCGCACCTAGAAATACCCATGCCAATGACAACAAGAGAACCAGATACACACATGCATGTACCATGCACGCCAAAAATAACAAGGAAACCATACAAGCAACTTGATACCTACAAGTAATCCTACTGTAGTTGCTTGATCCAAATATTCCATGCTTGATCTTTGCTTTCCTTTTCCTCTTTGTCCTTCCTTGGTCTTCCTTTCTCCAATGTTAGAGTGCTCCAAGAATCCTCTAAGTGTGCAAGATTTTGAGAGAGAGAGAATAGAGAGAGAGAGCTCCAAAATTGAATCGATATAAAGGTTATGAACTAATCCTTTAAAGCCTTTTTTATTAATGATGCCTCTGTTTTTTTCAATTTCCTCTATTTTACTTCATTTTCCTCCTCACATGCACCTATGACCTTTCACCTTCCCTTTCTACTAATTTTCTTTAATTTCATAAATAAAATGTCAATAAATGCATTTTTCCTTTCCAAAAGGCTTTACCATTTCCTTTTCCAATTTCCCCTTAGACATAATAAATCTGTTGGAACACCTAATCCTCCATGGGTAGGTGTGGAATGTGAAAAGTCACAATGGAGTCCAAGTGACCTTGGAATGTGAAACCAAGAGTCACACCATTGTACTATAAATGTACATCTTTGTATAATGGAAAATAAGAAAGCCTCACGCTTATCTTTCATTGTGTGTTGAGTCTCTTGTGTGTGTGTTCATCTTCCTCATACACCATGTGTGTGCTTCAACATGGTGTTTATCATTTTCGGTTGGTGGATAACCTAAAACCATCATCTTTGGTTGGTGGATAACCTAAAACCATCATTTTCGGTTGGTGGATAACCTAAAACCATCATCACACAGAACGGCTCCCTCACACGCGTCCTCTCCCTGCAACTAACGCTCCACGGCACTCCAGAACGGCGCCCTCACACGCGTCCTCTCCCTCCCCCTCAGACGCTGCCTCCTGCATCATTTTAATACCACATCTCCCTTTTAAATCTGCCCCTCCTCATTGACAATACCACCTTTGCCTTTTTTAAAATCGATTTTTGCCTCCATTCCCTTTTAATAAATCTCCCTCCCATTATTATAATCCCTCTCCAATTTTTTAATCCCCTCATAAATTTCCTTCCACTTTTATATTTCTCCCATTTTTCTAATTAATTTCATTTCCCTATTTTTAATTAATTCATTTTTTAATTAATTAAAAAAAAAAAAAAAAACAGCAGAGAGAGAGAGGAAAAAGAGAGAAGACAAGAACAGCAGAAATGAAAAAGAGAAAATTGGCATATGAGGAGCACATACACTGAATACATAGAAGAAATTGAGATTTACATTGTGATTTGTGGCATTGATTTGAAGGGTGATTTTTTCAAGAATTTCACATTTGAAGACAAGTTTGCCATCAGTTGTTAAGGAGCTCTTTGAAGGAAAATTCAGCTGCCTTAAAGGCTTCTTGCACATGTTTTCAGCGACACATTTACACATATTTTTGTAGAGATATTGACATTGTATTTGCATCTTCTTCATAGTTGCAATCATTATTTGAGTTGTTGGATTGTAGATTGCCCTCCATCATTTGAGGAGCACACTTTGTACTTTGAGAATTTCTTGAGTCATTTGTATTTGTTGCATCATATTGTAAACGGGTGCATTTTCGGTTGAAGCCGACACCCTTTCATTCATTTTTGAGCCTAAGTTGTTGAAAATGGCCAAAATCAATGAGGCATTAGTGTTGTTGAATAAACTCATTCATTCAAATGTTGATAATGTGATAAAAATGAGCAAGGATGCTCTTTGTAACATTCAGAATTGTTTGCTAGATGCACAAGAAAAGATTGAGTTTTTGCAGTTGGAAACTCAGCTTCAACAAGATGAACTTCAGCAAAAGAGTCACCATTCTGAACTTGTTTCTGTTCAGAAGATTGTGAAGGACTCTCATCAGAACAAAGAAGATAAAGTTGCAGATGATTCACATTCAGTTCCTTGTACTAGAGCAGATGTACATGCAGATGCAGCAGTTCAGCTTGCACTTCTCAAGCCCATCATCAGACCTTGGGAAGAGCTTGTCCACAACAAGCACAGAACTGGTCTTGGATATGACAAGGATGTGTCCTTTCATATTCCAGACTACACAAAGCCCATCATATTTCAGAGTGTCGGATTCATGTATGACAGTTCACCTGCAGCTGTTCCAGATCCTGTTCCACTTCCACAACAGATTGAGAAATGCCAACACTGTGATCGAGTTGGCCATATGAAAGATCATTGTTTTGATCTTCATCCATGCAAGCACTGTGGTCGGAACACTCATTCTTCAGACAGATGCTTCAGACACAAGCCTCCTGCAAGAACCAAGATTCATCTTGGATGGATCGCTTCTTGGCAATGGGCATCAGCAGCCAAGAAGATGTTTACGACACGTGTTAGAACTTGTTCACGTATATTGAGAAAACTTGCAGTTGAGTTTTCGCCATCATCTCACCTTGTCCCTGACAGGGGGGGAAATGGTGGTCATGTACAAGCTTCGACGACAGATCAAGCGAGCCTGAGCCATAATCTCTCATTCCATGTTCAGAGTTGTAGCCAGCAGTTCAAGCGAGCCTGAGCCACAATTCGTCATTCCGGATTCAGAGATGTAGCCAGAGATATGGATGCCCATGAGCATACCTTCGGTTGGTGGATAACCTAAAACCATCATTTTCGGTTGGTGGATAGCCTAAAACCATCATCTTTGGTTGGTGGATAACCTAAAACCATCATTTTCGGTTGGTGGATAACCTAAAACCATCATCTTTGGTTGGTGGACAACCTAAAACTACCACAGGTAGTAGACCTCCCTTCTTTTAGGTTGAAGGTCTCCATTTTTTATGAGGGACAATTCCTCTAGCAGAAGCCTTTAGCTTCTTGCCAGTTTTGGAAGAGTTCCGGGAACTGCAACAAGTTTTGCATTCCAGTGTTTGTGGTCATCCTAAAACCACCTCTTTTTTCCAACATTTCGGAGAGTTGATTCAGCCCAAGTGCTGCCATGTATACTTTGCAGATTTGTATTACAACTCTTTTCTTGGACTCACACATACCCCTTCGGATTAAGGGGGGATGTTGGAACACCTAATCCTACATGGGTAGGTGTGGAATGCGAAAAGTCACAATGGAGTCCAAGTGACCTTGGAATGTGAAACTAAGAGTCACACCATTGTATTATAAATGTACATCATGTATAATGGAAAAAATAAGAAAGCCTCACGCTTATCTTTCATTGTGTGTTGAGTCTCTTGTGTGTGTGTTCATCTTCCTCATACACCATGTGTGTGCTTCAACATGGTGTTTAACAAAATCAAATGAACACCTGATAGGATGTTTTGCCAAACATTCAACTTGGAATATGTGTCCCATGACCTTGGTCTTATTTTGACTTTATTAACTTTATTACATGAAATTTTAACCCATGGTTGCTACAGACCCCTCCTCCTCAAGGGAATAATTTCCTCGATGTTCAATGACACCTACAACTAAAAAAATCACTAAAAACCAAAACATACTGCCCATGGAGCTTTATAACTTAGCTCGATGTAGTATTTACAATGATCAACCTACTGAAAATAAAACCAATATGACAACATAATAACAGGACAACCATACTGCTTATTGGAGCTTTATAACACATCTCATTGCAGTATTTACATACATATACATATTTACATATATCAAAACTGCTTTTCCTCAACCGTAAAATGATGAAGGATACATAACCCACATCTGATCAGCCATCTCACATATAGCTTCATCAGGCCCCGTTACCCACCACTTCGTGGGTGATATCACTGGGAGAATTATTTTCTCCATGATGGACCTCAACCGGCAGTCAGCAACCCCTTGTAGCCTTCAACTAGCTCATTGTGCCATTTATCTACCACTTGAGCCAACCATTAAGGTGGGCCTCCTAAATCTAAAGGTATGTATTGTCATTTGGTAATTGAGTATTGGGTTTACTTATCATGGATACTTATGGGCATGGATTGATGGTGGGATTTGATAGAAAGAGCGGGCTTAGCTTGTGCTCCTATCTCATTGATCTCTTTTCGATGTTACCTTTGGATCTTAGTCTCGTGGGATCTCCTTTATTGACCATTTTCTTCTAGGGTGGTACTACTTGGGAAATCCAGACTTTGGGCGTGGGGTCTCGCTCCTTTATCTGCATATATTACTCCATTTCCACTCACAATAACCCCCCATTCATCATTTATCTCCCCTAGGTCCACATTTCTTTTTTGTGTCCAAATATAATCAGCCTCCCTATCCCCTTGCCCCTGCCTTGGGTCAGGCCTAGAATGATGCCCTGGAGATTGAAGCAGCTAAAAGAAAAAGTAAAATCGTAAATGGCCACATTCAACAAGAAATTGTACCACAAAATTCTAAATATGGCTGAGACAAAAAATAATTAGCATGTGGGAAAAATCCAATACATGAGCTCTACCCCATACCCATGGTCATCACCCTAGTTCCATAGGCCCTAGATGAGCCTCCTTTATCATTCATGAACCCTTGATTGTCCCAATCCTTGGAGGGCAATGAACTGCCCTACCTAAAGGGGGGCAATCATACAATTCATGCTCTTTTCCTTTGATCCCTGAGTAGTTAATTAAAGAAATTTTATAAAAGGAAAAAGTAATATAAAGAAGGGTGGAATAATCAAGGTTGGGGACCTCATGTACCACGATTTCTCCCTCCTACACATTATATACCCAAGTGTGGGCTTCCCCTTATCTACCTACCCTTGAGCCCCATTATGTGGCTCGGGATTGCCCCTCTCATTCCCTATTCCATTTCACTTCTTTATCACTTCCCACCCCCATTTGAGGGATGTACATTGGACATATTATCCCCTCTAAGGGTAGAAACCACCTAATAAGGTACCTGGTTAACGCCCTTTGGAGCTTGGAGACATCAACACATGCCCAATCCCACTACGGAAGGGAATGCCATTATGAGGTGCCCAATTTGACGTCTATGGTTTCTAATATTTTTTACACAATTATTCTAATCACTTGTTGTACTAGAAGACTAGGGGATGCATTGGATCTTATACAATATTGCAAATGGTGTCCATTTCGGTTTGATCTCCCTATATGGGGTCCTAACCTCCCAGAGGACTACATTGGAACATGTAAGGTGTGTGTAGAGAGCCATGGGCCTCCACAGTAGCAAAAAACACTCCAAGGGTCCCCACCGATGTCCAGAGCTTACTAGAGATCCTCTTTCGGGACGAGGATGATGCACTTGGTACATTATGCCCAACAAGCCCCACAGGAGCACCACACACTTGGCAGGTGTCCCAGGAATTTTGTGATGACATCGCAACATTTATTACATCATTTTAGCCCCTACAGATGATATACAAGAATCTTCGACTCATATGGAGACCCATGGGGTCATTAGTGTGCCCCCACACCCATTGGGAGCACCGCAGGTCTACTACTTGGAGAACAAGGGGCCACCTCCTTTTCCATCACATTTTGAGGATTTTATTCATCATTATAGAACTTCTGGACATTGTTAGGCCTTTGGAGGGCCCCACAACATGCATATATTATTATTTTACCTTCTCAGAGGCTTACTATTTCATTTATGAGCTAGTTTGGTGGGATTTTCACCAAAAGTTAGGTTATTTGCACATTATTTTATGCTTAGGGGCTAATGTAGTCTCATTAGCTAAATTGAACTCCTAAGAGGTGTATAAATAAGAGTTAGCTGGATTCATTTGTATCATCACTTGGATTGGGATCTCTCTCTCATAAGAGAATTTCACATTTTTTTTCTTGGTGGAGATCTTTGGATGATGGATGAATTTTGATGTATGGATTTGGGTTCTATCTATCTTGGAGCTTCTTATATTGCGAATGTGATGTTGGTTGGATATATTCTATAATGTGTAAGTGCAAATTGATGTCATTTTTCTTGTTGTTGCATACATTTGAACTTCGCTATGGTTAGGGTTAATTGTTGCATATGTTAAATGTGGAATTATATGTCTATTTTAGCATATATATGTGTATGGGCCATGTTATATGAATGGAATTTCATACAGATTGTGTTATCTTGATAATACTTCACAAATTTCAGGAAGTATAAATTTTTTAAGGTCACTTTTCTTCTCTAGCCTCTAACATTGGAATAAGTTGACTTTGAAGCCTCCTTAAATGATAGAAATACATTCCATCTTCTTAATTATCCTTTACTCCATATCCCCAAGTGAAATTAGGTGCTGATCCTTCATAGGTTGATAACTTTAACCCTTATATTTACCTTTTCTCAAATTTTCCTAGGTCTAGCCCCATTAGGTCACCTAGGGCATCAGTTTCCCAGAAATCTGGCCATAGAAAAAATTCAATCTCCTAGGGTTAACAGCACTGGTGGATCCCCTAGGTATCCTCAAATATTGAAGACATCCCACTAGTGGAATCTAGGGATATCCCAAGCCCTAGATCTAGGGTCAAGTTTTTCCTTGTGTTTCCTAAGGCTAGCACCTAGCAGGATCAATTTGACCTTTTGAAGTAAAAAATATTGTTTGATCCTTTCCTCTCACCTTGTCCAGGGTAGGAACATCATTGGTTGCTAAATTCCATCCCCAAACCTGGGTTGGTTCCACTTGGCCCCGTGTGGTCCCATTTGTTGTCAAAGACTATTCATCAAGGACTGTTTGGGAATCCAAGTTCTTATAGGATTTAGGGACCGGGAAGCACCTCTACAAGTTATACCCTTCATCTTCACCCTCTAATCCTCATCGCCTCTCCTTGGAAAGTCAAGGTCCTTGCTTTAAGAGAAAGTGATCTCCATTCTTCACCTCCTCCTAGGATAGAATTTAAGGGGTCACTTCTTGTCTATTCATTGATATATCCTTTATAACTGGCTTCCCAAAAGCATCGAGACTGCTCCCATCTGTGAAAGTCCATAAAGAGCATGGAGCCTCAGCTGTGGTGACAGTGGGCTAAGCCTCCGTCGTTGCCCTTAACCTAACATTTTCCCTCTTAGGAAACCCCTTTAGGTCCCATGCTAGTTTGAGAAGGTAAAATTTCTGGCGCCATTGTCGGGGACACGAGACACATTTTTTGTTCCCTTATGACATATTGACATATCATTATTGGCAACTCCATTGGAAGAATGAATCCCTAGTTCTTCATTGAACTTTAAGGTCAATGCTTGTAGGGTGAAGCAAGCATTTTTCTAGGCATATTCAAATTCACCTTGGTGACTCCTATGTATTTTCCATGTATATCTCAAATAGTTTCTCCTTCTTTGAAAAACTTCATGCTTTGGACATTGCTAGCATCCCAGGGCACCCAATCATGTCACAAGAAGGGTTGTACGTTGGGTACCCGTATTTGATGGTGACCCAAGTTCCACAATTGACCATGTGGAAATATTTAATGCACATACTACAAAGGATAAAGTGGTCCACTAGGATGTCCATATGTTCTTATTCTTTAGTTCCCTCTATGGTCATAACTCATGGTTGCAAAATCACGAACCTAGGAGCATATCATATATTGAGGATTGTGTTGATGGCTTTCTTAGACATTTTCAAATATGCCTTGCATTGAGAATTTAAGAGGAAGACTTCATCGAGCATCATCAAGACCTTGAGAACCTAAGTGATAAATGGGAAGATGAGTCCTCCTTGGGTCCACATGATGAAAATGTTGATTTTGAGAACACGTGTTGGGAAGGATGAGTCCATGGAAAGTGAAGTTGAGACTAACCTTACCTTTCTCAAGGATATTTCTCTCGATGAATCTCCTTTTGAGAAATTTAAGGAAGTTGATCCCATTATCCCTTTGGAAGATGACATTGAAGATTACTTCCACATTGAAAAGGGTGAATGGGAAATTGTCGATCCTTAATTTTATTGTGCTCCCATTTATGACACCGACAAGGAAGATGAGGTTGAAAGTGGTATCCCTTATATCTCAAGTATTATTTATGATGACATATCCATCGACACCCTTGAGAAGAAGGACCATTATTTTCCCTTAAATGAAAAAGGATGATTTTGAGGAGGAAAAAATCGTTGAATCTCTATAAGAAAAAGGGATATTGGTGAGGGTCATGCCTGTGACGGACCTTTAAGGTCCGTCACCAATGTCACATATGGTGATGATCCTTAAAAAAATGTTATTGTAAGTGCATATAGTGACAGTCCTTTAAGTTTTGTCACCAAAGCCATTTTCAATGACACTTTTGGTGAGGGTTGTTAAAGGCCCTGTTATCACTAAATTGATATTGATGGGTTTCTTCAACATTAAACCTAGAGTAACTATTTCAAACCTACTTTAAGCTGAAACTTAGCCTTTCCATCTTGAGAGGGATATCTCAAAGATAAAGATGATTTTATTTAGCTGAACCTCACCAGATGGTTAACTCTGAAAATGTGTTTTAAATGTGTTTTTGTGCAGGGGAAAGATGTAGACAAATCATTACCATTGGGCATATGGAGTCAGTGTAAATAACTTAATGACATGTGAAACTCCTCTCATGGGAGCTGAGGCATATATATATTATGATGAAAATATAACATTCACACCAGACTAAGTGTTTGAAGGAAGTTAGAGCATATAAGCCATGAATGCTAAGTAATCAAACACTAGAACACTGAAGATAAAATTGCAGAATTCAAAAGACAAATACTCATGAGAACATCAATGAATCTCAGGTGAAGAGAAGCAAGTCGCCACTATATATTACTGATGAATTTTTTTACAATAGTAGTATGTCATAAACACCAATCAACCCTCTCTACTTCAATAATCTGCCTATTTATAAGTTTAGGCCTCTTTACATTGATTCTTCCAACAAGGCTAGACCTTCAAATACTTCTGTTGACACCTAATCTAACCAAAAGAATATTACAAGGAGATAGAACTGACAACTACTAATTTTAGGACTTAGAAACCTAATAGGACTCTAAGACATCTTTATTACATTAAAAAACTTTAAAACTGCATGTTTACATCGAGAAGGTCATGTGCCTGGGTGGCACTGACCATTACTGGAAACATAAATACTCCCACCATGTCAGGAGACCTGTCTTCCAAAATTTTAGGGGGTGGTGTCATAATTGTTAATGAAGCTTCCATGATGAGCTGGCAATCTGATAGGCTCTATCGAAGAGTATTTATTCATCAAAACATTCACTTGATGACCTTTTACCTTTCCACATGGTTGGTTTATCTCAAAAAGACAATCAAAACTTGAAAAATCTTCAAAATCTTCTTCGATGCAGAAACATGGGACTCTAGGCAAGTCCGTAGTGAGAGTTCGTAGCACCTTTGACTTTGACCATTTCTGTAAACTATCTGCTCCCTTTGTTGATCGAAGGTTATTTAATGAGTCCAAATAACTAAACACAAGCCTTTACATGCCTCCTTCAAGATAACATTTGTGATTTATAGCCAAAAATAATCTACAGGGAGTTCATAGCATTTTCCGGGCTTCAAACTTGAGACACGCTACAAACTTGCCTAATTGACAACAGACTTGAAAATTCTGCATTACTTCTTCAAAATTTTCCCATGGCTCTGTAAGTGATGATCTGAAATGATGCAAAAAATATTGAAAAGGTATTTTATCCCTTTTTCAAACCTCAGAGGCTTCACCTTTGGCAGCAAAGGCTTCAGTTTCCACAGGTTCATCTATGACTGTTATTTTTAAACCCTTTTTCTTAAACTCTGACTGTATCATTTCCTTTTTCAGCTCTAACTCTTTCACTTGACCTTTAAGTTTCTTTCTCTATGCCTACAACCAAATATTCCTCTTCCTTGTATGTTTCATTACCCTATGTACAGGAAGGGTTCTCTTCAACAATTTCTTTGCATTGGTTAAAGCCTCATCATAGTCATTGATTTGCTCATTTACCTTTTCTTTGAAATCCTCCACCATTTTTCTTTCTATCTTAGCTTCTTCCAATTCCAACCTAGTTTCAATAACTTCCTCCCTAACTTCTCTCAACTGCTCCTTTAAAAGCTGCACTTCAGTTTTTTGAATGACTTTCTCTTTACCTTTCCTCTGTTTAATGATTTTTTCCTTTGCTGGAGATAAGTCAATGATGTCCTCTACCATAGGTTGTTTGCCTTTGTTTGTCAATTTAGTCTTTTTGTTAGCCATGACACCTTTGGAAAGCTGCAATATAGTAAGTGGTTTTCTTGGTTTGAATACAAAACCTGCATCTTCGCCTGAGAAATCAAGTTTTTTGGAAGCTAGGCCTTTCTTTTCCTTCTTGATTCTTTTTACATCCATAGCTTTGACCATTGGAGTTTCTTCTATGTCTATGGCTTGTAGAATGTCCTTAAGGTTACCTTTCCACAGTGTTTGGATCCTAGTTATTCTTCCACTCTTTTTGATGGGTTTTGACTTGCTATTTGTAGGTGTGGGCTAAGGAACCTCTGTTTCTTATGCATGATCTATTTCAATCTCCATGTGCTCTACAATGTGTTGCATTTCCTCTTCTTGTACTATAGGTTCATTATTTTTATTTGAAGGATTGGCTTTTGATTTAGGTGTCTTCTTGGGGGTTAATGCATCTACTTCATAACCACTAAGAAATAGGAATGTGGTCCAGTCTCTATTTATCCTTTTCAACTCCTCCAAAACTAGTAGCTTGATCAATCCATAATGAAAAATTGAAGTTTCACTACCTTCTGGCCTAGCTTGAACTTTATCTGACATCTTTCCTAGGCTCCTAAATAAGAAGAAGGGAAGGTCCAAAGGCTTCTTACTAGTGAAATGTAGCAAGAGTCTGAAGTGATACTGATAAATCATATGGAACCTCCCTTCACATGTGAAGTATTTCTGAATTACCGGCAGTAGTTTGAAGCATTTTTCTTTAAGGAAGCTCCCTCGAATCCCAGATGTCATATCCACTCCAATATGCTAAGGCTTCATGAACTCATCATAGTTCTGTAATTTGAATTTAGTGGCTTTAAACCAATCTTCTCCCATCCTTGGAATCTCTTTAGCTTGGGTAATTGTTTTAGGAGACACCACAAAACTCAACACTCCCACCTTTGACACAATGCCCACGAAATTCACTGCAAAGTGCTTTGAAATTTGGGCATGAAAACCTTGTAATTTCTGGCAGAATCTCATGCAACCAGCACTGGTGAAGGCTGCTGCAAATCTAGGATTATCATTGAGCAATTTTAAATCCATGGGATCATACATGAAAATTGAGCCCCCTTTATTAGTCTTCTTATGCATGGCCATCTCTCCTAACACAACGTTAGCCTCCTTAATACTATGACATCAACAATGAATAAATTCGAACAACAAGGTGCTTGAAGACAAAGTTGGACCTTTCTAAAGATGATAAAAACATCAATACTCAGAGGTAAGAGGGAGAGATGACAGACAACAACTCTCAGGGATAAATTTGAAAGGTAAGTTTTGAATATGAGAGGAATGAAAACAAATAAGAGAGGTTAAGTGAAATGATGAATGAAAAATGATGATCACGCATGTTCCATGACTCCATATAATTGATCAAGTGACCTAAGATTGACCCCTAACCACTTAAAACTCGGCACCTCACCCTTTTATTTACTGATGCAAAAAAAACATAAGTTCGCAGCACTTTCCGTTATAAATCTGGCGGATTCACTACGGACTGGTCAGGTGAGTCTGTAGTGAAAACAACCTATTTTCCATTGATTTTGCTGTAGACTCGGGAAAAAACAGACAGGTGGCTAAAACCAATTTTTAAACCAATGCATGGAGATTTTTGATGGATTTTTATGGATTTTACCATGATGACATGACATGTGGGACTCTAACAACTTAGGATTATGACCAATTCACAAAATTTTATCAATTTCATGAATCAATTTATCAAGACAATAAAACCTATGCTAAATGACCTTCCTAATCAAAAAATGAAATTTTATTTGTGATAACAGTGACGCCATTGGGGATGGTGTGCCCCTATGGTACAACAAAGGACCTGTAGTTCCAGTATCTTTCTTGGAAAAAATGAAATTGATAAAATTTTCTTCAAGATTATATAACCTTCTCCTCAGGCCCGAGCTTGCTGAAAACTGAAATCCATGCTGGAAACTAAATCTATACAAGCTAAAAAAATGCTTAGAATACTTGAGCTTATTCACACACACACCTACCTACGCTAACAGCTACAATCTTCATGCTTGATTCAGGCGACATGAAACCTCCAATAAATCCAGTCAATGAGTTGATCTGATACCTTAAATCCTTGATTGTACTTGAACAACATTGGAAGTGAGTCATCTATTGGCAACTCGGAATGAAAATTGAATCCCTACTCCATAAGAAATACAAAATTTGTCTTGGATGATGACTGCAGCAGACTTACCATTGGATCTTGGAAACCATGAAAAATCACCTTTTCTTGATGAGTAAAACCATGAGAGATGAATTCATTCATAATTGATGGCTTCTTTTGTCCTATGTCTTCAATTCCAAGAACATCATCAAATAAAAAGGCAACAATAAATTTGTCTTCCCTTCCGTGTAAATCAACAAAACCATCCATGCATCCTTGAGCATCTTTAGACATGAGATCCATATTGTGTGTATCAAAACTACTCTTTTTCTTATCAAACAAATCCAATATAATATTTGGTAGTTTTTCTTGAGGATTGTCATCTTGATTCTGAACACTAACAACTCCTATACAAACAAATTTATGCATATCATCCATGTCATTTTTATGATCCCCAAATAGAATAGGTAAAACATGTATATTCAGCTCTTCATGTAGCTCGAGTTTACCCAAAAGTAAACTTTCATCACATGTTACTTCACTGTTCAGAATTTTCATGCATGTATTTTCAACAACCTGATCTTGTGGAGTTTATTCTTGACATAAAATTTCAGAAAAGGAATGAGCTGAAAAACAGTTTGAATAATTTGTCTCATACCTTTGACTACATATAGATTGACAAGGCTGCAAATTCTCATAAATTTCATGTAATATGGATTGATTGTCAAATTGCTAACATATTCTATCTTCAAGAAAAGAAGGCACTTTTTCTTGTTGGAAACCTTCTTGATTATCATGAAAACTTACATGAGAAGAGAAATCATAAAGTTCCTCTAACATATCCTCATCCATGCACTCTCCATTATCACCAAGAATTTTAAGATATGAATGAAAACCTCACAAAAATCACTGCAGTCTTGTAACAATGATAAAGAAGAATGAGTTTTATCATAATGTTCTAAAAAAGTCCTATGGAAATATCTTTGAGAGAACAAGCTTCCCGGTTGCAACCCTTCATACCATGTTCTAGCTTCATCCTCTAGGGTGTCCATAAAAATTTTCATGAGACAATCCTCAGGAAAATCAACTCGAAACTTATGTACATGCATATGGAATATAACCAAGTGAAGAGTAGCATTATCTTTCTTTTCATATTTAAATATAGGAATATAAGTCAACCAATTAACTCTTGGCATAGGATTTGGAAAACCAGGGATGTGAGACTGACTCATAGGGGCATACCTGGTTTTTAGGTCCCTATATTACTAGTATAGTCCCTTATTATTGTTAGTGTAACCCCATTATTGTTATTGTTGTACCCCTGTAACCCCAATATTGTTATTATTGTGCCCTTACATTATTATTGTTAGGTCGGCTAGGATTATATTGTGACCCCATAGAATCCTATATATAGAAGGGGGTTTTGTCATTTGTATCATCCAAGAATTGTTCATTTATGTAATGTATTGAATGTTTCCCCCTCAAAGTGGCTATTTCTAAGGCGTTGATCTCTCTTTTCTTCTATTTTTGGAGCTGGTTTCATAACATTTGGTATCAGAGCTTTGGATTCTAGGGTTTCGCTACTCTAAACAGGTCATCGTGAAATTTTCACTATAAATGTTTTTTTACAAAGGTTCAGAAGCTGAAACTTTTACAGCGTGAATTTGAAATCCTGAGGAACATCGTGTAAACATTTCAGATCTTGGTTCGCAATATTTTTGGAGATATGATATGTGGAAGTTAGGTTTTTTACAGGCTCCTGAATTTCAACTAAAACATGTCATCGTGGAATTTGCGCTATAAATTTTCGTATACAAAGTTTTAGGAGCTGAAATTTTTACAGAGCGAAGCCAAAATCCTGAGAAACCTCCTGTAAAAATTTCAGATCTTTGTTCGCAATATTTTTGGAGATATGATCAGTGGAAATTAGGATTGTTTCAGGCTCCTAAATTTCATCTCAAAGAGGTGACCGTGGGAAAAACATCATAACTATCTCTTTGAGCGTCGGATTGGAATTATGTAAAAAGTGGCCGCAAGTACACGGATTGTTTCCTGTGTATCAATTTCAGATCCCAAGGAGGAAACAGTGACATGTGGCAAGTCATACAAGTTATCTCTACTGAATCAGTCCATAATTAGGTCATTGTGGGAGATTGGGCATAACTTTGTCTTGAAGAATCCAAATCAGGTTAGACCTGTGTCACTCAAAAGAATATTCAGAGGGCTACTTCAGGGCTGAATTTTAGATATTGAAGATCCAAAATCATTGAGATAATTCAGTTTCAATATTGAGCTCCTCAAAAGCAAGAAAAAGGTGTGTATTTTTTTTCTTCTGAATTGCATAAGTCTTGTGTGAAAAATCAATTTGAAGTGATTCCAAGGGCACATTGAAGCATAGATATCAGTATTGGGTTCTAAAATGCCACCTAAAAGGAATTCAACACCCATTAAACCTTAAAAAGGCTCTACTATGAATCATGAGAGGAAGAAGCGTTACATGACATATCAAAATTACAAGAGCAAGTGCACCAAATTTCGCTCTCGCAAAGAGCAACAAAAAATGAAATGGAAGTTTTGAAGAAAGGCGTGGAAGCTAAGATGAATGGTTTGAAGAAAGGCGTGGAAGATAAGATGGATGGTTTGAAGAATGGCATGGAAGCTAAGATGGATGGCATGGAAGCTGGCATGGAAGCTAAGATGGATGACATGGAAGCTAAGATTGATGAAAAAATGAAAGGCAACATGGAAGAAATGAAGAATGATCTAAAAGCAGACATGGAAGGTTTGATGAAAAGGTTAATACAAGAAATGATTCCTAATGGCAGAAATACAGTAGAGGAAAATCATGATGAGAACAAATTAAATGTTAATCATGATTTCATAAACTCTAATGTTGGATTGAAGAACCACCATATTCCAAAGATGGATATGAGGAAGTTTGATGGCAAGGATCCCGTAACATGGATACTACAGATGGAGAAATATTTTGATCTAAATAATGTGAAAAACACACAATAGGTACGCATTGCAACTTTACATTTAGAACAAAATACATTTGTATGGTATAGATGGCTTTGCTCCTGTAAAAAAATTGTCACTTGGTCAATTTTTACGGAGGGAATGATAACAAATTATGAGGATAGAAAGAGAAACACCTTCTTTAGCCAATTGATAAATCTCAAACAAAAGGTTTCAATGGTGGAGCACATTGAGGACTTCCAAAAATTGAATATAAGGGTAATTGATATTCCAAAGGAACACATGATTGATGTCTTCATAGGGACTTTAAAGGATAACATCCAACATGAAGTTTGTGTTTGGGAACTTGATCTGTTGGAGAAGGCATTCAAGGTTGGCAAGAAAAACCGAATGTAAAATATGGCGACAAGGAAGCCTACCACTCACATTTATAACGATGTAGTGTTGCTACTCCTAGACTTCCACAACCTACATGTTGACACCACAACAATTGGAAGAAAAAGAGCAAAGGGCATTGCTATAGTTGTGATAGAAAATACACTAAAGGTCATAAGTGTGTCAGAAGAAATTATTTTACATAGATTGTGAAGAGGAGGAAGAAAATGAACAAGAAACTTCAAAAGAAGAGGATATACACCAGGAACCAACCTCGAAGAAGAATAAATATCTCAATGAAAATGTAATGCATTGGCAGGAATTAACACTCCTCAAACTCTCAAGATAGAAGGACATATCAAGAAGAAAAAGGTAATAGTGTTGATTTATTCGGGTAGTACCCATAATTTTTTTCATTGTAAGGTAGCCAAGGAATTGAATTATTTCCTATACCCAACACCAAAATGTCAAGTGATGGTTGCAAATGGAGGAAATATAAATTTCTCTCGAAAATTCCATAATATCAAGATAACCATGGAGGAATATGTATTGAATAGTCCAATGATTTCCATTCCAATGGGAGGTGCTGATGTTATTCTAGGAGTACAATGGTTACAATCTTTGGGGACGATAACTTTTAATTTTCAAGAACTTTTCTTGAAATTTTTTTCGGAAGGAAAGGAAATCGAATTACGGGGTATTGTAGGGAAGCCAAGAAAGATAATAAGCTCTAATGTGATGGAAAATCTTCTGAAGAAATAACAATGAGGCGTAATTGCACAATTATGCTCACTAGAAGCTCCAACATCAAAATAATTTATTTCTCCAGATCTCCAACAAGTCTTGGACAATCATTCCAAGGTGTTTGAAACTCCCAAAGGACTCCCACCTATTTGTGATCATGATCATGCCATTCATTTGATTCCAGGAAGTGTTCCTCCAAACATCAGGCCTTGCAGATATCCTTATGTCCAAAAGAGTGAAATTGAACGTATGATTGCAAAAATGTTAGAGGGTGGCATAATTCAGCCTAGTCAAAGTTCTTTCTCTTCTCCAATAGTATTGGTGCACAAGAAGGATGGATCATGGCACATGTGTCCGGATTATAGGGAGCTCAATAAGCTCACTATTAAAGATAAATTTCCCATTCTTGTGATTGATGAATTATTGGATGAATTACATGGAGCAATTTATTTTACCAAGTTGGATCTTCATTCAGGATATCATCCAATTAGAATGAAGACTGAAGATATTCTGAAAACAACATTTCGAACTCATGAGGGTCATTATGAATTTTTGGTCATGCCTTTTGGCCTTGCCAATGAACCTTCTACATTTCAAGGGTTGATGAATTCCATTTTCAAACCCTTCCTTAGAAAATTTGTGCTAGTATTTTTTGATGACATACTAATCTACAGTAGGTCTTGGAAGGATCATGTTCAACATGTTGACAGGGTGCTCAAACTATTGGAGGAGAAACAATTATATGCAAAAACATCCAAATGTTTCTTTGGAGTACAAGAGGTGGAATATCTGGGTCATCTTGTATCTCACGAGGGTGTTAAGGTAGACCCTAGAAAAATTAAATCCATTAAGGAATGGAAAGTCCCCACAACCATAAAGCAGTTGCGAGGATTTCTCGGGTTAACAGGGTATTATCGAAAGTTTTTTAAGAATTATGGGAGAATAGGAGCACCTCTAACAACATTATTGAAGAAAGATGCATTTTCATGGACTCCTGAAGCAACTAAGGCCTTTGAACATCTTAAAGA
Organism: Pinus albicaulis; assembly: GCA_034641835.2. Taxonomy (NCBI): domain Eukaryota; kingdom Viridiplantae; phylum Streptophyta; class Pinopsida; order Pinales; family Pinaceae; genus Pinus; species Pinus albicaulis. The sequence goes on along the minus strand of CM076571.1, from coordinate 693,432,723 downwards.
GGAAATGTTCCTAGCACTAGTCTTAGCTACGCCATACTTCACAAAAAACTTTATTATGGAATGTGATGCCTCAGGAAATGGAATTGGTGTTGTTTTAATGCAAGAAGGAAGACCCATTGCTTTTGAAAGTCGTCCAAACAAAGAAAAGTATTTACAGAAAGCTATTTATGAGAAGGAAATGTTGGCAATACTACATGCACTAAAGAAATGGCGACCTTACCTGATGGGAAGACACTTCAAGGTAAAAACTGATCATGATAGTCTTAAACACTTTTTTGGAACAAAGAATATCTTTAGAAGAGCAACAAAAATGGGTCACAAAGATGTTGGGTTATGACTTTGAAATCGTCTACAAAAAAGGGAAGCTAAATGTTGTTACAGATGCACTCTCAAGAAAGGATGAAGAGGTGGAAGCACTGATATGTGCCATTTCTGTTATCCAACCAGATTGGATAATCAAAGCAAGGGATGAATGGAAGAAGGATGTAGAAGTGTGGACACTCATTCAAAAGTTGTAGGAAAATCCTAGTACATCTGATACATTTAGTTGGAAAAATGATTCCTTATGGTACAAAGATCGCTTATATATTTGCGAGAATTCCCAACTAAAACAAAAGATTCTTTTGGAATTTCACACTTCTCCTTTAGGAGGACACTCAGGATTTTTAAAAACCTACCACAAGTTGAAGAAAGAATATTTTTGGGATGGCCTTAAATCTGATATTCAAAATTTTGTGGTGGAATGTTTAGTTTGCCAGCAAAATAAAGTTGAGATGATTAAGACCTCGGGTATTCTACAAGCTTTATCCATTCCAAGTCAATGTTGGGAGGAGATTTCAATGGATTTTATCACAGGTTTACTTAAGTCCGAAGGAAAGAGTGTCATCATGTTGGTAGTTGATAGACTTACCAAGAATGCAAACTTTTGTGCACTATCTCATCCATTTAAAGCATGTACAATTGCTACTTCATTTATGGAAGTAATTCAAAAGCTACATGGAAACCCAAAGATTATTGTAAGTGACAAAGATCCCATTTTTATTGGAAATTTTTGGACGGAATTATTTTCTTGTTTGGGTACTCAACTAGCTCATAGCTCATCTTATCATCCTCAATCCAATGGTCAAAATGATATAGTGAATAAATGTTTGGAAGGATATCTTCATTGTTTTGTATCTGATAAGAAAACACAATGGATCAAGTGGTTACCTCTTGCTGAATGGTGGTATAACACTTCCTTCCATGCTGCAACAAAAATGACCCCATTTAGGGCACTTTATGGATATCATCCACCGTCCATCACATATTCTTTAAGAGAAAATTATAAGGTTCAAGCAGTGGAAGATCACATCGAGTGTCAACAATAAGTTCTCCAACTCTTAAAGGATAATCTAAATTTGGCATAAAATCAAATGAAACAACAGGTAGATCAACATTGCAGTGAGAGAAGTTTTGATGTAGGAGATTAGGTATTTTTATGGCTACAAACATATAAACAAATGTCCCTCAAGCAAGCTAAGAAGGATAATAAATTATCGCCAAAGTACTATGGTCCTTACAAGGTGTTGCAAAAGATTGGTACTATGGCATACAAATTGGAGCTTCCTGCTTCTTTGCGAGTGCATTCAGTTTTCCATGTTTCATGCTTAAAGAAGGTTATAGGGGACAAAACTCTAGTTCAAACAATATTGTCAGAACTTGATGAGGAAGGAAAAATCATATTGTAACCTGAAGCAGTCACGGAAACAAGAACTCGACAACTACAAAATCGATCAATTTCAGAGTATCTCATCAAATGGAAGAACTTACCCACTAAATATTCTACATGGGAGGATGAGAATTTTATACAGAAGCATCTGGAGCTACTCAAGCATTGAGGACAACACCTTTTTCAAGGAGAGGGGCACGTTAACTCCCTATATTACTAGTATAGTCCCTTATTATTGTTAGTGTAACCCCATTATTATTATTGTTGTACCCCTGTAACCCCAATATTACTATTATTGTGCCATTACATTATTATTTTTAGGTCGGCTAGGATTATATTGTGACCCTATGGACTCCTATATATAGAAGGGGGTTTTGTCATTTGTATCATCCAAGAATTGTTCATTTATGTAATGTATTGGAGGTTGCCCCCTTGAAGTGGATATTTCTAAGGCATTGATCTCTCTTTTATTCTATTTTTGGAGCTGGTTTCATAACACTGGAATTATTTCTTGCAATAGAACTCATATTGGAACTTCATCAAGCTATTGATCTTCAATTAGTGGAGTCACCATGAAAACATGAATTTCTGAATTCTTCAAGAATGGAGTCACCAAGGTAGAAGTACAACCTTCAAATGATTATGAGCTCCTGCTACCTTCAAGAGTTCAGTATTTTTGTTTGAGAACAAAATTTCGAGAAAATGTATCTTCGGTCTCCCAGTAGATGCACCAATCATATGCCTTCACTTGGTTGTTTCACCCATTCTTGAGGAACCGTTGCGATGAGTGGTCTTGTTAGCCAGCCTCTTAACCTTTACTCGTTCTGAGTAGTTCCACCATCACCGGAACCAGTTGCTACCCTTTATACCACTCGTTCCTCCAAGAGGAGTCAAATTTCATCTCTTTTCTGACTCTCTAAAATTGAAAATATTGTCGAGATTCTTATTGTTTCGAACTCGTTAAATGGATATGAAGCGATATCTACCCAGTATACGTTTACCCCTTTTTCGGTCTGGGATAGATTATTTACGAAAAAGGAATACCTTAGCCTATCGCAACTAAGAGGTTCTCGTAGACACAGTTTTCTACCTTTTCGGATCTGCGAGACTACCTATGAAAAGGGACTGTTGGGGTTTTCTTTTCCGCCTTCTTTTCAAACTATCTAAACATGAAAAGATGCTGAGTTCTCCCTTTGTCAAACTTGTTAAACCCCGATGACACCAGATTTCATTTCCATGATGTTACTCGAGTTCCTCCTTCCTAGGGCTCGTAAAATGTACTAGGATGGATTTGTCCGAAGGAAAAACTTATAGCACAAGCATATGTTATCCCCTTCAAGCTTGTTTTAAAAAATAATTGGGGTACTCGCTAGAAATGGTGGGGGAAAATGGAACCAAGTTTTAGTTATGTTGGCAGTATGTCACTCTTGAACATGGCACTTGTCTGCATTCGTGTTGGGTTGGGGACATCTCATTTCGTAATTTTTACCTCCATGGGTTTCGGTAATCTCTTTTGACCTCTCATCCTCTCTTTGCCACGTCGTCATGACTTCAGATCCTTTGATTTCAAATACTTCCAAATCCAGTGTCGTGCTGTTGATATGTTCAAGAGAAGTTTGCCTCTGTAGTTTTCAACCGCCCTCTGATTCTCTGTTGGTCCTGATTCACTATTATCATGTTCCTCTATCTCGCATCGATGATGTGGGAAACATTATGGCCCACCTTTGATCGAGTCACTTCCTGTCGACTTCAACTCATTATCCAGGAATTTGATCGAGAGACTCTATTCTAGTACCTTGGAGCCTGCATGCCTTAATGGCAAGTTTTTCGTATTCGACGCAAGGTCCACATCATTGGCCTTCGATCGAGTGATTCTGTAGATGATCGACGCCGGATCACTGTTCACATCCCGTAGATTGTACTGGTTGTACCTTGAGAGCCATTTTCATTATTGGTGGTTTCTCTTGTGCCTGTTAACAACTTTCATCATTGGCTAGTAATCAGGTGATTTTATGGCATGTTCGACTTCAGCTCATATATTTGCATGCCTGAAATTGTACTTGTTCAGGTTGAGATGGAGCACAAGACCCTGGATTTTGTCTGATAAAGTCCAGACTGCGGATTTTGGTATATTATTATAGCTTATTTCATGACTCTTTTGATTGGATGGCTGTGACCATACCTAAGTCTATTTGTTGATCCTTACTGCTAGATGGCTGCGTCCATACCTCAGATCTCAATTTTTATATATACTCTATATGGATGGATGCGCCCATGCCACATGTTCATGTATAAGAGATATCAGTTGTATTTGTAAATTTCAGGTTTTCCAACAGCGGTGTTTGGTTCGAAGGCGTTCTCATAAAGCATTTCGCCCCTCCCTCTCCCTCGCACCTCATGCTTTAGGGGGCATCTATTACAAAACATTTTGTCACTGTCCCTGCAATCCCCATCTCGCCCATTGGAGGGTCGTTTTTGTGACCAATAAGCAGTTTCATGCTTGGAAAAAACCATCACTGCATTCCTTTTCATGAGAGTAACATTCCTCTTGTTGACAATTCCCTGCGCAGAACTGTAAAAACCCTTGTTTTTGCCTTGGCGCGAGTAGCCAGTTACAATCCTGCGCCGAGCTAGAAAATTAACACTGAGCCCGAGCGAGTTGGCGCTCTATCCCAGTTAAGCTCCCATGCCAAGCTATTTATGGAATGTTTTTTAAAAATAGAGGCAGAGGTTCTATTACAACAACTTTGTGGATGAGTCATAGGGAGTGGTTCTACTAAATAACCACGGTCTTCCTCCTTTGGCCTCTTGTTTCCACCTTATGGGGAAACCTCCCAAGGGATAAGGCATCCCTTCCACTATTGTAGGGATCTTAACCTCCTCCTCTCCTCTATAAATATAGCCATCTTCCATTGATGTGCTAGTGTAATAGATAGCTGAAAGAGTTAGCATAGAGAGGAGAAGCAATTATAACTTCGGGAGGATAGTGTAGAGTGTGATTGTTTTTGTGTGTTGGGAACATAGTGAGATTTTGGACCTTTGTGTGTGAGGGTGTTGCAAACGTGCTTGGATACATACCTGCCAAAGGAGAGCCTCAACATAAAGGCTTGGTTGTAAACTCCCCTTGTCTTTATCATAATAAAATGCATCTGATGTTTATGATCATTTAGATAGGTTGTAATTGTTTTTATGTTTGTCATGGTTTTACGCTTGTCATGGTGTCTTGACTGTCTGTACAAGTAATCGAACATTGGCAACAGCGTGTATCAAGCTTGAGAAGAGCGACAGATCAAGAAGCTTCGACGGAAGACGACAACATAGCATCAGAATAGGGTAGGCCATCTTCTTTGCTTTGAATTTCATATACAATCTAGGAAGGTAGATGTTAGTATGTTCTCGTAGTTTCTAGACCCACCTTAGGGCTAGAGGGATCACCTCTGTCCGCAGAGGGGATTTACCTACGTAACAAATTGGCGACTCCACTGGGGATTTTCCTTTGAGTTTGTCACTCTTTGAGGTCTTATTCATTCGACGGATTTAGTCGAATGACCATTTCCCTATTTGTTCCTATGTTTTTCATCAATTATGATCTTTTAGTTTTTGCTTGAAGTGGTGAGTTTGGTTTTGGTTGGAAGAAATTCTTTGTTTTTTCTTGTTCAAACATTGGCGCTTTTTTTTTTTTGACAGTCGTTCCGATTAGCGCTAGTTGTCAGTTAGAAACCCACGCCAAATGACCATTGGCGCTAGTTTTCAGTGAGCAAGTCGCACCAGTTAGCACTAGTTTCACCCACAAAAGTCGTGCCAATTTCAGGGTGTGTGAAAAATTGAGGTTTTTTCCCTAAATCCTTCACCAGTGTGTCTTTCCCTTCTGGTCCTTTTCTCTGTATGATTTACACGTTCTCCCCTCTAATTTTTCACTTGTGAGCATAGAGTACATTGCTCATTGTTCAGCTGGAAAGTCTTCTTTCTTTGATTGCTTGATGTAAAAGGGAATGAATGCCTTGTTTTGAGCTCACACTTTGGAAGTCCTTTTTGTGCTTGACCTCATATGTCTTGTAGCCTTTTGAGGAATTTCGTTACAAAGTGTTCAGAACAACGATTGCATTCTTAGTGTTTGTTTGCATCCCTTTTGGATTTGTCCTTCATTAAGGAAATTTGCATTCATTTAGTTTTCGTTTCAAAGTTTTCTTTTCGTTAAAGTGCATTAGATCACATTGCATTGAAAATTCATTGTTGAGACTTATCATTTAACTTAGATTACATTGTTGAATGATTGAAAACTAAAGGTCGCATTGAGTGCATCCTATTTCATTAAAAGCATGCATTAAGTAGATTCTCATTTCATCGAAAAATGCATTGAGTGCATTCTTGTTCTTTCAAAAGAAAAGGAAATTGTGCATATATTACAATTGCATAGTTTTCAAAAAAGAGAATTTTGCATAGATTACATTGCATAATTCACATCGTTGAATGTTTTAGATTACTTTTGGGATAGTGAAAGTCCTCTAGTTTGGAAAAAGTTTAATTTGCAGTATTATTGTTTGTTGCATCATTGTTTGAGACTCTTCCCTTAATTAGATAGCTTTCATCGAATTGAAAGATTTCTTTTCTCATATAGCTACATATAGGAGATCCACATTCGATAGGGCCTGGAAATTGAAACATAATCCAAGATCAACCTTAAAATTTATTCAATCAACCTAAGGAAACATTGAAACTTATCACTCACATTTAGAGGTCTAGGCTAGAGACGTGTTCCGGCATCTTAAAACCTAGTAGTTGTAGTTCGCCATCTGGCTTTAGACAGCGCTAGTATGGACTTGTGCTCCCCGTACCATCGAGTATATAACGGGAGACCCCTCTAGGTTGCAATCCTGTTATCCATAGGAACCCGAGTCTGCCACTTTGTAACCGTGATACACCGAACACAACATTCGGGGAGACTACCTACACATACGTTAAGTCCTTGGTCATTTCTCTTTTATTTGATCACCAAGGTGTATATGGCAGTTCAAGGAAACTTGGTACACCATTTTGCTTAGATTACCTGAGTAGTCATTTTGGTCTTTTCATGACTCTCTAAAAGTGAAAAGATCGTCGAGCGCTTGTCCTTTCACACTCGTTTCAACCTGAAAGTGATAGAGTCACCTTTTTCCATTTTATTGACTCTTAAAATATGAAAAGGCAGAGTTTTGTTTCAGTGTATTAAAATATTACTTGCCCATGAAATATTCCTGGTTAAAGTTTTCTTCCTTAGTGTGTTGTTTTAGGGTTGTTTCCGATGGCAACGTTTCTGGAGTTCACTAACCAAGGAATCCCTTCTGAAGGGAATCCTGGTCCTTGTCCTACTTTTGGGAATGTTGGTGCTCCTTATATGGCAACACTGTCCCTACCTGGGTTAACTGTTGGGTTGCCTGTTTGGTTATTCTCCACCTCCGTGGTCTCGAGTATTCCGCCCTCTGTACAACCATCTCTTCCACCTGAACAACATCATGTTGATTCTAAGGTGGACATCTCCCCTTCTTCACCTATTTCTTCGTCCTCCTCTTCTACTTCTCCTGGTGAAAGTCTGGATTCTAGTAAACAAGTGGCTAAGAAGAAGAAGAAGAAGAAGACGAAAAAGAAGAAGTTAGAAAAGAGAGAGGCGAACTCTGCGGCTATTTCACTTAAGAAAACTTCCATTGATAAACCATCCAACCTTCCATGAAAAGTAAAAATCCCTTGCATGTTGTGCAAAGGTGACCATATTCTTCGAGACTGCCCTGGAATTCCCAAAGTACTTGAAGCATAGTCTGACGGTCGTCCGCCATTGCCTTTAGCTTCTGGAAGTTATATTGGTGGCACATCTTCGACTAGCCTTGATAAGACTCATAAGAAATAGGGTAAGATTACGAATCCCTATAAGTTGTGTGAAGGGCATCATCCCATTCACCTTTTTCTGTACATGGATGATGCCAAGAGAGTGTTGGACAACCCTACTATTTTTGCACCCTGCCTTTTGGCTGGTTACCAGAAGCTTTCTTCGAGTCCTCCGCTAGTTGATTCAACGAACGGTCAAGAGTCATCCTTGGTCGATCTTGTTCCCTCGGAAATTAAAATTCATGAATGCATTCCTGACCCTCCATTGGTTGTGGAATCAGTCGATCTGGTCCCGCCCATGGTTCATCAGGTCTTTTCTATCAAGAACGGCTCTCACCCCCCTCGAGTTCTTCTTATTTCTTCAGATTCCTAGGACTTGGAGAAATATTCTCCCATCCTTGTAGTTCAAGAAGCTTCTCCTCCTGCTCCCATGATGGAGGTCTAGGAGGATGCTCCTCTTGCCTCGGTAACACTAGGGGATGACCATCTCAGTCCTATGGTACCCCCTCCAAGTAGTTTGGTCGCTTCCTTCGATTGGAGTCGATTCGCAGGATACCGCCTTCCTTCTTATGTGCCTTTTGAGATCACTATACAGGTCTTTGATATGATCATACCTAGCACGATTATAGATGAAGGCGCGTCTGTTAGTATTTTGTCTTCAACTACTTGGAAAGATTTTTGTTCTCCACTGCTTATGCCTGTTACACAGAATCTGTTGGCTTTTAACAGAGGAACCAGTCAACCGTTAGGGATCCTTCTGAAGTTGCCTATTACTTTGGGAGGAAAAACCATCTATATAGACGTGATGGTGGTCCAAGGTCCCTTGGATTTTAATTTACTCTTGGGCCGCGAATATGCTTATGCCATGGGGGCGGTTGTTTCTTCCCTCTTTCGTGTGATATATTTTCCACACAAAGGTTAGATCGTGACCATTGATCTACTTTAATTCTTTGGTCCTGATGTGACATCTGGTCCACCATCGTCCCTTCTGGGTCTTTATCCGCCGGTTGTATCTTCCCCACCGCAGGTTAATTATGTGGCTACCTGTCCCATGCCTGCATTCAGTGATAGCGCCATTGTGCATTGTGTGATTGGGTCCTGATTTCCGAGATGTTGTTCTCCCATCCAGTGCGTAACTCTTGGAAGCCATGACTTCTTATTCATCATGATGAAAGGTCCTCGGAGCAGAGTTCGTTTTCTTGTGTCAAGCTCCTTAAAAAATGAAACAAGGTCCTTGGAGCATAGTTCATTTCCTTGTGTCAAGCTCCCTAAAAAATGAAACAAGATGTCATGAGGATAGTTCTTTTGATGTGTCAACCTCGTTAAAACAATGAAACACGTTCCCGTTCAATTCGAGTCTTTGCCAGATCTCGTAAAATCCCAGTCGAGTCTTTCTATTGATCTCATAATTTGAACCTTCACTCCATATGCCTTTCATATGGACTGAAGCTTGGGGGGCATGTACCTCAAATTGAGTCACCATGCTGGGGGCATGCTTACTTTTTCAAGCATAGTTTGTTTTTGTTTCAAGCTTGTGTAAAAATGAAACCGGTTTCAAGCATAGTTTATCTTTGTTTCAAGCTTGTGTAAAAATGAAACTAACTTCCAGCAGAGTTTCCTAATTTCAAGCTTGTGTAAAAATGAAACCATTCCCATTTTACCTCTCATGATTGCCATTTTATCAACCTGTTTTTTCCAGATAAGCCTTGGTTTTCTCACTCCATTGTCACTATCTGCTTGGCCGATCATATGCCTTCACTTGGTTGTTTCACCCATTCTTGAGGAACCGCTGCGATGTGTGGTCTTGTTAGCCAACCTCTTAACCTTTACTTGTTATGAGTAGTTCCACCATCACCGGAACCAGTTGCTACCCTTTATACCACTCGTTCCTCCAGGAGGAGATAACTTTCAGCTCTTTTCTGACTCTCTAAAATTGAAAAGATTGCCAAGATTCTTGTCGTTTCAAACTCGTTAAATGGATGTGAAGCAATATCTACCCAGTATACGTTTACCCCTTTTTCAGGCTGGGATAGATTATTTATGAAAAAGGAATACCTTAGCCTATCGCGACTAAGAGGTTCTCGCAGACATAGTTTTCTACCTTTTCAGATCTGAGAGACTACCTATGAAAAGGGACTGTTGGAGTTTTATTTTCTGCCTTCTTTTCAAACTCTCTAAACATGAAAAGATGCTGAGTTGTCCCTTTTTCAGACTCGTTAAACCCCAATGACATCGGATTTCGTCGCCATGACGTTACTCGAGTTCCTCCTTCCTAGGGCTCGTAAAATGTATTAGGATGGATTTGTCTGAAGGACAAACTTACAACACAAGCATATGCTATCCCCTTCAAGCTTGTTTTAAAAAATAATTGGGGTACTCGCCAGGAATGGTGGGGGAAAATGGAACTAAGTTTTAGTTATGTTGGCAGTATGTCACTCTTGAACATGGCACTTGTCTGCATTCGTGTTGGTTTGGGGACATCTTATTTCATCATTTTTGCCTCCATGGGTTTAGGTAATCTCTTTTTACCTCTCATCCGCTCTTTTCCACGTCATCATGACTTCAGATCCTTTGATGTAAAATACTTCCAAATCCAATGTCGTGTTGCTGATATGTTCAAGAGAAGTTTGCCTCTGTAGTTTTCAACCGCCCTCTGATTCTCTGTTGGTCCTGATTCACTATTATCATGTTCCTCTGTCTTGCATCGATGATGTGGGAAACATTATGGCCCACCTTCGATCAGGTCACTTCTTGTCGACTTCAACTCATTATCCAGGAATTTGATTGAGAAACTCTATTCTGGTACCTTGGAGCCTGCATGCCTTAATGGCAGGTTTTTTGCATTCGACGCAAGGTCCACATCATTAGCCTTCGATCGAGTGATTCTACGGATGTTCGACGCTGGATCACTGTTCACATCCCGTAGATTGTACTGGTTGTACCTTGAGATCCATTTTCATTATTGGTGGTTTCTCTCGTACCTGTTAACAACATTCATCATTGGCTGGTAATCAGGTGATTTTCTGGCATGTTCGACTCCAGCTCATATATTTGCATGCCTGAAATTGTACTTGTTCCGGTCAAGATGGAGCACAAGACCCTGGATTTTTCCTGATAAAGTCTAGGCTACAGATTTTGGTAGATTATTATAACTTATTACATGACTCTTTTGATTGGATGGCTGTGACCATACTGAGTCTATTTGTTTATCCTTACTGCTGGATGGCTGCATCCATACCTCGGATCTCAGTTTTTATATATACTCGATATGGATGGCTGCGCCCATGCCACATGTTCATGTATCAGAGATATCAATTGTATTTGTAAATTGCAGGTTTTTAGATAGCAGTGTTTGGTTCGAATGCGTTCTCATAAAGCATTTCGCCCCTCCCTCTCCCTGAGACCTCATTCTTTAGGGGGAATCTGTTACACAACATTTTGTCACTATCCTTGCAATCCCCATATTGCCCATTGGAGGGTCGTTTTTTTGACCAATAAGGAGTGTCATGCTTGGAAAAAACCATCACTGCATTCCTTTACATGAGAGTAACATTCCTCTTGTTGACAATTCCCTGAGCAGAATTTTAAAAACCCTTGTTTTTGCCTTGGCGCGAGTAGCCAGTTACACTCCCGCGCCGAGCTAGAAAATTAATATTGAGCCCATGCCAATTGGCGCTCTGTCCTAGTTAAGCGCCCGCACCAAGCTGTTTATGGAATGTTTTTTAAAAATAGAGGCAGAGGTTCTATTACAACAACTTCGTGGATGAGTCATAGGGAGTGGTTCGACTGAATAACCAGAGTCTTCCTCCTTTGGCCTCTTGTTTCCACCTTATGGGGAAACCTCCCAAGGGCTAAGGGCTCCCTTCCACTATTGTAGGGATCCCAACCTCCTCCTCTCCTTTATAAATATAGCCATATTCCATTGATGTGCTAGTGGAACAGATCACTGAAAGAGTTAGCATAGAGAGGAGAAGCAATTATAGCTTCGGGAGAATAGTGCAGAGTGTGATTTTTTTTTGTGTTGGGAACATAGTGAGATTTTGGACCTTTATGTGTGAGGGTGTTGCAAACATGCTTGGATACGAACCTACCGAAGGAGAGCCTCAACATCAAGGCTTGGTTGTAAACTCCCCTTGTCTTTATCATAATAAAATGCATCTGATGTTTATCTTCCATTATTGTTTACGTATATAATGAGATTTCTAGCATTCCTTGATCATTTAGATAGGTTGTAATTGTTTTTATGTTTGTCGTGGTTTTACGCTTGTCGTGGTGTCTTGACTATCTGTACAGGTAGTCGAACATTGGCAGCAGTGTGTATTGAGCTTGAGAAGAGTGACAGATCAAGAAGCTTCGATGGAAGATGACAACATAGCATCAGAACAGGGTAGGCCATCTTCTTTGCTCTGAATTTCATTCACATTCTAGGAAGGTAGATGTTAGTATGTTCCCGTAGTTGCTAGACCCACCGTAGGGCTAGAGGGATTCCTCTGTCCATAGAGGGGATTTACCTACATAACAACTGCTTCAACAGTAAACCTAGAGTAACTATTTCAAACCTACTTTAAGTTGAAACTTAGCCTTTCCAGCTTGAAAGGGCTCTCTCAAAGATAAATATGATTTTATGTAACTGAACCTCAACAGTTGGCTAAATCTGAAAATGTGTTTTTTGTGCAGGTGAAAGATGTAGAAAAATTATTACCATTGGGCATATGGAGTCAGTATGAAGAACTCAATGACATGTGAAACTCATCTTGACATGGAAGCTGAGGCATATAGATATTCTGATGAAAATATAAAATTCACAATAGAATAAGTGTTTGAAGGGAGTTAGAGCATGTAAGCCATGAATTCTAAGTAATCAAACACTATAACACTGAAGATAAAATTACAGAATACAAAAGACAAATACTCATGAGAACATCAATGAATATCAGGTGAAGAGAAGCAAGCTGCCACTGTATATTACTGATGAAATTTTTTACAGTAGTAGTCTATCATAAACATCAATCAACCCTCTTTCCTTCAATAATATGCCTATTTATAAGTTTAGGCCTCTTTACATTGAGTCTGCCAACAAGGCTAGACCTTTGAATACTTCTGTTGACACCTAATCTAACCAAAATCATATTACAAGGAGATAAAACTAACAACTACTAATTTTATGACTTAGAAACCTAATAGGACTCTAAAACATCTTTATTACATTAACATACTTTAAAACTGCATATTTATGTCAAGAAGGTCATGTGCCTGGGTGGAATTGACCATGACTGAAAACATAAATACTCCCACCAAGTCAGGAGACCTGTCTTCTGAAATTTTAGGAGGTGGTGTCATAATTGTTGATGAAGCTTCCATGATGAGTTGGCAATATGATAGGCTTTGTCAAAGAGTATGTCTTCATTAAAACATTCACCTGATTACTTTTGACCTTTCCACGTGGCTCTCTGATCTCAAAAATACAATCAAAACTTTAAAAATATTCAAAATCTTCTTCGTTACAGAAATAGGGGACTTTAGGCAAGTTCGTAACGAAAGTTCATCACACCTTTGACTTTGACCATTTTTGTAAACTATCTGCTCCCTTTTCTGATCTGAGGTTGTTTAATGAGTCAAAATAACTAAACACAAGCCTTTACTTGCCTCCTTAAAGATAACATCTGTGATTTATACCAAAAATAATCTACAGTGAGTTCATAGCATTTTTGGGCCTCAAGCCTGAGACACGCTACGAACTTGCCTAATTGACAATAGACTTGAAAATTCTGCATTCCTTCTTAAAATTTTTCCCATGACTCTATAAGTGATGATATGAAATGATGCAAAAAATATTAAAAAGGTATTTTATCCCTTTTTCAAACCTTAGAGGCTTCACCTTTGGTAGTAGAGGCTTCAGTTTCCACAGGTTCATCTATTACTGTTATTTTTAAACCCTTTTTCTTAAGCTCTGACTATATCATTTCCATTTGCAGCTCTAACTCTTTCACTTAACCTTTAAGTTTCTTTCTCTCTGCCTACAACCAAATATTCCTCTTCCTTGTATGTTTCATTACCCTACATAGAGGAAGGGTTCTCTTCAGCAATTTATTTTCATTGGTTAAAGCCTCATCCGAAGTGATTGATTGCTCATTTACCTTTTCTTTGAACTCCTCCACCATTTTTATTTCTAGCTTAGATTCTTCCAATTCAAACTTGGTTTCAATAACTTCCTCCCTGGCTTCTCTCAACTCCTCCTTTAAAACTCGCACTTTAGTTTTTTCAATGAATTTCTCTTTACCTTTCCTCTGTTTAATGATTTCTTCCTTTGCTGGAGATAAGTCGATGATGTATTCTACCATAACTTTTCACTCCCTCCTTGGCATGCTAGCTAGCACTCTTTGTCAGTCTCTTTCACACCCTCATATTCATTAACTTCCATGCATTTTGACCTAGTGCTCCCTTCTTTTGCCCTAGTACTCCATAACACTCCTCAACATTCATTAGTACACTCTGTCACACTTTAGCACTCTTCGGCATGCCCTTCCACTTCATAAAATGTGTATCACTCCCTAACACACATTGGCACTTGGCATGTGTTGGTGCTTGGCAAGTATTAGCATGTCTATCATTCATTAAGATGCCTTGGTATGCTTTTCCATGATTTATTATTAAATTTAATTGAGATCAGTTATTGGAAAGTAGATGAGAAGTAACAAAGGATGATTTGCCACTTAGAATGCACCTATTTCCACCTAGTGTTGGTGTGCCTAGCATGCCCCTCCTGGAAAAGGTAAATTGATTACTTATTAACCCTCTTATGTGTTCATTTCCTTGTAGTTTAGCTTGTTTCTCCTTTTTATTTCCTTGATAGTCCCTGGCACATATTTTCACACCCTTGCACATGTTGGAATGCCTTAGCACTTGACACATCTTAGAATATTTGACATGCCTTCAAACTATCTGTAACATGTTAGCATTCCCTAGCATGCCTTGGCACTCATGCCCTCACAACTAGCCTTACATTTTCTCACGACTTGGGAACCGAATCAAGTCCTTAGCAACTGCATTTCATGTGACATTTTCCTGCTTCAGCCGCAACAACTTGACCAATTGCACCTACTACAAGTATATTGTGCCTTGTTCACCTAAGAACTTCCTATACCTCATCTTAGGCCACTCATGTCCAAGTGAACTTGTCCCACATAAGAACTTACCAAGACAAGGATCACATCTAGCCTATGGCCATAAAAAAACTAAGCAACATTATAGCTTACATAGAAAATATTCCACATGTATGTCCAATTCATATAAATATTAGAGCATTAACTGAGAGCTTGCAAGAACCACAAGATTCACAAGACACACAAGACATAAGTTGGCACAAGCCGAATTCCCCAAAAATTATACACAACAATGCACAATATGCAATTGTCTAAAATAGTTTAAAACATGAGAATTCATCCAAAGTGTGCCACATGTCATATAAAACTAATAGGTAAAGGAAAAATAGTGTTATGCCCAACACAAAATTTCTCTTTGTCTAAAACTACATTGTCGAGCCCCTTATCACAATCGTAGGCTTGCCTCTTGCAAATCCTATTATGAACTTCTTCTAAAACACTTCATCCTTGGAACACTTGAATTCATTGAAACTCCCTAGCACACACTCTTTATTTTTCATTTCCATGCATTTTGACATAGTTTTCCCTTGTGATGCTTCGACAATCCTTTACACTCCTCATTGTGCATTGACATTGTCCGGAATGTGTTAGCACACCTTTTAATTCCTTGGTATGCCCTAACCCTCCCTAGCTATCATGCCCTCACAACTACCCTTACTTATTTTTCAACTTGGGAACCCAACCAAGTCCTCGCTTGACTACAAGATCTTGAACAAGCTACAATTACTACAACTAGACTATGTTTTTTAATTTTTTTAGCTTGGGAGGTACTCCACAATCCTAGTGAGATGGGTTTGTGTGGGTTTGGTCACAAAAGGATTTGTAGGAAAAGAACCCAAGTGAATGGGTTTTGGACCCAAGATGGGGTTTAAAATCTAAAATAATATAAAAAAGGAAAAATAATATTTCCTAAGGTCTAAGTGGATAAATCCCATAAGTTCTATAGGGTTCTTAAGAGGCCTAGATCGGAAAATATATTTAAGGATGCCTTAGTATGAAGGAAAGAACATCAAGTGAGAAGGGTATCATTTGATCAAGGAGGCTAGGAGAGATGTAGTCCTAAATTAGGTCGAGTTAGAGGGCCGAGTAAGGGTTTCTAAAGGGAGGCCATGATCATCCACCAAGAGAAAGATCATCATGCGAGGGTTCACAAGAACGTCACATACCTTAATGGGTTCAAAATAGAAGTAGGATGGCATATTGTTGGTTCTCTTATGGAAGATTGAGCTCAAGAGAGGTGGCTCATGAGAATTTGGGCATGTGATTTCTATGATGTTTATGTGTGAAGGCTGCATCAAATTTTGAAACAGTAGAGAGGGTTGAGACCCTATCTTGTGGTGGTTAGTAGGCTGCAAGGTCTATGATAAATACCAACACAAATGGAGGAGGGCTTGCACTGTAATTTAGGACCAGAACAGAAGTAGTCGCAAGTGTAATATTGAATGAGGTAACCCTAGTTTGAGGTTCGTAGATATCTAAAGTTCAAGTCAAGATTCAGTCAAAGAAATGCACGAAATATATGGGTCGATATGAGAAAGGCTGAATCTCTTATGGAAGCAAGATTTTTTATTTTTTCTATGGGTGGATAGGGTTTTTTCTAAATCAATTAGAATAGAAGTATAATGCCCTAGTTAGGGAGGTTTCCTAGCATGTTCAGTCCATAAGGTATGCCCTTAAGATTGTGATAAATATGCGTATAAGAAGAGGGGTCGTGACCCTTAGAGAGAGGTTTATATCTGCAATATATACCACAAATTTGGAAGATGTTTTGCAGAAGTATGTGTGGAGATATAAAATCGAAAGGAAGGTGGAACCTGAGTAGAAAATTGAGTAGAATAAATGTGTGATATGAGGAATGGATTGACATGAAGAGTTGATTTTGGTGAATTGTCCATAGAATTTTGGACAAAGATCTAAAGTAGCCTATAAATAGTTAGTCAATGTATTTTTAGTGGATGATTTGTTACCCTAGTTCAAGCATCTACAAATTGTTAGAAGGATGATAAGAGGAGTAGTTCATATGTGTTCATAGATTGGACAACAAAGAAATTGGTACACAAGAATAGTGTTTTTTAGAGGACTCAAATCATTATTAGGTGGAAGATTTGAAGAGATGTAGATGATGGCAGCGTTGTGGGCACTAGAACAATAAAATAATTGACAATGTTTGGGAAAATTTATGGCAGTACAAGTACAATTGGAGGGTTGTTAGGTCATTGTCAAAGAAGAGCCCTAAGTCTTTTACCTATGAAGGAAAACAAAACTGGTAGAAGGGTAGGTGTATTGGGCCTAAGGACGTGCAAAATTTGAAGGAATAAAGTAGTAATCAAGTGGGCTATCCAACTAGCCCTAGTTCATTGTATTGTAGAGTATTGAGTCAGTGAGAAGAAGGGAAACCTCCATAGCCCTAGACTTGTCATCTTGTATCATGAGTATGGAAAAAGTGGGCAGACCAAAGAGATGTTCACAAATAGATTTGTGAAAAACTGATCGAAAACTCTAAGTGTTGCAAACCTTAGAGGAAAAAAGAGGTAGATAAAGGGAAAAGTTTTTTGAGCTCAGTTCAGTAACCTAAAGGAACTAAGTTCATTGATAAAGGAAAATTGAGTTGCATAATGAGAGGCAAGAGGACCTTCCAAATGTGTTCAGGACATGTGGAATGAAAGCTATGTGTGGCCACCATCAAAAAGTGGGTCAAATGTTGTCTTGTTCAAGGTATATTGGTTGCAAAGGAATAAAACCAAGCCCTAGTTGTATTCCTTGTATGAGTGTGATTGTAAAGGGCCATGATCCCTGGTACAAGAGCTCTAGCCTATTCTATTATAGTTTATAATTTAATACAGAACAGTTTGAAAAAGTTAAAAATTGTCATGCACACCAGTTGATTCCCTGATGTGTGTAGATTTCATTGTGCAAAGTAGATGTGTTGTGGCACTTGAGTTTATTTGCATCAAATATTCTAAGACCAAACCCAGCTTCACATGTGTTGTGTAAATTCAGCATATGCCTTGTTCATCTAAGAACTACCTGTAACTCATCTTAGGCTACTCACATCCATTCTCAATTTATCCCACTTAACAAGTTACCAAGACAAGGTTCATCACATCCAACTGTGGTCGTAAAACAACTAAGCAACAAAATTTACATATTGACATGCCATAACACCTGGCATGTCTTAAATGCCTTAGCGCTATGTGGAATGCGTTAGCATCCCCTACATTACTTGGCATGCTTTTACACTCCCTAACACAACCTAGAACTTCCTGACACGCCTTGGTAGTTTATCATACCTTGGCACTACCTAACATATAACCTTGTCACTCCCTCCTTAACACACTTAAAACTTATTGACACTCCCTGTCACACACTCTTATTCGTTCATTTCCATTCATTTTGATCTATTTCTTCCTTGTGTTTCCCTGACACTCACTAACACTCCCTAGCACGCATTGGCACACCCTAACACCTGGCACATCTTGGCATGCCACCATATCACTCTAGCATTCCTTGGCACTACCTAGCATACCTTGTCACTATCTCCTTAACACACCTGGAGCTCATTGACACTCCCAATCACAAAATCTTATTCATTCATTTCCATGCACTTTTACCTAGTGCTCCCTTGTGTTTCCATAGCATTCATTAACACTCCTTGGCACATGTTGGTATACCCTAGCACCTCGGACATCTTAGCATGTCGCCTTGGCCTCTAGCATGCCTTAACAATGCATAGCATACCTTGTCGCTCCCTCCTTAGCACACCTGGAACTCATTGACACATACAATCACAAACTCTTATTTGTTTATTTCCATGCATTTTGACGTAGTTCTCCCTTGTGTTTCCTTGGCACTCCCAGTTATCACTTCCTTACACGCATTGGCACATCTTGGGCGTATGCCGCCCTTTCACTCTAGCATTCCTCAGCATTGCCAAGCATGACTTGTCACTCCTCTGTAGCACTCTTGGAACTTGTTGACACTCCCTGCCACACACTCTTATTCATTCATTTTTAATGCATTATGACATAATTCTCCCTTGTGTTTCTCTAGCACTCCTTAACACTCCTTAGCACACATTGGCACACCCTGGAACTTAACACATCTTGGTTTGCTTTCCTAGCACTCTATCATGCCTTGGAACTACCTAGCATACCTTGTCACTCAATCCTTGACACACATATAACTTGCTAATACTCTCTATCACACACTCTTATTCATTCATTCCCATGCAATTGAAACTAGTCCTCCCTTCTGCTTACCTAGCACTCCCTAGCATGTGTTGGCGCCACACCCTAGCACCTAGCACATCTTTGAATGCCTAGCATGACTTGGAAATATCTAGGATGTGTTAACACTTCCTTGGATTCCCTGCACACCTTGGAACTCCCTAGTTTTCATGCCCTTCTAGATAGACTTACTTTTTTGTGACTTGGGAACCCAACCAAGTCATTGAAAAAATAGTGTTTTGTCTAGCCCAAAGTCTCCATTTGTCTGAAACTGCTTTTTCCATCCCCTTATCACAATAGTAGGCTTGCCTCCTGTAAGTCCTATTATGAAATTCTCCTAACAAACTTCGTCCATGGGACACTTGGAATTCACTAACAATCCCTGGGAGACACTCTTATACGTCTGTTTCCATGCACTTTGAACTAGTTCTCCCTTGTGGTGCCCTGACACTCCCCAACACTCCTTGACATGCATTGAAACTATTTTTCATGTGTTAGCACTCCTTAATTATCATGTCCTCATAACTTCCCTTATTGTTTTTTAGACTTGGGAACCCAACCAAGTCTTGCCTCGACTACAACAACTTGACCAAGTTTCATTTACTACAACTAGATTATGCCTTGTTCACCTAAGAATAGATTATAATTCATCTTAGGATACTCATGTCCAATCTTAACTCATATCACTTAACAAGTTACCAAGTCAAGGCTCACGTCTAATTGTGGCCATAAAACAATTAAGAAACATATTTTATATCTTGACATGCCATAAAACCTGGAACATCTAACAATCCCTTGGCACTATGTGGCACATGTTAGCATCCCCTCCATTCCTTGGCATGCTTTGGAACTCCCTAACAAACCTTACCATTCCCTAACATGCCTTGACATTCTAGCATTCCTTGGCATTTCCTAGCATATAACCTTGTCACTCCCTCCTTAGCACACTTGAAACTCGTTGACACTCCCTATCACACACTCTTATCTGTTCATTTCCATGCATTTTGAACTAGTTCTCCCTTGTGTTTACGTGGCACTCCCAAACACTCCCTAACACACATTGATACACCCTGGCACTTGGCACAACTTGGAATGTCGCCCTGGCACTCTAGCATTCCTTGGCACTACCTAACATACCTTGTCACTCCATCCTTAGCACACCTAGAACTCACTAATAGTCCTTGTCACACTCTTATTCATTCATTTCCATGCATTTGAAACTAGTGCTCCCTTGTTTTTCCCTAGCACTCCATAAAACTCCTTGACATGCATTGGCACACCCTAGCACTTGACACATCTTGGCATGTTTCCCTGGCCTCTAGAATGTGTTATCACTGCCTAGCATACCTTGTCACTCTGCCCTTATCACACTTGGAATTCATTGACACTTCCTGTCACGAAATCTTAATCATTCATTTGCATGCATTATTTTCACCTAGTGCTCCCTTGTGTGTCCCTAGGACTCCCTAACACTTCCTAGCATGTGTTGGCACACCTTGGCACTTGGCTCATCTTGGCTGCATTCCACTCTAGCACACTATATTCTAGCATGACTTAGCGCTACCTAGCATACCATGTCACTCCCTTGTTAGCACACATGGAACTCACTGAAACTCCCTGTCACACACTCTTATTCATTCATTTCCATGCATCTTGACATAGTTCTCCCTTGTGTTTCCCTGGCACTCGCACACACATTGGAAATTGGCACATATTGGTATGCTTCCCTAAAACTCTAGCATGCCTTGGAACTATCTATCATATCTTGTCACTCCCTCCTTAGAAAACTCGGAACTCCATAGCATGCCATATAACTCCTTTGCACATATTGGCTGTTGCCACTTTGTGGAACTTGACAATTCTTGGCATGCGTTTGGATGGAATGTAATGCCTTGGCATGGTTTAAGATAAAATTTATTTGAGATCAATTATCACAATTAAGAGAGAAGTAATAGAGAATGATTTTGCACTTAAGACACACTAGCACTTGGCCTTTGTCATGTATTGGCACTAGTGTTGGTATGCATAGCATGCCCCTCTTGAAAAGGTAAGGTCTTGAATTATTACCCTCATAAGTGTTCATTTATTTTCATTTTAACTTGGTCTTCCCTGTTGTCGCCTGGCACTCCTTGGCCCATGTTCGCATACATTAACACCTAGCACATCTTGTCATGCCTTAACACATGGCATGTCTTGGCATGCATTGACACTATCTGGCACATGTTAGCACACCCTGACACTTCTTGACATGCCCTAGCATTCCCTAGCATGCCTTGTCACTCTCCCCTTGGCATGTCTGACACTCGCTAACACTCCCTGCCACACCCTCTTATTCATTCATTTCCATTCATTTTGACTCGATGATTTATGTTTGATGGGGTGCATGTCTAGAAAGAGTTCCTTTAAGAGAATAAAAAAATGATTGCACCATTACTGAAATAAGTAATTGAGAGATTCTACTTGAATGACATTAGGAAACTACACAAGAGATTTTAAGAATGAAATTTTAAAGGTTTTTTTTATGGTGTGGGAATGGTAAGAAGTGAGTGGTCAATATTTTCTTTATCATTAAAGTGCATATCCTTATAAGAGACTCGTCTTTATAAAATGACACCCTCATCATGCTTACCCTCCAAGTCCTAATATTCTCAAAATAAAGGCCAACTTTCATAGTGAGGGAAGACATATTGGTCTATGGTGTGCTAAGTAACTGGGTGAGAGTGTTAATGTACTATGAGAGGGACTGAACCATTTACTTTGTGTCCTTTATGGATGACATGTTGTAGGTGTGTCATGTAACCACATGGACACTAGAAATATTGTGTAAGATATATCCCAACATAATCAATGCAAGATTTGGGATAATCTTAATCTTTGTTTTGTTGATTATTTTGAGGCTGAAGCTACAAAGAAGCTCATTCTTTTATGTGACATACTCTAGAAGATTGACCAAGGGTTTTAGGGCCAAATTCTCGATAGTTCATTGGCAGAATTTTGTGGTAACTACAATGAGGATTTCAACCTACTTTCACAGTGATTATAGGTCCATATTTTGGCCTCCTTATGTATACCCTCTCATTGGATATAAGTAGAATCTCTCTCTTTATTTGTGAAGAATTTGATTGGGTATCTCATTTTTTATTATTTTGGATTTATTGAAACATTCAGATGTACCATTGATGGACATAATCTTTGTTTCATAAGGAAATAATTTTGGGTTTTCCCCTTGTGGGGTTTTCCTTGGATGTAAGCCTAATCTTGGTGTCTCCTGTCTCTTTCTTATTGTCTACTGTGATCTCTATTTACTGTTATTTTTGAAGAATTATTGGTTGAAGTTTTTCATGTATGGCTACTTGTTGATTAAAGGATAAATAAGGATATGCTTGTATCAAGAGAAGTAATTATCATTTGTGAAAAACTATTATAGCCATTGCAACATTTGAATTTCAAAAATTCAAAACTGACACAAGCAGTCCCCAACTACATGAATGGTGCAATATTCAAGCTATCCATATCTAGGTTCATCCTATTTTGTCCCCCTTTTTTGTGGCTTTAATACAAAGCTGGCCGAGGTCATCTTACAATTGGATCTCCCTTTTGCATCTAGTGAGAATGCCACCTCGTTATTTAGGAATGGCTTGCTTCTAAACGTAATTACACTAATACATGTAACATATGTATGGATAGAAGATACATTAAGAGGAGAAAACATAGGTCAAACTCAACCTTATTGCCAAACATAGGTCAAAAATATATACAAAATTAAATAGTATACACATGAAATTCTTACATTGTTGGATGGTTTTGGATTAACTCCATTTTATTTCCCCACCTCCATGGTATCTTTTCATGTCGTTGTAATTGTTATTATATCAAAATGTATTTCATGTAAAAACAAAAGTAGAAAAAATATTATTATTCTCTAGTATGTTCTTCATGCTTGTTTTAGTCAAAAGAAATGTAAAAGTTCATGTTCTTCATGACCGTTGTAAAAGAAGAAAATTTGAATTTTTGTCATTTGTTTCACCAATATTCCAAGTCGGCCCTCCTGCCCCTCAAATTGTCCCAACTACATGTGGCACTCATTCTCTTGTGGAGAAGACTATATATATAGTTCACTCTCATCCCAATTGGAGCTTATGATTATCACACACATCTGATCTAAAATAGAAGACAAGGCTACTCGCTAAAGACAAGGTTACTCAAGCTTGGATACTAGAAATAAAAGACAAGGTTACTCGCTCTTGGATGGTGGAAATAAAAGACAAGTTTACTTGCTCTTGGAGGTTGGAAATAGAAGAAAAGGATAATCACTCAAGGAAATTCAGAGGGATAAGCAATAGTACAAATTTGAGACATAAAGGTGCAAAGTTTGAAGGTGAAATCTTGAAAGAAAAGTACAAAGTCTGAAGGTAGAGAAAGACAAAAAATATTGAAGAAATGTCTCTATGAAATCTCTGAGGCATGAAATCATGTGATGTATGTCTTTGAGGTTTGTAATAGTGCGAAGTATATTTCAGATGCATGAAAAAAAAATGCGAAGTATTTATGAAGCATAGAAACAATGAAATACTTATTTGTGGATAGTTTAAGGAATCTTATATTGGATTACCTATTCTACAGGTGCAATGCAAGAAGCATCATAAGCTCAACATCAACAAATTCATGATAACAATATGTCATTCTTAGCTTTCCCCTAAATCTTGGGAGAAAACAAATTACTACAACTACCCAATAATCATTATATTCAAACTTTGCCAAAAGATGATTTGTATAGGATGGACACACCAACATGAAAGAGCCTCCTGTATTCCAAATATGCATAGGCATGTAATCACAATTTATAAGTAATGTTGTGTCAAGCCTTACACCATCTCCTGCTAAAGCCTTCCAAGGAGATCTCATTTAACATATGATTTCTATGTCAGTATTGCCCATTGTAGTAAACCATTCCTTAAAATCATACAAAAATTACTAATCTATATACATCCAACTGACACCCTCAACCATCCAACTCATTCTTGTTTACAAGAGGGTTTCTCCTCGAAAACCCCAACACCATTCTCAACATCAATTCGACCTTCTTCCATCATCGGGGCAAGGCTCTCCTTCAATAGTTTTCCCAAGGAGGGCGAGGCCAATGACACTTGATATGAAAGACAAGCAAGAAAACAAATCGGAGAAATTTGTAACTTATGAAACTTTTGAAAACCCCAAGAAAGTCATAACACATTGTATGTCTTCCTATGATATTTGGGATGAAAGGGAAACCAAAACCGAAGCTAGAGAACCCCAAGAAAAGTTTTTCAGTCCTTGAAAAACCACCTTAGGCCCTAGGCTAGACAAAACTACAAAACCTGAACAATGTGCAGTTGGAGCAGGGGTTAGGGCCTCTGAATTGCCAGTTCACTGTCCTATAAAATTATTATCTTTTCTTTCCAAACACTTGGTAGGCCTAGAAACTGTGACATGGTGACCTTTCGATTTGAATTCCAAATGAAAATGGACAAAATCCTTGGGACTAGCCCATATTTTTTGAAAACCCCCTCCTCCAATGCATAATCCACCAACTCCTCCTTCATTTGGGCGCAATAGTAAGAAATCAACATCTTATCTTAAAAACGTATTTGATGAGTAGTTGTGTGTCTTCAAAGGGTTTATCATGGCAAACATATCTATACTTAAAAACTATATATCATGTGGATAAAAAACGCATGGTGTTACAGCATCATTTATCACCCCTATATACTTGATGATCTATGTATTGGCCTTGGGCAGCGCTTTCCATTCAGACTTGGTCCTTTACCCAAAAAAAAATATTTTGAATTCCATATGTGACTCTGCCATCTCAAAAATTCATGAAGACTTGATTCCATCTATATCCTACCCGCGTATATAATTTAAAGTATGAAAAAAATATAAAACTCCAATTTTTCTGGGTGGGGTTTACGGGTTACACCAGAAGCCTACCTATGGGAGCCCGTGGCTAAACTGTTTCCCAACTGAAAAAACTGTTTTGAGGAAGTATAAATACACCTCATGGGAAGGACTAAAGGGAGGATATAGATAGGTATTGATACTATGGCCTATTAGTCCCAGTTCAAGTCTGACTATCCATGTGCCTCCTGCACTTCCTAGGTTGAGGAAACCCTTGTTTCCCTCTTTAAGATGTTCACCTCCTTTATGTGACATTATTGTGCACCTTTATGGAAGAATATTGTTGAGGCTTCAGCTGGACGGATCCGAAGGATGGTTTTGCTTGGAGCCATGGTTGAATCAGGTGGTATTCCTCCACATCTTTTACATACATCAATAAAGAAGCTTTGTCTCGTTCCCAATGTTGTGATCTTTAATGCTTTTATACATGTTAATGATATTGTTATAGTTGATTTCATGTTATTTTCTATAAGCTTATATGATATAACCACTGACATCTAGAATATGTATGATGTTACAACTAGTCTATGTTATTTTATTGAATGAGTTGCAAGTTTTGAAGCACGTGGAGAAGAATAGGGTTTGAACCCTGCGGAAACGACCTCAATGTGGGAAATATGGGTAAGGTGACCTCTCCCAAGTGTACTAGTTTAAGCATTAGGACCATTATTTTGCCCGCTTCTTGTTGTTGTATGCCTCTTGCTCTGTTGGGGTCCTCAACCTAGACCCTAGGGTAATTCATCCCGTAACAGAATTGGTGACTCCATTGGATTGATGTGGGATGCCTTAATTCCTTCCTTCCAGCAGATATTTCCCATCAAATCTGACACATTGCTCTGGGAACAAGGTCTAGATTCCTTTTTTAAGTACCTTAGGGTTTGCAGTCATTAGTGGCAAACTCCTTTGCTATCGACAGTGAGAATACATCAATGTCTCCTGATTGGTAGATTCTATCAAGTGTTCGACTTCAACTCATTCATTCGCACTTGTTAGATTGTACTGCAATACCTTGACTCTCATCATCATTATCAATGAGTTGTCTCTCGTTTGTTAATTATATACATCAATGACCGATAATCAAATGTTTTCTCACATGGTCGACTTCAACTCATTTATCCCCATAATGTAGAATTGTACCATGGTGATCGGTGAATACCCCGAGTTTGCATCAGCATGCTTTGGTTCACTTTGACAGCTCCTTCAATTTTCTTCCAGTGATACCATCCACCTTATATGTTGCAGTTCATCACAACAACATCCTATATGTTGGCACCCGAGTTGCATTTAGTACCATTATTCCACTACTTATGATTAGGTCCTTGGAGATTCAGTTGTGACTTCAGTGATCAGATATCTTTCAACATCATTGATAATTTCTTCTATATGTGATACTTTGACATCAATTTGATATGTACCTTTTGGGGCAGTGATCAGATGATTCACTATGTACTTTACAGTTTCTACTATACTTGTATACATATTGGATCCGCTTCATACTTCATATGCAGACATGCTTTACTTTCACTGAGCATGGGTATGCCTGCCCCAGACATGAGCTTTCTTTATGATCTCTTCCACTAGTTTTTGGCAAGCTGAAATCTCATGAAGTCCTCTCAAGTCCTCGCAAGATTCTTTATTATGCACATAATACATTTCGACCATCATGTACCCCTTCTAACCTCATATATTAGGGAGCATATTTTATAGCATCATTTAACACCTCTATATATTTGATGATCTATGTATTGGCCTTGGCTAACACTTTCCATTCAGACTTGGTCCTTTACCCAAAAAAAATATTTTGAATTCCATACGTGACTCTGCCCTCTCAAAAATGCATGTAGATGTAGGTCCATCTATATCCTACTCGCGTATATAATTTAAAGCATGAAAAGAAAAAAACTCCCTATTTTATGGGCGGGGTTTACGGATTACAGCGTAAGCCTACCTACAGGAGCCCGTGGCCAAACTGTTTCCCAAATTTAAAAATTGTTTGGAGGAAGTATAAATACACCTCATGGGAAGGCCTAAAGGGAGGAGAGAGATAGGTATTGATACTATAGCCTGCTAGTCCTAGATCAAGTCTGATTATCCATGTGCCTCCTGCACTTTCGAGGTTGAGGAAACCCTTGTTTCCCTCTTTGAGATGTTCACCTCCTTTATGTCACATCCTTGTGCACCTTTCTGGAAGAATATTATTGAGGCTTGGATTGGATGGATCCAGAGGACGATTTCACTTGGAACCGTGGATGAATCAGGTGGTATTCCTCCACATCTTTTACAACGTCAATATAGAAGCTTTGTCCCATTCCTGGTGTCATGATCTTTAATGCTTTTATACATGTTATTGATCTTGCTATAGTTGATTTCATGTTATTTTATATAATATTATATGATCTAACCACTGAAATCTAGAAGACGTATGATGTTACAACTAGTCTATGTGCTTTTCTTGAATGAGTTGTAGGTTTTGAAGCATGTGGAGAAGTAGAGGGTTTGAACCTTGCGGGAACAACCTCAAACGTAGGACATACGGGTAAGGTCACCTCTCCCAAGTTTACTATTTTAAGCATTAGGACCATTAGTTTGATTGCTTCTTGTTGTTGTATTCCTCTTGCTCTATTGGGGTGCTCAACCCAGACCCTAGGGTAATTCATCCCATAACAGATGGTTATCATACTTAATTTGTATTTTGACAAGCATACCAGACCCTGAAATTGTCCACAACCCATTCACTCTTCGTCAAAACTATGCCTTGCTCTAGTCTTATGTAATATTCCAAAATGGAAAAGATGGGAATATAGAACATATGCAGCATTCCAAATAAATCAAAACAGGAACATAACACTAAAATCTAGAAAATGTCGGAAATATGTTGCAACTGGAAAGTATGTTAAGACATCATAATCTGTGAGCAGAAAAAACTGGGCCATATCATTATAATCAACAGCAAAATAAAGTACACATTGCTCCAAAAGGAATGCACTCAAGCCACAAGATGGCTAAAATACACTAAAGAAAACTAGCATTGGAAATATGTGCTTCTACTGTTGCTACTGCTGGAAACTACTGCTACTAGGAAGATGAACCATGTGCGGGAGGCTATTGGAGTGGTCTGAATGATCTAGGATTTTAACCACGGATTATACTCCCAAAACCCAGAAAAACTCAGAAATTGTTTGGCCAGCTTTTAACTTTGTATTTTCAGCCCTTTTTGGGTTGCACACTGCACCCGTGCTGGCTGAGTTACACACTCCCTGAAGACAACTGTTGATATGGGGTTGAAATAATGATTTATCAGCTGCAACAACACCCAATCAACTCAATACATGAAGGGCTGGTCCCTTCTCTTGATCTCCAAGATAGAAGCTTTAGATCTAGTTCCTCCTTCCTATGCTCAAGTTGCAGCTGCACACTGCACAACTTCTGGAATGAACTGCAACGTCAAGAGGGCTGAAGCTGTAGCCTTCTGCTAGGTGATGAAGTATAGATCACATCTGATGGAAATGATCTTCCGTGTTTAGGGAGCACTTCTAATAGGAAGTTGGGTTGTTACTGAACTTCCTTCCTCCTCCCAACATAGAGATCTACGTAGCTAAACTGCTCAATTCCTGAAGAAACTGTTTCTGCATGGAGGTGTAGAGATGATGGCCTGATACTGGATGTAGCAATTTTGATCTCAGAAGACTGAAATGAAGCACAAGATGAAAGGGATGATCCCTCCACCGGTTCCTTAGCTAGAATGCTAAGAACTACCTCCTCCTCTCAAACCCTAAGACAAGAATGCGTAATTTATGAAGCTGTATGTGCTGTAGAGAGGGGTTGGATGTGGCACCAATGCCAGATGATGAGTTCTTGCTCAAGAAAACCTTCCTAGAGTATGCACTCGAAGTCCCCCGTGTGTAAGGGTGGGATTCCCACTTGGGAACACCCGTGTGCTAGGCAGCACAACAGACTTAGCTAAACAGCTGAAGCGTGCAAAAGAATGTTAAACGACAATACAATATCAAATTCTAGACTGATTTTCTTTGTTGCCATCATATTCATTATATGGTTGTGAGCCTTCCCTAGCATTGGCCCACCTCATAACTACGTTGCACGTGTGGCCACTAGTCTCTATGAAGACTGCGCTGTCTCTCCATGATCTCCATGATCTCTGCATTTACTTTCCACTCCTCCATCATGTGTGCATTTAATGCACCACTCCCTCCATCACTTCATCATTATTGCTCTAGGATCTTACTTTTATTCCTCTATGATCTTACTTTATCTCCATGATCTTCCTCATCAATGTTGCATGATCTCCATTCTTCCTGCATTAATAAGCTACTCCATTACTGCATAACGCTAATCTACTATCTAATTAACCCACATACACACACCAAAAGTGGATTTTATTCATCTATGGGGTTTATTGGTCCCTCCACCCTTTTATTTACTTAATTAATTAAGAAAGATAAGAACTCTAATATTCCAATAATCTGATGGAAAATTTGGAATATTACAGTCCTCCCCACCAAAATTTTGCTTGTCCTCAAGCAACTGCAAAAGTAGACACTACAACAATTCTCCTCCCTCCAAATGGCATCCTCATATGGAAGGTCTCCCCATCTCCTCCAATGTGCTATGAATGCCCAGCTCCATAGTTACCTCTCTAGAATGTCTAGAATGGCCTCCAACTGAAGAGTTAGATGCCTCTCCTCATCAATAATTCCCCAAGTGGCAACCATATGCTATCCGAGGATCTCCTCTATGCATGAGATATATGAAATGAAGTGGTTCCTTTCCCAAAAGGAAAGTCCCAACTCATGAAATATCTCTCCAACCCATGCTTCATGGAGTAAGATGTATCTCTCCATGCTCCAATCCTTGGCCCTATTGGCCCTGCTTACCCCAAGCATCATCTCAACACTGTGCAAAATAGGACATAGAGATATATGGTTGACATGTGAAATGTCAAACCATACTATCTCAACAACAACCACCGTAGCAATGTCTCTTGCTACCATACCACCCCATCATCATACCAAGTATGGTGGACATAATCTCCTAACAGAAGCCAACGCAGTAAGGCCTCTTGTTTCCATCCTCCCTCCTCATCATGCAAATCATGGGAGAAAGTCAACCTATACTCTCCCAAGAGTAACCAAAGCAGCAATGACTCTTGCTGCCACCTCACATCATCATCATGTAGACCATGGAGCAAAAACATACTGATTGACATGTAGAATGTCACATCAATCCAACATAACCAAGCTCCCTGTTGCCACATCATGTGAGTGCCATGCAATGTCTCAAACAATAACACACCCATTGACATAGGATATGTCATGTGATGGCCAAACTCTCTCAAGAGTAACCAGTGCAGCCATGCCTCCTGCTACTGCATCTCACCCGTAATATACAAAATATGGATCATACAAATATGAGATGTTGGGTAGTAACCATACTCACCCATAAGAAACCAACACAACCATGCTTCTTGCTGCCCCGTGTCATACATCTGCAAGCTGTAGCTCACCAACCACTTGCTTATCATCCTCACCCATCCATCCTGATGAATCCTATCATGTTCCCGCTTGGTATCCACCCAATGGAGAATATCATCCTCCTCACTCTGATAATATTTTCACTCCATGACATGTTGAAGTGCACCCTCCTTGAGGTTTCTCTATGAGAACCTCTCATCGATGACCCGGTAGAATCCATAAGATTTTGATTATGTTGTAGGTAGAAACTTCTCTTTGAGCTGTGAGATGCTCATCAAGAAACATCTATCATAAGAATGGAAGATGTGATCCATCAAAAGATTTCTATCATCGACCATCTGCCCATCCAATGCTTCATAAGTGAAGCGGTCATCGGAATGCTCCAAGAATAGTTGGCCCCCCAACCCATAACTGCTCCTTAGTGACAGCGTTAATGATATCCATAATGGTGCATCTGCTGTCTCATGGCCATACACAATGCTAAATTGATAGCCCGACATTGTACTGATTAGGACTATGCTCATCCCATCCTCTGAAACTCCACACTTCAACACAAAGTGTTGTGTGTAGCTCAAAAATGAAAAACTGGGATGGCTATACATCTCCTCCTTGTGCAAGTCAAGGGTCCTCTGCGCAGTGATAGTTTGTTGCTCCAAATCAGCAAGGTGCTCTAGCCCTTGATTATGAAATTTCCCTGATGGCATGATCCCACAAATATCAAAATGAGGTGCTGAAATAATAGGGAATAGAAATTTTTGCAAACCTCGGATCAACTGAAACTTGGGAACATCTTGCAAAGCTACAAGAGTTCCTCCAACCGGTGCAATGGCTTCTCCAACTACTAGGGATGGTGATGGCTGCTCCTCTACTGCTGCACCAGCGCTGGTATCTGCCTCTTCTTTCTCATGGATCTCCTGAATCATGCATGGGACTCTCAATGTTGAGTGCTCAAGACCATCTTGCAAAGATGAAATTTATCTTTCACCTAATGCAAGTACTTATGCAGTTGATGGTGGAGGTAGGGGTTCCTTTTCCAGAGTAATAATGAGGACATCATCCTTTGGCTCCTCATGTACTATCTCAACAATGATGGGATATGTCTCAATGCGGGATGTCTCTAGTTTCTTCCTACCAAACTTCTTCTTCAGTATTTGAATGAAATCTGCATAAGCAGACACTTTCAGATGTGATAGATGACTGAACCACCAATATCTGGCTTCACCCTCTAGGTGCAGTGCTGCAATCTCCACAACCTCTCTTTCTGCTACAGGATAAGCTGAAAGAATGTAGCTAAATCTCCAAGCCCTCAATGTGCTTGTGGGAGATCCATCAAATGTAGGCATGAAGAATATATGGATCTTTCTTCTATTGTTGTTGTGGGATCTCCTCTCCTCTTTGAGTTGCAAAAATTGTTGGAGAGTTAGATTCTCCTTGAATGCTCTAGACTGTGATTTGTACTATGCCAAATCTTTACTTAGAGTCTCATACTCCAAGTTTCCTCCATCTCCATGCCATTCACCTTCCTCTTCAAAGAAAGTGGACATAGTAGATTGTTGTGGAGCTCTATGTATGGCCGATTGTTTATGTTGCTGAAAGGAAGTGCTTGGACCTTCATCATTCTAAAACCCTCTTGAGATTTCTCTTTGTCATCCCCTTCTCATTTATTTAGTTTCTGTAGAGAGATCTTGCATAGATTTGAAGAGAAGTGTGGAAAAACTTAGTCCTTCCCCCATTGTAGACTTCTTCTTTTTCTTCTTCTTCTTCTTATTATTCTGATGTCATGAAATGCTCACAAGATGAGCCAACGATCATGCTATGATACCATTGTAATATTCCAAAATTGAAAAGACAAGAATATAGAACATATGCAGCATTCCAAATAAATCAAAACAGGAACATAGCACTAAAATCTGGAAAATACTGGAAATATGCTACAAATGGAAAGTACATTAAGACATCATAATCTATGAGAAGAAACATCTGGGTCATATCATTATAATCAACAACAAAATAAAGTAAACAATGCTCCAAAAGGAATGCACTCAAGCCACAAGATGGTTGAAATACAATAAAGAAAACTAGCACTAGAAATGTGTGCTGCTACTGTTGTTGTTGTTGGAAACTACTACTACTGGGAAGAAGAACCATGTGCGAGAGGATGTTGGAGTGTTCAGAATGATCTAGGATTTTAACCATGGATTCTACTAAAAAAACCTACAAAAACCCAAAAATGGTTTAGCTAGATTTTAACTTTTGATTTTCGGCCCTTTCTGGCTTGCACACTGCACCTGTGCTAATTGAGTTATGCACACCCTGAAGACAAATACTGATATGGGGCTGAAAGAATGATCTATCAACTGGAACAACACCCAATCAACTCAATACATGAAGGGCTGGTCCCTTCTCTTGATCTCCAAGCTAGAAGCTTGAGATCTAACTCCTCCTTGCTCTGCTCAAGTTGCAGTTGCACACTGTACAACTGTTGGAATGAACTATGCTGTCAAGAGGGCTGAAGCTGTAGCTTGCTGCTAGGTGATGAAGTATAGCTCACAGCTGATGGAAATGATCTCTCCAAATTAAGGGAAATACCCCTCACAGGATTCCAAGCTGAAATACTTGGAACTTCCTTCCTCCCTTAGATCTGCCTAACTGAACTGCACAATTCCTGAAGGAACTGTTGCTGCATGGAGGTGTAGAAATGATGGTCTGATGCCGGATGTAGCAATGTTGATCTCGGAAGACTGAAATTAAGCATAAGATGAAAGGGATGATCCATCCACCGGTTCCTTAGCTGGAATGCTAAGAACTACCTTCTCTTCCCAAACCCTAAGACAATAATGTGTAATTCCTGAAGATGTATGTGCTACAGAGAGGGGCTGGATGTGGCACAAATTCCAGATGATGAGTTGCTACTCAAGAAAACCTTCCTAGAGTAGGCACTCAAAGTCCACCGTGGGTAAGGGTGGGATTCCTGATCTGGAATACCCGTGTGCTAAACAACACATCAGACTTAACTAAACAGCTGAAGCGTGCAAAAGAATGTCAAACGGAAATACAATATCAAATTCCAGACTGATTTGCTTTGCTACCATCATCTTCCTTATATGGTTGTGAGCCTTCCCTAGCCTTGGCCCACCTCATAACTGCGCTGCACATGTGACCACTAGTCTCCATGAATACTGCATTGTCTCTCCATGATCTCCATGATCTATGCATTTACTTTCCACTCCTCCAACATGTGTGCACTTAAGGTATCACTCCCTCCATCACTTCATCATTATTTCTATATGATCTTACTTTATTCCTCTATGATCTTACTTTATATCCATGATCTTCCTCAACAATGCTGCATGATCTCCATTATTCCTGCATTAATAAGCTGCTCCATTACTCCATAATGCTGATCTACTATCTAATTAATCCACATACACACACCAATAGTGGATTTTATTCATATATGGGATTTATGGGTCCCTCCACCCTTTTATTTACTTAATTAATTAAGAAAAGTAAGAACTCTAATATTCCAATAATCTGATGGAAAATTTGGAATATTACATCTTAAACTCCACATCCCTTTCTCTGCTTGCATTTTTTCCACTTGCCTCTAAGGTTTCTCCATAGTTGAATTCCTCTCTCATGTAGAGATGTTGTAATGTCTTCTTTATAAAAATAAAAAAAAAAACATAAAATTAATAATTATAACTATAATTATAATTAATAATTAAACCAATCTAGATCCATCTTAAATTTGGATCTACCAAGCACCAAGAGGAAGGGAAAAAATATCTTAAGGTGAAAAACTCTTTTAGAGTGAAAAGATATTTGATCCCTCTAAACACTTGGTAAATCTGAAGTTAAGCTAGATATATACTGGTCATATACAATGAAAAGAATTAAAAAAATTGAGAAGACAAAATGTCTTGCAAATTCAACATTATTTCTACCTTTCTTTTAAAAAATATTAAAATATTTATAATATTAAAACAACTTTAAAACAAGTAAAATATTTCTTATATTCAAATATATATTTTTTTACATTATGGAAATTTTTTTTAACCTGTAATTAAAATGATTTTGAGTCATTTCCCACTCCACCACATTTTAAGAGGGTATTATGGAATTTTTTTTTAACCCATAATTAAAATGCTTTTGAGTCATTTCCCACTCCACAACATTTTAAGAGGGTATGGCCAAACACTTAAATTTTAACACATTTGAATTTAATTTTCCCACTCCACTTAAATGTTAACAAGGTATGGCCAAGGATTGGCAGGCAAACAAGACAGGGATAACATTTTGTTAACAACACAGTAAAGCATAGCTGGAGGAGGGAGCCAAAAACTCTATCATTGATACATATATTGGAGGAGGGAGAAAAAAACTCTATCATCGATACAGATAGTGCCTTGGAGAGTTTGACTCAAGAAAATATTGAAGTGATGAGACTTCGACGGGAAAAGATGATGGAGCGATTATTCAGTTTCAAGGAGGTTGCCCTCCTCCTCCATCTGTAGAGGAGGTCTATGAGAAGGTAAGTCTTTAAGTAATTACTATTTGTTTAATTTAGTTTCCATGGATGATTAGACTGAGTAGTTGTGATGTAATGTACTGTGTAATTTATTTTTTGGTTGGGTTAGATGAATGCAATGTGATTAACGAAAGTATCAAGAAATTGGGCACAAAGCTCTGAATATACAAAGAGCAGCTCACCGGTCCTTCTTAGAACACTATCAAAGCACAGGCTATGTGCGTCATCAAGCATAAAAAATATATGTATATATGCTCTACATTTTGAACATTTGTGTGGGTTTTAGTCTGTTCTAGATTACTATGTTTTAATGACAGAAAAAAATTATGCACAACAGAATATTAGAATTTGGATACAAATTGTAGAATTTAGTGGTCCTTGAAGCATTGTTTTATTGGGGGGGAATTTCTAACCAGTGGGTTTGGGGGTTCAAATATTGTTGGAAAAAAAACAAAACACTTAAGTTAAGGTGGATGGCCAAGACCGTGTGGTGGTGGGGGTTGGGTTTTGAATCCCATTGGAAAAATATTCATAGACTCATAAGCTAAGGTGGTTTCCATGCTTCTGTTATCTTTGCATCATATTAGAAACAAAATCTGTAACATACCCCCTTATCCATTTCGATATAAAGGTAGGTGGTTACTATGTTGACTCAATTGATGAGGATGTTATTCATAGGGAGAATGCATTAAAGGTACATATATGCTCCTAGAAGTTTTGGAACATGGAAGAAATGGCTCATCACCCTCACATATAGGATGTACACTAGAGAAAAAGGCATCACCCTACTATTAGGGTCCCAGAAAAAAACTGACTATCACACACACTAATAACCCACTAAATGTTTTTCATCAGCATGGCTTCATTGGGAAACTGGAAGGTATCATGGCATTGATGAGGCAAAATGATTTTAGATCACACTCCATGCCAATGCCAATAATCATTCTTGATTCAACATAAGGAAGTGCACATAACACCAAGTATGTTTTTGGGAATTTTTTGAATAGGTTTCCATAAATCAAGCTTGGGAATATACACAATGGCCTCCCTACTAGCACACCTCCATTTTATGGAACCTCCAACAACATAAATCCTATCAAAAATACTGTAGCAAGAAATTTTCCTTCTAGGGCTCATCATGGATGCCTTACAAACAAGATATATTGTCCATGTATCATAATTCATCTTACAACTAAGGTGAGATCTTTTGTGAGAATGATAACCTAGAATGAAGATCTCATGATCCAAATCTATAGGCTAGGCATTTAAAAAACTGTATTTTCACCACCAAGATAATTCAATAATCATGCATTGCCACAAATATTCATCACTAGGAGATAATATGTTTAATCCATAAATTATTGTTCTTATTGTAAACATCCTATTTGAGACTAGATCTTCCTTTGCACTAGTGAAAGCATTGAATGGATTTCCAAAAAGATTGAATACACTGCTTGCTTGAGATTTGTATTGAATGTTGTCATGCTAGACCCAAGGAATCAATTAAACTTCATTCTAGACTTTGGAATTTCAAATTTTTCTCAACGAAGGATGGAATAAACAACGACATGGCCTAATATCCCGTTTGAAGCATATAGAACACGTATATATTTTGGCATAGTGAATTTATTATGTGCATATTTTGCAAGTATGCATTGGCTCAAAAGCCATAGAAGAGGGAGGTCATGTCCATTCTTACATAAGTAAAATTGGGTTTCATTCAGACATGTTTGTGGGGAATAATCTTATCAACATGTATGAAAAATGTGGTATTTTAACATATGCATGGAAACTGTTTGATGAAATTCCTAAAAGAGATGTGGTTTCTTGGAATGTAATTCTTGTAGGTTATGCACAGAGTGAGCAGTATAAGGAGAGTGTTTTTTTTTTTTTTTAAATTAAATTGGCAGGCATGAAACCCAATAGATTAACTTTCGTAAGAATCTTTATGGTTTTTTCAAGCTTAGGATTTGATCAAGGAACTGAATAGGGTATGCTATCGAGGTATTAAATATGTTTGGCCAGATGGAGCATAATACAGATAGATTCACATTCCTAAGAGTTCTCTGGATGTTTTCTTGTGGTGAAAATGCCAAACAAGGCAAGCAAGTTATGCTTAGGATGGGTACGGTGAGATTTCCTTGCAATTGTTTATTTGAGCACAACAGGGAGGGGTGGAATTGGATTCGATCACCTTTGTTTCCATTCTTGGCACTTTCACCTCACAAGAGGAATTAGAAAATGGAAAGAGGGTTCTTTCTCTACTCATCAAGTTGGGATTTTAATAATATATTTCAGAAGGGAATGAACTTCTTTCCATGTATAGGAAATGTCTAGGTGTATAGTATGAACAATTAGTGTTTGAAAAATGGCTATAATAAAATTTCTTTCATGGAATACAATGATTTCAAGATATGCTCAGAGAGGATATTGTGAGCTAGCACTAAACATATTTCACCAAATGCATTTAGTAGATATGAGTCCAAATCAGTTCACGCTCATTATTCCCAATGTGGGAGTTGTGTTAAGAAGCCTTGGGACATTTTTTTCAGGTGAAATAGTATATATTATTTGACATGGAGTACCAAGATTGTTCCAAGGCATTTGAGATGTATTCAGGAGAATGAAAGAAAGTTGGAGAAGTTGGAGAACTACATGTTGAGAATTTAGTAAGGTATAGTTTAATTTAATTTTCTTACTTGATAACTGCTTGTGTTATAATTGTTATGATTCGATCACTTAGATCTTATCTTCTTTAGCTTATTATGTCTTTCACCAAGTCAATTATCAAAACACAAGAGACACATAATTTTGGCTCTTCAAGCTAGGGCCAAAACCTCTCCCTCTTGGAGAGGAAAACCCGAAAGTAATTATTCTTCTAGATATTCAATTGACAAGTACCATTACCATGACCTAGACTATTGGCCTTAGTATGGCTCCAATACCTTGTCACTGTCTTTTTCTCTCCTCGGCCTTCATACTTCTGTCCTTTCGTCCCTACACTGTCTAGCACTATTACTTAGAGAATATCGGTCTCTATATTCCCTAGCTCTTGACACAATCGCTATGGCCTCCACTAGTCTCCTATTCTTCAATCCAAGAGTTTCCTCCCTTCAGCCTCATTCAAAAACCCTCTTTCTATTAATGATATCCTTAGACCAAACTGCTACACTCTTGAAACAACCTTCGACCTCTACTATTATTGCAGAGGTAAGAGTAAAAACTTAGTCCGAATATGATAGACCCTTCAAGCACTATTATGTTGTATTCTTCTTTGTTGCGTGACCCTTAATACTTCATTGTATGACCCTTAACACTTCGTTTTATGACCCTTAACACTTCTTTGTATTTCCTTTACACTTACGCATTGTATCCTTATTTTAGACGTGTCCTTCCTTATCTTCAGATATTGTTTCGTATTGCAGGTCCTTCAGAGGAAAGTAGATTCAAGACTAAAGTATGTTAGCCCTTCTTTGTTGAACTGTCCTTTATTTTTGCACCAAAACTAGACCTCAAGCTCACATTTCAATCTCAGAGATATGCGAGAATTTTTTTTTTTTCTTGTTGTAATATGATGTGCCTAGGAACCTATTTATAGTGGTTCGACCCAATTTATTAGACGACCTTTTGTAGTGAGCTGTTGTGACTTAATTATGTGAGCCGACATGAATAATAGTGCATTTGGAGGCCGAAATCAAGGAGGAGAACCGTGCCAAGGTCTTGGAGGACTTTCTAGACATTTTCTAAGTGTAACAATCCTTCATTTACATGACTGTAAATTATACATTTATGACAAGATGAAAAATCCCTAAAGACATCAAGAATAAGTATTTGAATTATAATAAAAAATCCTTTCTCTTGAAACCCATGAAGCAAGATTTACAAAATACATTTTATTATCTTTGTCTTCTTTATAAATTCATAATTACTATTCATTATGAATATCGAACCTAGTTACACTTTCCAACACTCCTTCTTAACTAGGGAGGTATTCATAATGGTACATGGTCACTTTCAATCTAAAGAATATCATAAGAATAATTTGATTGGTAATAATATTTTATAGCATCAAATTAACCAGCAATGTTACAGTGTAAGGCCTTGACTAAAAACTCCTTCTCTCCACGAGACTAAGAGCTACAATGTTGGCGAGACATCCAATGATTATAAATACCTTCATCATTGTCTCCAAGGTACATACTCCACTCGGATGTTCACCAAGTATGACCTATAAGGACTATTCTTATTGGGAGAGATATTCCTCAAATAATATCTGTCCTTTCACGAATACTCTTTCCATATATGCCCTAATACATCCCAAAAGAGTATTAGATGCTAGCTGCTTACCCAATCCCGCATTTTGTCTTCTAGGTGAAGACCAGAATGATGTGTCTATTTCTCCCTCTTAAGTAGGGAGAACATATTCCACAGAGGAATATAAAGAATTTACCTAAGATTTATTCTCGGCTTAGGCCCATCATGAAGTTTATTCCAATTAAGAAACTTACTATTAGGCTCCCTCTTAATCAGGGACATGCAGCAACAATGATGAAAAAATCCAGCTGCTCATGAAGGACTCCTTTCGTTGATGTCATGAATTGAGGAGCCTTAAACTTTTGGATCTCTTCATAGGGAACATATCATCCATCACTTTCATCCATGATTCATGTCTTCAGAAAGTGATCCATCAATATTCTCATCTGGTCTAGTTTCATGTCATGCTGCTCTTCTTCAAACCATATTTCTTTCAAGGATATTTCATCCTGTCATATGGTTATCAATTTTGGAAGATATATACTTCCCTTTGGAAGTCCTGCATAAGCTCATTAGATATTTATTAATTTTAAATATGAAATTTTAAATCTAAAGCTACCTTACTGATGATATTTCATCATGACATCTTCTTTTATGCATCGACATCCTTTCTTTAAAGATTGACACATCTCCTAAAGATATGTATTGTCAAGGGTCTCCATCTTTTCCAAACTTCTATCAGAGTCTACATATCTTCCTAGGAGATCTCCTAGTAAGATATCATTGGCTTCCTTGGATGACAATTGCTTCTTTCCATGGTTGTACTTCTCACGATCTCTTCCTCCACACAATTTTATTTCATTCCCATGAACTTCCACTAATTATTTCTTTGATAATGTTCAATCACCTCATATTCCACATGAGAACATATTGTATTGATTTCATCTAGAGTAGATCATGCCTTCTGGAAACCTATGCATCGAAAGAGTTTCTCATTCTTTTCCTTTGATTTATTCTGCAACAGTTTTCCTTGGAGTGAACAATTTCATTCCCTTGACCTGCTTTATCAATAAGTCATCATATCTTGATCCCATAATTCTGCAAGTTAGAATTCTCGAGGAAACCTATTGCTTTATTTCTAACCAGTGAGTCCAAAGAGGACTCAGTTAGAAAATGTTAGCACCTATTTCCATATTGATTATTAAATGATGACCCTTGATCTTAGATGACTTCCTTCCATAAATGTTGTTTTTAGTGAGGTTCCCAGGAGCCACTTTTATCTCATAGAATATATGTCACATAAATGTGTTCAGAAATCCTCCCATGACAGGTACTCCTACTTTAATGCTTCCATCATGATGCCAATTCTAATGTGATGTATCATACTATTTTACAACCGACAGATACCTCTTAAAGAGGAAGATGATCTCAATCATAATAGATATATTTCAATTCTTCTTTCTTAGGTTTCTTTGAATGTGGTTCTTCCATTTTTCCGGTGACATGGGCTTCTTCTTTTTGCCTTATTATATTTGGGACAATACTTCTTGTAGTTCCCAAGTTCATTATATCCATAGCATCATATATTATCCATGTTTCTTCTTTTCTTCTGAGGACCAAACTTACCAAATCTCCCCTTTCTTCTTGACATGGAAGCATAGGCTTGATTCTCTTCATTTGATCCTACAAGAATTTTAGCTTTTAACCTCGTCTGTTTTATATTACATAGAGACCATAGATCTTGGAATGGCTTTTCTTCTTTATTCCCATAGATTCCTCTAGGCTTTTATGTCTCCCTTCATGTATTTGGCATGAATTCATTCTCAATAAGATTTAGATCTGTCATTTTCTTCTATGCAAGAAAGTTTGAAACTCCAACTATTTTGTTGCTTTCTTAGCAAAAAGATATTTTGATAGATTCAAATGAAGTCATAAATATACGCACTTGAATAGATGATTTTATTCTACAACTAGATTCCTTGTTGATAATGATATATATAGTAGTAGAAGCTCCTTCTTATATTGAGTTCTTCAAGAGCGGTGTAAAGCGGCAGATTATCTTGGATAGCTTGATGACTTCAACAAACTGATGATTTTATTATTTCTCCAATAATGTTGAATTGGCTTCAATGAGATAGCTTTAGATTCCTTTAATATAAATACAACCTCCTTGATCTTTCATTTCTTCTTGAAAGGACCTTGGTGTATAAGTCCTTTGAGTAAGGTCTTTGATCTTCTTGATATAGCTTGAGGGTTTTCCAATTTCTGCACGCTGCTTTTGAATGGAGGTCTTCTTTCTTGGATCTAGGGTTTTGAAATTTTAGTGTGGATCTCTTTTATTTTAAGCTTCCCTTGAAAACTGATCTTTGATCTCCTTCCAAAAATTTGATCCTTGTGTCTTCTTACAAAAATTCCCTTTCTAGCACCTTAGCTCTGATACCATGTTGAGAATTTGGTAGGGAATAGTTTAATTCAATTCTCTTACTTTATAATTGCTTGTGTTATACTTGTTATGCTTCTATTACTTATATATTACCTTCATTAGCTTATTATGTCTTTCATCAAGCCAATTATCAAAACACAAGAGACACAGAATTTTTGCTCTTCAAGCCAAGGCCATAAACTATCCCTCTTGGAGAGAAAAACCCGAAAGTTATTACTCTTCTAGATCTTCAATTGAAAAGTACCATTACCATGACCTCGAATCTTAACCTTAGTATGCCTCCAAGGCATTGTCACTGTCTTTTTCTCTCCTAGGCCTTAATACTTCTGTCCTTTCTTCCCCGCACTGTCTAGCAATGTTACTTATAGTATCACGGTCTCTATATTCCTTAGCTCTTGACATAGTCCTTATGGCCTCTGTTATCACAAAATTGCACTTGATTGGCTGCTAATCAAATACATTCATGTAACTGTTTCAAACCAAATTGTAACTGAAGCTTAGCCTCTTTAGTCTGAGAGGGCTCTCTCAAAGGGGTTAATTATATTTGATAATGATGAAACTAGATGGCTAACTCTACTTGGAAAATAACTTGATTGTGATGTGTGTAGGTTGAAAAGAGTACAAGTATG
This sequence comes from Pinus albicaulis, assembly GCA_034641835.2. Taxonomy (NCBI): domain Eukaryota; kingdom Viridiplantae; phylum Streptophyta; class Pinopsida; order Pinales; family Pinaceae; genus Pinus; species Pinus albicaulis. The sequence continues at coordinate 693,390,484 of CM076571.1, read as the reverse complement.
AAATCATTGGGCTTATGGAGTCAAAAAATTCAGTAGTTCAGTGGTAAAACCTCTTGACATGGAAGCTGAGGCAGGTAAGAGTTTTTAAAAGAGGTAAATCACACATGAAACATGAAATAACATAGCCATTTCATCAATAAAGGAAGTCAGAGCATACACCTATGAATTCTAAGTATTAAAGATGAAAACCACTGCAAATGGTACACATATAAAATATAGATCAGACAAGCACTAAAAACTCCATGAGAATCTCAGGTTGGTCAAGAAAAAGTCCTTTGTATTACTGATATCAGTCAAATTACATAACTCTGCATTATTGCCAAAAAATATCCAACCCTTAACAAATTCGAATATCTGCCCTTTAATAGACCTTGTTACATGAGAGGTTATCTGCCTCTTGGATAGATTCATCGAAATTTTCCTAATGACACCTTGCATAACAGGAAAACATGTGCTTTAATGAGAAAATGACAACTACACTACAAAGCAATCCTTTTCCTAATAGGACTCAAACTGTTAATTATTACATCAAATACCTTATCTCCTAAAATAGTTACACATCTGACAACTAATTATTCACATGTTTGAATGAGATATTACAAAAACTCATCACTACTTGGCATCTTGATTACCCTCAAAATCTGGAAACAAACCCTATTTTTCAGGAAAATAGGTCCTTATCTTCAATGCATGATTTAGCTGATGGATTGTCCTCATTTCATGGTCTTCAAGTCATGAATGATTGCTGGAAAAGTCCCTTGACCCTTTGAAAGTGTCCACCTATCTGAAAATGCTCGAAAACCTGTTCAGAAACCTTCAAAATAGCTCGCTATGAAAGTATGACAGTTTCATAGCGTACTTTCGTAGCGTACAAAAAATGAACTTTGCAATCAAATTTTATGCTTCCTTCCTTCTGCATTGTGTTCATCATGCCCTGACACATCCTCCATATCATTTCCTCTCCTTGGAAGCTACCCAAAGTGGTTTTAAATGCAAAAATAAAGCTATAGGTGGTTTCGTAGTGTTTTCCTGGCTTCAAGTCTAGGAAACGCTACGAAACTGTGGAAAACTCTATAAATTCCAGATTTTTGCTTAGTTTCAAAAATGTACTTTCCAGCTGTATAAAATTTGTTTCCAACATGCCATTGAACTTTCAAAAAATAAACCAGCTCAAACTAAGAGTCTTGAGGTCTTTCTTCTTCATTGATGATGAGTTGATCTATTGGCTCCTCAACCACTGTCATTTTTAGACCTTTCTTCTCCAACTCCTCATGGATCAATTCTAGCTATTCTTGGAGGTCTTTAACTTGATCTTTCAACTTTCTGTTGGTATTTTAAGTGCAGGTTCATTCTTTTGACATGTTTCTCCTCTTTCCTCAATGGCATAGTCCATTTGATTAATTTTTGTGTGTTGTCTAGTGTCTTTGATAAACTGTCAACCTGCTCTTCCCAAACCTCTTTCATATTTTCAAACTGAACCTTTTGGAAATTATGTTTCCTTGCCTCCTTCTTCATAACTGCAATTTCATGATTAGTTAACCTCAACTGTTATTTAAGGAGTTCAAACTCTGTTTTTTCAATGAATTTATCCTTTCCTTTATTTGGCTCGCTGATTGGATCTTTTTCTGCAGGTGATGAAAGATCAATAATGTCTTGTGGTGGCTGGACTGTGTCAGTGGCTGGATGAACCTATTTACTGATTTCCAACAGTTTTCTAGCATGTCTTGTCATAGGATTCCTAGCCTGAAACATAAAACCTGCATCCTCAACTTCAAAATCTAGCTTCTTTGTAGATTTAGCTCTCTTGAGTTTCTGTCCACCTTCATCTATATCCTCAGCTTGAACTATAGGAGTCTCTTCAATATCAATGGCACGTAGTATGTCTTCTAAATTTCCTTTAGCCACTGTTTGACTCCTTGTAATCCTTTTTCCACCTTGTTTACTCACAGTTAGCTCCTGTTTTGCAGGTTTTCTCATTATTAACTTTTGTTTTGCAGGTGGAATAGTGGGTGTATCAAATCTCTGCAACTGCTCTGTTTCCATCATGACTGGTTCACTTTGCTCTACCCCTAAAGGTGATGGTATCCCTCTAGTTTTAGGAGTTATTTTAGGGGTAATGGTATCCATTTAAAAACCACTAACAAACAAAAATGAAGACCAGTCTCTGCCTAGTCTTTGTAACTCATCTAAAACCAACAATTTTATTAAGCCATGATGAAAAAGTGAGGTTTCACTTCCCTCATATTTTTCTTGAAATTTATCTGCCATTTTTACTAAAATTCTGTGTAAATAGAAAGTCAGATCAAGATATATCTTACCAACAAAGTGTAGGAGAAGCTTGAAGTGGTAAGAATAGACTTTATGATATCTTCCTTCACAAGTGAAATATTTCTAGACAATAAGCAATAGCTTTGAGAAATTGTCCTTCATGCAGCTCCTTGGAATGGAATTTGTAAGGTCGACTTCACTGTTTTCTGGCTTGGTAAAATATTTGCATTCCTCCATGTTCAATTTGAACCCTTTGAACCATTTTTCTTGTCCTCTTGGAATCCCTATTGTTGCTGCAATGATCTTTGGTGTTATAGTGAGATTCAACATTCCCACTTTAGTAGTTGTTCCATTGAAGTTTAGGGAAAATTATTTGGAAACCTGTACATGACATCCTTGTATTCTTTCACAAAATTGTAAACATCCTGTCCTTCTGAAGACTTCTACAGCTGTTGGGTCTTCATTTATCAGATTCATATCTGATGGCTCATATCTGAGACAATGGCCACCTTTATTTGTCTTCCTTTTTGCAGCCATGGTTCTTTAATCTATTCTCTGCCTCGCTTGATAATGTATTCTCTGCCCCACTTTATCAGTGATATCTGCAAACCTTTGAGAATACCAGCCATAGCTTGGGCTCAATGAAATATATCTCCAGAGATCAATAACATGAAAAGAATAAATAGAGAATTACAAATGACTCAACTTGGAAATATTTTGAAGTTCCATGACCATTCATAACATAATGATGACTCATACATGCATAAAATGGTGATGATGACTTCAGCCCTGACTATGTACCTTGATCTTTACCCTAACTGACTCGAATGACATCTAACTTATCCTTTTCAAATCATTTTCTGACACCTAAAAGCTAATTTGACATGACAGACATGAAACCTTACTTTCGTAGCATTCCTAGTGTATTTCTGTGCATTTTCGCTATGAAAGTATTAGCAGGTTCGTAGTGAAAAGTGCAATTTATCTGTGTATTTCGCTACGAAAGTGTGGTTTCTTCGCTAAAATGACACTTTCAGTGTTATAACCTGGGGAAATGAAAAATGTTAGAAAATTATGATTGATGTGATATGAGGGGATTTGAATGAGGGTGGTTTTAGACCTTAGGATAGGCTAAATAAGAAAAATTAAAAGTTTTCCTTGACTAATTAATGAAAAATGAATCCTATAACCCTACCTTTGACACATGAACCTCTAGGACTTTGTCAAATGATGCTTCATTTTTCTGAGTGATAACGGCCTCCACTAGTCTCCTATTCTTCGTTCCAAGAGTCTCCTCCCATCGGCCTCCTTCCAACACTCTCTTGCTCTTAATGATAGCCTTAGACTGTTACAGTCCTGAAACAACCTTCAAACTCTACTATGATTGTAGAGGTAAGAGTATAGATTTAGTCCAAATATGATAGACCCTTCAAGCATTGTTCTGTTGTCTTTTTCTTCACTGTGTCACCCTTAACACTTCGTTGTATGACCATTAATACTTCGTTTTACTGCCTTTACACTTAAGCACTGTGATCCTTATTGCAAAGGTGTCCTTCCTTATCTTCAGATATTGTTTCAAATTGCAGGTCCTTCAGAGGTGTTCTAAAAATGGGGTGGATAACTTGTTATGCTTTTCAATAACCTCCCACTCAGTTAAACAAATAAAATATCTAGCTTGTACTTAACATTTTGCGGAATTATTACTTGAAAGAGGTGTATGATTTTTAAATGTTTAAGTGTCTTAAGTCCACTTTTTTTTGCTGAAATTAAAAATGTATAACAAAAATATAATGCAGCAATAAAACATCCACACATAATATCAAAATTAATCTAGGATTTCACCCGAATATCATGGGCTACATCTCCTTGAGCTTTTGTCATCTTGACTTGGCTCTTTGGGATTATGGTAAAGTTTCTTTTACAAGTTCCACAATTAACTCTAATGGTTACTGAACTGAACCAAAGGGCTTATAATACCATCTATATCCCTGTCATGGCTGTCATCACTCTGCAAACAGATCTAGGCTCCCTTAGACTCGATTCCTTCTATTGGTGCTCTTGAGCTACATTGAGCTTCTCTATGGCACAAAATCCTTTAGAATTATTTTCCTATGCTAAAACATCACCTACTCTCTCTAGCACACATCATACACCAAAATTAGACTGATATTTTTCTCAAAACGAGCACTGCATCCCCAAACTAGGCCTTCCTCCACGGTTTGCCCTAGGCTGCCCAAAATTTCCCTGTAGTTTATCAAGCTCTAGAAGTCTTCAAATGGCTCTGAAAATCCCTTAATTGGATTCATAATTACAAAAATAGTCAGAATAGACTATTTAGACTATTGTTTCTTTAAAAATGGCCTTCGACTGCTCCGGTTTCGCCTCCAACACCTGTCGTCACCCCCTGGCACTAGGGTCACTGAAAACTTCTCTGATGGGTTCTCAACCTCTATAATTCCTCAAAATATTCTAAAAAATCCACCAATGGGTTCATAATTCTCATTACAGTTAGAAATGACTATTGGTTCGCTACATAATGCCTCTAGCTGCCCTGCCTAGGCCTCGAACTGTTGCTGCCACTTGTTGGCCCTAGTGGCCCCTGTAACTTCAATGAAGCATATCGGCCTTAAAAATTCCTCTAGAGGCTCTAAAATCCACACCATTAGTTTCAAAACATCTAAAACATCCAAAATTGACTATTGGATTTACGAATAAGGCCTCTAGCTCCCCTAGCTAGGCCTCAAATTGCAGCTGGCCCATGGTGGCCCTAGTGGCCCCTAGAACTTCACTGAAGAAAAAACCTACTAAAAATTCCTCTGATGGCTCTATAACCCACTCCATTTAGTCTATAATGTTGGATATAGTCGAAATTGACTATTGGCACTCCAAAATTGGGCGAATCTAGCTCAAGATAGAGCCTAAACTCATTTTTCCCAGTGTCACCCTAGGAATACTCCACTAATTTTGGGGAACTCAAGATAACTGCAGATAAGTTTGGAAAATCCGCCATTAAAGGTGCTTTGGCTAAAAACCTGCCAACGAAAACCGTTAGTATTTAATGGATTTTCGAGGTCATGTGAATAAGACTACCGAAACCTTTGCGGTCTTCAAAATGTTGGAGCGGAACCGTCGGCGTTAAGTTTAACAACCCGTAACATGTGATAAGTTCAAACCATAGGCAGTTGCGGAATCACCATCTGGGTTAAAGGTTAAGGTTTAGCTCTGGGTCATGGCTGGCGGTCGTATGGGGAGGGGGGGGGGGGGGCGCTGGCCCCTCACGGTTGGCCTCCCAAAGCCCCATACCGGAAACCATATAACTTCAAATAAGACTGCAATGAGTATAAGGTTAAGAAACACAGTTAGCCGAATGGTTAAGGCATGGCGTTGCGGGTGGGGAGGTCAGGTGTTCAAACCTGTGCAGTCCCAAAATTTTACAAGACCGATCTTGGGCCACGTGGTGGCCTTTGGGCCTACCACGTGGCAGCCTTCTATTGGCTAAAAAGTCCAAAAGTCAATCAATTGCCCAGTAATATGATGCCACTTGGCATCCGTCGATTGGTCCATATGGAATATTCCAAGAAATATTCTAAGGAATATTCCAAGAATATTCCCTAGAATATTCTCTTTTTAATTTTTCCCAATCCAAGTCAAACTTGGTCAAAGTCCAATTTTTGCAGTTTATTAGAATTTTCAAACTGCGATAACTTCTTCATATGGTGTCGGTTTTTCGAACTGTTTGCGGTACCGAAATCAGGAGGACGAGATATATCCGGTCACTTAGGTTTGGTAAACTTCTAAACACTTTCAATTTTGAGCTATCACTTAGGTCCATGATCTAGTTCTGTAACACCTCCCCATTAGGAATCTTTTGGACTCTAAAAGACTGATATACTGATCTATACAGTAGATGAGAGTAGAAAACCCTCTTCTTTTTAGCCTCCATACAATTGCCTTGCATGGTGTTGTACCTTAAGAGACAATCCCTTTGTTGTGTTAAGGAATTAGTGCTTAAGACATTTATATGATTATGTCACAAATTTTTATGTCTCTGTTTTATTAACCCTCAAGTATTTATAATCAAACCATTAAATATCAAATATGATGAATGCTTCACAATGCTACCATTTTTTGATGTTGAATGAAGTGACTAGAAGAAAGTGTAAGAAGAAGTCCAAATTGATATGTTGTTTTATACAGAAAATATCATCCCAAACCCCAGAAGAAATATATGAAAGAAATAGTTAAAACAAAGGAGCGCCAATTAAGGTTTTTAACTCTTATATACAGAAGTAAAAAGAGACCTGCTGCTCATAACCTTGTTTTATTCATAGATAGAAAATACATAATGTAAACTTGAATACATTTCAACATAAAAAAAAATGCCAGAAACTTGCTTACTCATTCATTAATCTTTGAATCTCTTTAGTACAAAAGTATTTGTCTAAAGTTTCAAAACTCGGAACCTTTCCTTCCCATGAAAATTACATTAAATACAGTAAAAATCAGTTTGGAACTGTTGTAACCAATCCTAACTACCAAAACTTCTTTAAGAATTCGAAGGCTATCTATTACATGCCATGAAAATGTCTTGTTACAATTACATTATCTTCAGAAAATAACATAAAATAAATATCCTAATCTATAGGAATTGCTGATGATGTGGCTTATTTTCCTTGGTCAACTTATTTATCTTCCTTGGTTCTTTTAGCTTTTTTCTCTGCTATGATGGGAGTTTGAATGTTTTCATCTACTGAACTAATCACACCTTTACATGCTATCTTCTCTTGTTCTGGCCTGCGTTCATGAAGGAAAGTAGAGTACCCATTCTCAATTATTCTATTTGAAATAACACTATATGGGTCATAAGCCCAACTTTCTCCTAGTAGCATATGCATGTCATCTAACATTTTTGTTACTTCATCAAATGCCTACCTCATATTTACTATGAAAGGGCCTACAACCATGGGTAATTTATACATTTGTCCTTTCTTCGTAGGCATGAAATGAACCTGATCAACATTTAGACTCTATCTAATGAACTATAAAGCAAAAATCCTCATTGGTACAAAAGTTGGAAGTCTGTAAGGCTCAACACTTGCTCCATATAGCCTCATTTCAGAATATTCCTAAAAAACAAACCAATCTCCATATTTAAAATTGTTTCCTAAATGCAGAAACTCTTAAGCTTTAGGTAAGAAACAGGGAGGAGGACTTCCATTCAATATTTTGTATGTAGTTGGCATGTAATAGCTAGCAAAATCAAACAACCCAGCCTCATTTTTCTCCCTTCTAACTACATCTGTCTAGAATATCACTGATTTCCTTCTTTTATTTACATCCATAATATTTAGACCTAAATGCATGAATTCTTCCACATTCTGATATAAGAACAAATATACAATTAATGAAGGAAATTTAAAGGAACCTGTTAATGAAAGGCTCATCAGCTGTGAATTGACTGCTTCCTGCCAATATGATGGAATATCCAGCACCATTCCTGGCTTCATCATCATGGCAAACATCCCTAGAACTATTTTATCCACTGTATTATCATCATCTTTACCCAGAATTTTTGCAATATTACTCAATACTAGACGAGTCTCAGCATCAAAAACCCCCATATCAAACTCTTTGCAATTTGGCTGAAACTGCTTCATGTCAGGCTTCAAATAAAACATGAACTGATTGAATTCTTCTCCTGCAGAACGTTCTCTCCTTGGGAATTCATGACAAAACACTTCCCTGGATACATGATAGATACCAACCAATAGATAAATTCAGGGAAAAGGTGGGTTTTAGGAATGCATGCAGACAAAACTCTAGACTTGACCATGGTAGAATACACATGGGAAGCATTATCATTCAAGATAACTTGCTGGTAGAAAGGGAGGTGAATTATTGAACAGAGGGTATCTTGAATATCCCTCTCGGTATCCATGAAAGGGATATGGCTAGTTGAACCTGATAAGGACGACCGTTTAGCCATGGTTGAAAATTTACGTGAGAACAGTTTACAGGGTGGTCAAATTTGTAGGTGGCGGAAAGCTAAAACAGGGTGTAGCGTAGAAAATCACAAATAATTTGAAAAACAGATAAAAATTTTCTTTAAATAGGTGGCGCGGGTTTTAAATTTAATACTGACAAGACGCGCCAGCAAGCCATTAACTCTGCTCGATGTGGAAGACAGCTATGACCAACTCAGCGTCTCACGTCACTGTGAGGGCTCTCGGGCTACGGAGGAAAACTTTGGCTGGTGCCCCTGCACTCAATCTCTGTCATTCATCTCTGCTGTCCCCACAGTCAACCCGGTCAATTGTGGAGGCACTCATCATGGTATCCAGTGTGCTAGTGGTGCCCACGGGTTGGGCCTTTTGATAAGGACTTTAATGATCAGCACTTTTCGCCAATCAAACCAATCAATGTTTAACATTTAATACCGAAACCACAACTATAAAGTTTAAATGTTTAAACTTTAACTTAAATTTTGATGAACATACATCTTTTTTCATGCTAAAGTATAAGATTTTGGTACTTTAACATATTTTCCAACAATTTCTTATTTTTATATTTTCAAATATTTGAAAATTAAAAGGATATGCATATGATCCACAACACATGGCTAGTGCCTTTGAACCACAACTTGAAAGTAGTTGACACCTCCCTTCCTGGATGCGCTTGTCCTCCTGTCAAGAATGGTCTTCCTTGCACTCACTCAGAAATTTCTGGCGAGAAATTTACAGAAGGTAGTTGAAAATTGCTACCTTTATCATCAATCCAAGGTGGCTCAAACGAACGTGAGATTACAACATATATACATGCATACATAACTGAAATTTGCATATGTACAAATGAGTATGTCTTACTATGTTAAGAAGTCAAATCACTTCTTACCAAGCTACTTCCACGGTGACTTTTGCTACTGCAAATCTTCTTCATGTGAAACATCCGTTCTCACATCAATGATGGATTCCTTGGTTCCAATTTCACCAATCTTTCTATTCTCTTGCTTCATGTGCTTGGGACGATTAGTTGGATGCAATGTCCAAAATTGGAAAACAACATGTCCCCTCTTTTGGAAATGTGTGCAAGTCTTATGCACCTTATTTGAAAGTTTCTTTTGCCTCAACTGTTTCATGTATGCCTTTATCCTCTTCCAGCATCTCGAAACATCATGGTTAAACTGACCAAAATATGCACAACAAATCTTTCTTCCATTTAAGCATGAAAATTTTTCATGCCTTGCAGAAACATAATCAACTTGACTATGGGAAGAATTATACCTCATGTGCTACTTTGCATGTCCATCCTTTTTGCCTTCTTGAGGAGATGAACTAGTAGAGGTTCCGGCTTTCTCTTGCAGACTAACATCATTGTTCTTGTCTTGAAAACTATCTGAACTCGCATGCTCGCCATAAGCTGCATGTCTACAATCTTCTTGCTGCAACAAAGGCTTCACACAATGGCAATCAACTTGAAAACAAACTTGACATGTTTGTGTATTAGAACTTGGAAAAAAAGTTCTCTTTGAAGTTTCCTCACATGCCTTCATGGCTTTGGAGTCTTCAACATTAGATTGAACATAACTAAGACAAAAATTCTTAGGTCGTTCCTCAACCAAAATATGATCAATCATGCCTTGTGCATGCTTGGCTAAACCCTTGCCTTCACAGACCATTTTCAACATTAACTTGGACCCTATACCTCTAGTGTTCTTTTAAAATGAACCAACACATCTTTTTGAAGAGGAAATTGAAGATAAATTTGAGTGAATTAACTCTGCTTCATGCATGTTCTTGGTTAAAGCCTCTTGAGCTTGATGAAGCTACATCTCCATATCATGCAACCTTTGAAGAATGTTTTCCTTCTCTTGCTTCATAGCAAACAATTGCTCATGAAGTTCATTGCTTTCTCTTCTATCTTCAAACAAAATATGCACCATGTCCTTCAAGTTGTAGAAGCCTCGCTTCATATCTTCATCAAAGAATCTTGTGAAGGAGGAGGATTTTGTAACCTCACTTGAAGAAGTTTTCATCATGAAAATGAACTAGAATAACTTCAACAAAGTTCACAAAGATTTTAAAACAAATGACAAAGCTTTTGAACAAAATGGTTGAAGAGTCAAGCTCTTATTCAAGCAGCCAAACAACAAACCCTTTTCTGCTTCAAGGGTTGCCTTGAGGTCAATTGGGTAAGGAAGATGCCTTCAGCCTTTTCTTCCTTCTTGTCCTCTCCTAGACTTAGCTATCAGTAGCTTTCCATTCAACACTAGCAAACTCAAGCAACATTTAGTTTGCAAACAGTCAAACAGTCAAATCTTTTGCTCTGTTTAAACACCTTTCAAGTCAAACAAGCAAGTTATTGCTTTGTCAATCAAGAAACCAAGTGATCTGATACCAACCTGATCTAAAAATGGGGTGGATAACTTGTTATGCTTTTCAATAACCTCCCACTCAGTTAAACAAATAAAAGATCTAGCTTGTACTTGACATTTTGCGGAATTATTACTTGAAAGAGGTGTATGATTTTTAACTGTTTAAGTGTCTTAAGTCCATTTGTTTTTGCTGAAATTAAAAATATATAATAGCAATATAATGCAGAAATAAAAAATCCACACATAACAACAAAATTAATCTAGGATTTCACCTGAATATCGTGGGCTACGTCTCCTTGAGCTTTTGTCATCTTGACTTGGCTCTTTGGGATTATGGTAAAGTTTATTTTACAAGTTCCACACTTAACTCCAATGGTTACTGAACTGAAACAAAGAGCTTATAATACCATCTATATACCTGTCATGGCTGTCATCACTTTGCAAACAGATCTAGGCTCCCTTAGACTCGATTCCTTCTGTCGGTGCTCTTGAGCTACATTGAGATTCTCTATGGCACAAACTCTTTTAGAATTATTTTTTTGTCCCTGAAACCTCACCTACTGTCTCCAACACACGTCAGACACCAAAAGAAGACTAATAGTTTTCTCAAAACAAGCACTGCATCCCAAAACTAGGCCTTCCTCCACGGTTTGCCCTGGGCTGCCCAAAACTTCTATTAGGGGAATTTTGAGGTCTAAAATGGGCCTCCTAAGGAAAATGTACAATCAAAATTTACCTTATGAGAACCAATCACATTTTAGGGGATGACATCATCCCTAATGTTTGAGGTGGCATTGCTTGAGTTAAAGGTACTTACTTGTCACATTCTCAATGGAGGAAATAAAACTCATGGTTAACCATGTAGTGCTCTAAGTACTTTTAAAGTCAAAGTAAAGTACTCATAATAAATTTCATTTCACACTTTTTGAATTAAAATATATTATTGTCATTTCATATCTCTTGAAAGAAACAATGCATATCCCTATACATTTATTATATTATATTATATTATTTTTATATAGTATATTAATTACATGTTATTATACAATTTAAACAATATAATTTTTAATTAATAGCATATAATATAATTAAGAATTTATAAATTTATATTTATATTTTATTTTAAGTTATCTAAGTACAAAGGACAAATGCATTAGTTGTTCAATGATAATGACGTTTTCTTGAAAATTTCATTCTTATTTATAGTCACATCAATACAATTTTTTTATTAATTTTATTTTGGTACAAATTTTGAATTGAATTTAACTATGATTACATGGATTGTGGTGAAAAAACTGAATTGAAAATTCATAAATATTATTTTATTCGTTTATCTATTATTTTATTATTTCCTTAGGAGGCCCATTTTAGACCTCAAAATTCCCCTAATGCCTGTAGCTTCTCGAGCTCTAGAAGTCTTCAAATGGATTTGAAAATCTCTTTATTGGATTAAAAATGCCAAAAATAGTCATAATAGATTATTGTTTCATTAAAAATGGCCTTCCACATCTTTTGCTTTCACCTCCAATACTCGCTGTACCTCGTACCATAAGTCACCGAAAACTTTTATAATTGGTTCTTTGGACCTTCTTAGTTCCCAAACGATTTCACAAAACTACCTAATAAGTCTAATGCTCATTACAAGAAGAAATGGATTATTGTTCAACAGACAAGGTTTTCAATGTTTCGCTAGGGCTCTCAATGTTACCGGAACTGCAGGGGTTATTGCGGGTTTGGGAACTTCAGCTGAAGCATCTCAGCCTTTCAAAATTTCTCTGCTGTGTTCTCCACACCACACCAGCTAGTTTCTATTATATCCAAACATCCTGTACTTCACATTACTTATTTTCTATTATGCCTGAAATTTCAGCTAGTTTCAAACTGCTGCTGGTGGCCCCTAGAACTTCATTGAAGAAAACACCTGCTCAAAATTCCTCTGATGGATCTACAACCCATTCCATTGAGTCTGGAATGTTGGAGATAGTCGAAATTGACTATTGGCACTCCAAAATTGGGTGAATCTAGCTCAAGATAGAGCCTAAACTCATTTTGCCTAGTGTCCCCCTAGGAATACTCCACTAATTTTGCGGAACTCAAGTTAACTGCAAATAAGTTTGGAAAATACGCCATTAAAGGCACTCCAGCTAAAAACCTGCTAACGAAAACCATTAGCATTTAATGGATTGTCGGGGTCATGTGAACAAGACTACCGAAACCTCTGCGGTCTTCAAAATGTTGGAGCGGAACCGTCGGCGTTATGTTTAACAACCCGTAACATGTGATAAGTGCAAACCATAGGCAGTTGCGGAATCACCGTCGAGGTTAACGGTTAAGGTTTAGCTCTGGGTCACGACTGGCGGTCGTATGGGAGGGGGCTGGCCTCCCAAACCCCCATACTAGAAACCATATAACTTCAAATATGATCGCGATGAGTATAAGGTTAAGACACACAGTTAGATGAACTGGTTAAGGCACGGAGCTGCGGGTGGGGAGGTCAGGTGTTCAAACTTGTGCAGTCCCAAAATTTTACAAGACTGATCCTGGGCCACGTGGCGGCCTCCGGGCCTGCCACGTGGTAGCCTCCTATTGGCTAAAAATTCCAGAAGTCAATTAATTTCCCAGTAATACGATGCCACTTGGCATCAGCCAATTGGTCCATATAGAATATTATGGGGAATATTCTCTTTTTAATTTTCCCAATCTAAGTCAAACTTGGTCAAAGTCCAAATTTTGCAGTTTACTGGACTTTTCAAACTGCGATAACTTCATCATATGGTGTCGGTTTTTCGAACCATTCATGGTGACAAAATCAGGAAGACGAGATATATCTGGTCGCTTAGGTTCATTACACTTTCAAACAATTTGAATTTTGAGCTATCATTTAGGTCCATGATCTAGTTCTGATCAAGAGGTAAGTAGATTCAAGATTGAAGTATGTTAGCCCTTCTTCGTTGAACTGTCCTTTCTTTTTGCACCCAAAGTAGACCTCAATATCGCATTGCAATTTCAGATTTTATTTGAAATTCTTTCCTGCAATTGAGCCTGAGAATCTCAAAGATATGCGAGATTCTTTTTAGCTATAATGCGAGGTGCCTAGGCACCTATTTATAGTGGTTTGACCCTGTTTATTAGTTGAAATTTTCCATTAAACCATTGTGACTTATTTCTGTGAGCCAACATGACTAATAGTGCATCTTGAGGCCGACATTAAGGAGGAGAAATGTGCCAAGGTCTTGGAGGACTTTCTAGACATTTTCTAAATGTAACAATCCTTCATTTACATGACTCTAAATTATACATTTATTACAATATGAAAAATCCCTAAAGACATCAAGAAGAATTCTTTGACCTATAATAAAAACTCCTTGCTCATGAAACCCATGAAGCAAGCTTTATAGAATACATTTTATTATCTTTATCTTCTTTATAAATTCATAATTACTAGTCATTATGAAGACCGAACCTAGTTACACTTTCCAAATCTAGAATCCCTTTATAACATGTGCAAAGGCATGGGAGTGTGTAGAAAAAAAAATATCTAGAAGTGAAAATGATTTATGAGCAAATACTTAGGACATTGGTGGAATTTTTAAGTGAGAGGTCATCTTCTCGTAATGAAAAGCCTAAGAATCTAGAACTAGTGCCAAGGAAGTTTCAAAGTCCTGGCCTAACGTTAGAAGAACCAGCTAAGGATTTAAATAAAATGAAAGCACTACCAGCTCCTGGGGATGATGCAAAAAATGAAAATGAGGAAACATAGAAGTTAACACAACAAGAGGGAGAAAAAAATCCCCTTAAAATTACCAATCCACTAGCTCATTTTTACCATATATTTTGGTTTTCTTAACTGATTAAAATACTCCCAATGGCAGTAAAGTATTTTAACACCAAGACAAGGGATGATGTTTATACAATGGGAATAATTAAATTGTTTCTTGAGTGTGTAGAGTTTTTTTATAGATAAAAAGGTGGGTAAGTGAGGCTCAGGGATGATATACAAAATACCCATGGCTATCCTTTTCTTATTTAGTTTGGGTTTACACTATATAGCTCTCAGAAAATCAGATTGAACAATTAATCTTAGTTGATTCGGGAAGTCACAAAAAATTACCTCATCATTCAGTTCTAATGTTTTATGTGATATGAAAAGGAATCAAGATGCTACTAGGTAGGGTGAATCACATCCAAACCTTTCACCATCATTATCTCGATTGCTTGATGTCCTTCTAAATCTAGCTCTTTTAGGTCCTGAAGAAAATGTTGCATCACTGGTGGGAAGAGCCTCAAAATTTGTTAAAAGTAAGCCCAATGGCATAGAATTTTTCCATTTACTTTTTTATAGGTTGGAGTAAGTAAAGAGAGAAGGGACAAACATATACACAATAAAGTGAAAGATCAGGAAGCAAGCACAGGTGCATATCAACAGACTGATTGGTAGGTGCACAAACTAACTACTGAGGTGTATTCATATTATTGGTTTGACCACTTCTTAGAGGAAGATGATCTATGTGGATATATGAAAGATGGATAAATTTCTTCCATTACATGGCATAGGGCACTGCACATTGCTAATGGTGATGTTACTTTGAGTGAAAAATATCTTAATTTTTCTAAGGTGGTTAGCCAAAGTGATCATTCACAAACACATACTGTGTGGAATCCTAATATAGTGTTTTCCATTTGTGATTTATCATGGTGTATATCGGGAAATATCTATAGACATGTTATTAAGGCTTGTATGGTTTTTCACAATTGTCAAGGGGCTAGACCATTAATGGCTATGCACACATATGATCAATCTCTACATAGTTTGTTACAATGTCCACAAAATGGATCAATTATTCTTGACCATGAGATATCAGTATCCATTCATATGTAGTAGGATTTTAATAGACTATTGCGCCATCTAACCACAGAGGCACATACCCTCCACTTATATTATTTCCTAGGAAGTGTGTTTGCAAGAAGAGTAGAACTAAAAGTAAAGTGGGTACTGCAGAAGAAAATAATGATATACTATGTGGGAATAGAGCTTTCACTGATGGTGAAAATGAAGTTATTAGTCACAAAATTACCTCAGACAAAAGGACTGATAAAAGAAAAAAACTATAAGGATGAGATTTGTGAAGGTGCGAACTGTTAACCCTGAAATTTGCATAGGCTTTGAATAACTATTGTGCATGTTTTTATTAGATATTTGAGGGTATCAATAGACACATTTGATATATTAAGTTTTCATGATACCCAAGAAGTTTTATATGCCATACAAGGTACTATTCTTTCCCCTCTACAATGAAAGTAGGTTATGATGTTTGTGGTTGTTTTGTCCTTGGGAATCATTATATTGTTGTTGGTATAAAGGCTGGTGCACTGGAAACAATTTTTCATATGAGTTGGAAATTAATAATCATTGAGATATGGTGAAGTGGATACCCAGTGGTCAGTGTGGGATCATGGTTAGGCAAGCCACATGTTGTATTTGATAACTTCTAGATTAAATTCTTTGATAAGAAAGAAAACAACCCATAAATTTTTAGGTTACAAATGTCCACAAAATATTTCTACAAGTACAACATGAGACTGTATGAGATGTATAAAAGGTGACCTTTGATGTGGATCTCGTTCATCTAGAGGCATATATTTTTTTACGAAAGCTTGTTTATTTTCAAATTCAATAGTGTGGCATGCTCATGGGGATGAGTCTCGGTAATGGTTCACTGAGGATTCTCAAGCCAGTATGGTTAGGCCGATATGCTTGAGTTGGAACTGAACATTATTTATTTCACCTATAGAATGGGAACACTTTCATGGGTCATCAACTCGAAGTTCTATCCTCTAAGGTACAAGGGTACTAGTGGAAGCTTGGTTGCAAATTAAAATTGGCTTTCTAATTCAATTTTGGCACAAAAAAATTTCAATATGAATGTAATCATTAGCACTTTCATTTCATTCTTAGTTGTTGGGGCTATATCAGTGAAAGTGATTTGTAATGATTGTTATGCCTAAAACAAAGGGTATTTCACACAAGGAAATTGAAGGGATATTGCAACAGAGATGATAATTTTAGCATTAAGTTTTGAAAGAAGGATAAATTGAAATTTTATTCAAATAAAAAACCTTAAAAGACAATGGTATTGCACAGTAGCCCTTTGACAAAAAAATGTAGCTATCTACATATGGAGTAGTTTGATGTACATGGATATAATATCCTAAGAACGATTTTGGAGATCTTAGGAATGATTAACTTGATAGTTTCTTGATGAACTATGGGATAGGCATTTAAAGAAAACTACGCAGAGATTAGAAAAAATCAAGTGGATGAATAAAACTGGAAATTTGATGGAAATGGAGTACATCTCAAGGTATTTTTAATGCCTTCGAAAAATGATTAGTTAGCCAAATGAATAGTATAAATTGTGATATAATCTTAGATGTTGTTGGAAGAAATTAACACAATTGTATCTTTGAACATGAATGGCATGCCAAAATGGTTCACTGAGGATTCCCAAGCCAATATGGTTAGGAAGCTATTCTTGAGTTGGAACTGAACATAATTTATTTCACCTCTAGAATGGGAACACTTTCTTAGGTCATCAATTCTGAGTTCTATCCTGTAAGGTACAAGGGCACTAGTGGAAGCTTGGTTGAAAATTCAAATTGGGATTCTCATTCAATGTTGACACAAACATTTTTCATTATGAATGTAATCTCATTTTATTCTTATTTGTTGGGGCTATATCAGTGAAATTTATTTGTAATGATTGTTATTCTTGAAACAAAGGGTATTTCACATGAGGAAATTGAATGGATATTGCAGCTGAGTGGAGAATTTTAGCATTAAGTTTTGAAAGAAGGATAGCTTGAATTTTTCTTCAAATAAAAAACACTAAAAGACAATGGCATTGCACAGTGGCCCTTAGACAAAAAAATGTAGCTATATACATACGAAGTAATTTGATGTACATGGATATAATATCCTAAGAACCATGCTGGAGATCTTAGGAATGATTAACTTGATAGTTACTTGATGAACTGTGGGATAGGAATTTAAATAAAACTGCACAGAGATCAACAAAAACTCAAGTATATGAATACAACTGGAAATTTGATGGAAAGAGAGTACATCTCAAGGTTCTATTTTTGATGCCTTTGAAAAATGATCAGTTAGCCAAATGACTAGTAGAAATTGTGATAAAACCCTAGATGTTGTTGGAAGAAATGAACACAATTGTATATTTGAACATGAATGGCATGCCAAAATGGTTCACTGAGGATTCCCAAGCGAGTATGGTTAGGAAACTATTCTTGAGTTGGAACTAAACATTATTTTTTTCACCTCTAAAATGGGAAATTTTTTTTGGGTAATCAACTCTAAGTCCTATCCTATATGGTACAAGGGTACTGGTAGAAGCTTGGTTGTAACTTAAAATTGGGTTTCTAATTCAATTTTTGCACAAGAATTTTTCAATATCAAGGTAACCATTAGCACTTTCATTTCATTCTTCATTGTTGGGGCTGTATCAGTCAAAATGATTTGTAATGATTGTTATGCCTGAAAAAAGGGTATTTCACATGAGGAAATTGAAGGGATATTGCAACTGAGAGGAGAATTTTAGCATTAAGTTTTGAAATAAGAATAAGTTGAAATTTTCTTCAAATAAAAAACCATGAAAGACAATGGTATTGCACAGTAACCCTTATACAAAAAAATGTAGCTATCTACATATGAAGTAATTTGATGTACAAGGATATAATATCCTAAGAACCATGTTGGAGATATTAGGAATGATTAACTTGATAGTTTCTTCATGAACTATGGAATAGGCATTTAAATAAAACTGCATAGAGATCAGAAAAAACTCAAGTGGATGAATACAACTGGAAATTTGATGGGAAGGGAGTACATCTCAAGGTTCTATTTTTGATGCCTTTGAAAAACAATCAATTAGCCAAATGACTAGTAGAAATTGTGATAGAACCCTAGATGTTGTTGGAAGAAATGAACACAATTGTATCTTTAAACATGAATGGCATGCCAAAATTATCATTAATGAGATGGAATATGGAAGGTATCCCAAGGCAAAGAACAATGTTATCCTCTCCTAGATGATAGGTCCACTGAGTTGGAAAAAAAAAACCGTGGGTCATATTTGATGTATCTAAAGGGTCCTCATGTTTATGATATGTCTGATAACTGTGGAAAATTAATGCATAGAGCTATGCATGTCACACAGTTTATTTATGACCCAAGTGCTAAATCTTACATGTTCAATGTGCATACCTATAATAGTTGGTTGCATGGCTATGTCTACATGAGTAGAAAAGTAACATTTTAACTAGGTCAACTATTTCTGTGTACATGCATGGTTCAAATTCACCATATTGTCAGGTAGTCCTATATTTAAAAAAATGAACATGTTGTTCGAGCATGATTTGAGAAGTATGATGATGGCATAAGAATATATTTTTGAGAAAATCAATATTGGGTGCCAACAATAGAGTTCAGATCTGCATTTTGATAGAAGAAGCATATTCTTCTCAATGCTACAGTTGGAATCTTAGCATAAAATTGATTCTTAAAGCATCATATTAATGCAAAAGGATTCTTCTAAATGGTGAGACTCAAGTTCAAACTTCAAATTCTAGCTTTTCGGCAAGTAGCAGAATAAAAGGGAATTTGGTCAAATAACAGTTAAGATCGGTCCTAATCAGAGTGTAAAAGATAGAAGTGAATATATCTAGAAAATTCCTCAAGGGAGGATGATTTGAAACCTTCATTAATTTGAATCATTGGGGACATGGAGATCTAATTTAAATGAATATTGGTTCTTGTGAAAGTTATGAAAATGACATGTTGAGAATGCTCCTCCTCAGGCACATGCTCCAAATAACAGTACAAATGGTCTTTTTGCTACTGAGAAGTTGGGAACTTGTGGGAAAACTTGAGGTGCAAGCGTATGCAATTTTAGATATTCAAAACCAAAATATGATCAACACGCAATAAGCTTCATTAGTACTCATATAAATGAGCACATTTTCAAATGCATTACTCCTTCTGATAAATGTAGTAAACTAGTTGTTTAGAGCTCCCTTGGTTTAGGGCAAATGATAGAAATGGCTGCTTTGAATCCATCGACCATGTCCTTGTCTTTGTTTGGAGCATTCCTTTCATTCCCAAATTTAGCCACGTAAGACTTGTTGTATACGTTGTATTCAATGAATAGGCTAAATAATTCAAATGTGTATGTTATATGTCCCATCTATCGATAATTATCCCCTTAATGGGTGTCATAGAAAAGACGGTCCCACTCTTCAAGAATTTGTTGAATTCTTTTGAACATACAATCAATATGCTCATAAATGTCTCCCAACATAGGAATATCCATATCACAAAGTTTGTATCAGATTAACTATGGCTTCAATATGGAAAGAAACAACTCAATCTAACCCCCAACAAGCCTTATATAGAATGATAGTTCCGATGTGCATTGCTATTTTAGTGTTGGGAGATCTTCGTGTTTGCCACTTGTGACAAACTGCCATAAAATACAAATCAACCCCAGTGCTGCATAAGTGAATCAAGACATGTTGTGATGAAAATCTATTTTCTCAAATCTTAAGAAGTTGGAGCTTGGGAAATTGTCTACACATTCTTTATGCATGTTGGTCCTTCGTAATAAGAAAATATATTTATTTTTCTTCATAAAAATGTTTTTTCATTTGTGCAAATTTAACAATAATAGCTTTGAAAGCAAGATTCAAAATTCAAACTATGAACTGCACATGGTGTCCCAAACATATGGTCATACCTACTCAATGATTGCATCAATTTCTTTGCATGACCTTGCATTGTCTGTGATAACTTGCATGATGTTTGAAGAATAGTAACCATACAACCTTATTTGGGCTTCGAGTATGCATTTTTCCACACATTTTATGTATTGTACATGTACAATATGGTCAACATATTATTGATTGTATTGTATCTGTAAATATATTGAAAGGTACAATAAAAAATATGCCCTATACAAATTCAGGGAAAATCTCCCCTAAAATAATTGTTGAAAAAATAAAAAAAGTGCCTCAACAATCTTGATTTAATAGGTCTTTATGGCATAAACTCTATATAAGCACATCATTAAATTGTCTACTTATTTAAAAAAAAAAATTAAAATTTTGGAAAATTCACATGTTTTTCGTTTTGTGAGATGTAGACACCTACATCTGGTTGTATGGGATTTTTTAGGTACACATTTTTTTTGTATAGCATTAGTATCCATATTCATATATTTGAAATCACAATTGATTTTGTAAGTCTCAGCCATGCATTCAATGTTCTTCTCCTCATTTGAAGCATTTATTGCTCTCAAGAAGTATGGGCTTGAAGGAGACATACTATCAAATTTATTGGTGGCTGGTTTGTTGTATTAGTTAATAAAAAATTCTCCTTTTGTAGAATGGTGGTGCATACTTTTTAAAATTTTGTCTCTTGTAACCCATGGGTGCTTCATTCACCACTCTAAACATGACTTTCCAATATAGAGACAAAATAGTCTATAAAGGGAATGCCACATGCATGTATGGCAGGGGAAAATCCACTATATCTTTATTTCCTCTAGCCACAATCAAACATTATTTCCAATAATTTGGTGTTCAATCTCTTCCAGGCTTCCTCAACTGTTGAGGAAACTTGTTGCTCCTTTTTTAACATATGAGAATATGATTTCTTCCCCTTTCTTAAACCTATGAGAACATGCTTGCTGCCATCCTTTCTTCCATGGCTAACTGTGAATCATCATTCTCCTTTTGAAATTGTGCCTCAATATTTTGTGTGATAGATTACAAAACTCAACCCCATTGTTAGGAATCCAAAGCAAAAGGGCTTTACCCCTTGAGGATGAATCCAAAATTTTCTTTGCACTTATGCAATTCCATAAGTAGTTTCCACCTTTTTTTCTCCGTTTTCTCTATCTTTTTGTTACAAACTTCCACAAAGGGGGAATCAATGGGAAATTTTTGTTATTTTTTTCACCATCTCCTCTCCCTTCACCACTTCTTCCACCATGATTTATATAATCATACCCTCCCCAAGATGATTAATGAGATTCCATCAAAAGAATATAGGAGAGTAATAAACATAAGAACAAATAAGAGTTTTGAGTGTTGTTTTGCTGGAAAAAACTGTGTTTTGTGTTCCTCCCTTAAAATCTTCTTGCCAAATTTGTTTTTCATTCTTGTTCTACAAAACTTGTCCACCCTAAGTTGTTCTCATTTATGTTGTCCAAATATGCTCTCCAAAGTATGAAATGAAAAATGATATGAATTGGGTTTTCAAGTACTTTTGTAGAGAGTCGGGGGGGAAAATTTTGATAAATAGGGGGCCCAACCCTCCTCAAATTCCAGTTGGTATGGGGAGGCCATGTGGACCCTCTCTACCTGTTCCCTCCAAAATCAGCAAGATATTTTATAACTTTATTTTTGAATTTAAGCAGGAAATTTTTCTTATGTTGATCAGTGCTCTATCCTACAAATTCTTATGTGAATCAATAAATCTGCATTTCTAATACAAACTGGAAACCCCTTTTCCAGCCTAGGATGGTGATTCCAAGGGTGGAAAACTGTCTAGGATTCATTATGTAATTTTAATATTTCATTGTCATTAAAATAATTATTATATTTACGCTTAAAATGCCTTGAAAGTATAATCTATCTAGTAGAACTGGTAATTCTATTATCTATGCTATGATAATCCAAGTCACAGATGGAGGTTGGAGCCTAAAAATCAATATAATATTCTCTCTGAAATATTTCCAACAAAGTAAAGAGGTTCCCAAAATTGTGTTCTTGAAAATATCTCATGTGGTTTACTATCTCCAAACTAGGTGACATCTTGAACTTAAAATATATGATTTTTTTTTTTTTTTTCAAGTTAGAATTTATGAGACCTGCTCTACTCTTGTGTTTACAGGTTCTCCTCTTGTATCCTTAATATTTCCTACTTAGAGGAGAGCTCTTGGAGAGCTTCCTTCTTGAATAAGATAAGTTTTCATTCTTGAATCTTTCTCAAATTTTTGAACACTGTAAGTGGAAATTTTCATTAATTATCATTATCATTTGGCTGCACCTTTGGAATTCATTCTCCACTACGTTTTATTACATCCAATAGATGGTGCACGGTAACTAGTGTATATCAACCATTATGATGAATCTCTATTACGAAATTATGCACAAGGTTGACCTTTCCTAGAGCTGTTTAAATTAGCACCATATCATGAGTCTTGGTTCATATAAAGGCTATCGAAAGACGTGTGAAATGGTATAATGCCTTTATGGCTAAAGGTTAAAGAGACTTTGAGAGCACACACATGGTGTGAGAATAAAGCTATCGATTGATAATTTCCTTTAATATTATTTTTTCCCTAAGGAAAACCTTATGGGAAAACCCAAGGTATGTTTTCCCAAATCATGGATGGCATCCCTAGTAAAATTGTTGTAGACTAGTGAACCTCACCAAGGGGGATTTGCACTAGACACTTGCTGGCATGGAATTTTCCAAATGCCAAGCAACATTTGTATCGAACGATTGATCTAACCCCTTGGGCTAATTTCCATGGTACTTGATGACAAGTTATAAAATATCCTTAAAATGGTTACCTTCATGATGTTATGTACCAACTTTCCTTTCTCCTTGCAAACTCGTCTTCATAAATGTACTAGAGAGGGAGCATTAGCAGATGCACCTACTCAATCTCTAGGGATGATTGGTGAATTGTCTTTTCCATTTGGGTATCCTAAGTGAGTTTTTAGGGTATGAGCATCAACAAACCTCCATGCAGCTAAAAAACACATAGTTAAATCTATTTGACATCAATATCACTGACAAATTTTCCATGATCAACTAGTTTTCCATGCCTCTTATCCCACATCAAAAAAATGTCTCATTCTTTGAATGACTTCGTCAAAGACTTATTGTCAAATTGATTCTTGATTTTGCCTTGAATATCAGTGGGATTTTCAAAATCCTTCCTCCTTTGCTCATCCAATTCAACCAGTTGTTTTATCCTTGCCAGCTCTGCCTCTTGGTTTGAAGCGAAATGTTGCAGCAATTTCTATAGAAGAATATTCAAATTGATGGGCAAGGTAATCTTCATTTCGTAGACTAGCTCAAAAGGATTTTTACTTGTAGCTCTTTTCCTGGTGGTGCAATCTTCCCAAGGGGAAACTTAAGTTTGTTGTCCCAACATTCCTTATTAGCTCTGAGGGTTTTCTTTACAATATTAATCAGGTTCTTGCTGATACATCTGGCTAAGATATTCCCTTGGGGATAATAATTTTATGAGTAGGATATTTTTCCACAATTCAAACCAATCCTCACCAATTTAATGGATATTAATGCTTTGGCATTTTTTGTAGTGATTTTAGCAGAAACTCCAAATCTTGTGGTGATATTTTATTTTATGAAGTCAATTATCATTTTGTTGGTCGCCTTCTTTGTAGGGGATTCTTCAACCCACCCGGAGAAATAATCAGTGGCAGTGACGGTCCATTTACTCTCACTACATGAATTCTCATGGAATTTATCAATAAATTCCAATCCCCATTGCTGGAAAGGTGCTTCAACCAGCATTGGCTACAATGACAAGGTTCCACCTTCTATTTTATTGTAAACTTTTTGTTGAAATTTGACGACTAAAAAGTTTCCAACATGTTAGGTCCCTGTAATTTAGTAGAGTGGCAAGATTAAATGCTGCATGGACTACATCAAAAACCACTTTGGGATTATAGGATCTAGCCCTCCTGAATCCAGAGAGGGATCTCTCTATAAGTTTCAAAGATTGATTTATCTTTTAAGGTTTTAGTATGATATTAGGCTAGTTATTAAGAACATGGGTTTTTGTTTATTTGGTTGGTCGGGTATGATCTTTAATTGGATGGAATATCACAAAATGAAAGAGTTTCAAAGGGTGAAGATGCAAGTATATTGAGAAGTGTTTCAGCAGATAGGATTAGTGTGAAGAAGCTTAATACATTGGGCAATGGAGTCACAAAAGGGTTTAATTGTACAACAATTTCAAGAGTAGTCCAAGGAGCAAGTCATCTATATCAAAAGATCCTTTAGATTAAATGATTGAGTGGAACATTAAAAGTGTTGAGAAAGTGGAAAAAGCCAATAATTTCAACAAGGATTTATCAACTTTCCATACAAGAAAATCCTTTTTAAGCAACTGTTTGAAACCAACCAAAGGACAAGGCTAACCATAGACTTCTTTGGACAAGCTTGTATTAAAGCTAACTTATCAGACAACAATCCAGTAATCTCGCTAGAATACTTTCAGACAGGATGAAAATAGATAAGAAAACAAAGTGCAGCTTAAGATCAGGTTAGATGCATTAAAATCATGGCTTGCTTTTAGCATACTCGTAGGGAAACTTTCAAACAACCTTTGGAGAAAGAACTAGAAGACAGGGCAAACCATAAACTTTTCTAGTTTAACTCTACTTAGCATGTAATGAAAATATCATTCAGTATCCTCCATCTTTTGCACATCGACATTACGTATTCAACCAACATTCTTCACAATGCTTATATACTCTATTAAGTCATTCTCAAATATCACAATTAGTATACAAAACATATAGATAAATCTTATCAAAGGAGAGAAATTTTTAACAAGAAATCCTAGGTCTATGCTTACATGTATACCATGTACGTAGAAAAGTGAACATTGTGGCATACATGAAAGGAAAACAATAACAGTAAGAGGTACTTCACCAATGATATAGACCAGGATCCCAAGAATCAACTTGTATATTGATTTCAATCCAGTTACAAACTACATGTCCAATGTTTCATCACAGCAACAACTTCTCTTCTCAGCCTAAATTCTTCAATAACTTAACAAAGCTTCAGAGCTTCAGAACTTATTTACATTCAACAATGATTTGATACAACAACTATTACATCAAAGTCCAACAACCAATCCTTTACAATGTGCTCCTCAAGGATATTTTATAAGGAAATGAGGAGGTGGAAGAGTTTATAGGGTTGAGTATCATTAATTCTATACTAAATGCAATTCCTAGCCTTGAAAACCATGCAAGGCATAAGGCAGGAATGCATTGAATTACAACTCTGTTTCATTTATTCCATTTCTGTTTTTTAGACTTAGTGGACAAAAAGATTGAATTTAAGGCTCTTTTTATCTCTTAAAATAACTTTACTGACAATTTAAAATATATTCTTTTGTTTGAAATAGATGTTCAACTGTCTTTAGGAAAATATCTTCTAACTGGGCAATAACTATGCCTTCTTTTGATTTATTGAAGCTGCAGGTGGCACTTTGGTAGCTGGAGAGGATGAATGGTCTCTGATGTGGTAGTGGAGACCTCTTTTACTGATATTTTTCTCTGTTTACCTTTAAACACTTTTTATTTGCTTTTGGTATGTGCTTAGGCTTAATTGGCTTTGATCTTCGTCTTTGAGTCTTCATTCTTTGATACTGTCTTAATCTCTTTAACTTGTGAATTAAAAACCCTGATCTTCAGGCTCTAGCTTTAATCCCTTTATTGTTAATTCTTCATTGTTGATACACTTTGTTTGTTTTATTTTACTGACACAAATGGTTTTATGCAGTTGGAGGGTTTCTGTTAAATGGATCGATAATCATGATCTATCGACCGAGACTATGGAATTGAGAACTCCTTAGATCCCTTCCTGTACTGAAGGCTTGGAATCGTCATTCCTGACCTTCGCGTTATCTTTATAACTGTGGGAAAACTCCATAGAACCTGCACAAAACAAACAAAAATTATATAAATCCTGTGAAGATAGGTTTAAAACTGCTTTGGAGGTTTGGGCGCGACAGCGAACAGGAGCCGTTATATTAAGACAATCAATGCTCGAGATTACTCAATGAAATATTTCGGGGGCAAGTTAGGTGAAAGATGAATGGGGGCGAGATTAAATCAGGACCGTCTGATCTCAGAGATCGACGGCTGGGATTAAAAACGAAGGCATTGTTGTGGAGAGCGGCGGTAAGGCAGAAAACCGGGGATGGTTTTCACAAAATAAGATGAGGGGAGGTGGTATTTCCTAAAAAAATGCAATACGATACATCATCTGATGCGTGTCCCTCCCAATACCGCCTATTTCGCAAAAAATTTTGGCGCTAACGTTTAGGTGCAACAATTTTGCGAAATGCAACGTAAGCCATCGGATTGGAGGCGCCAGATTTGACGATGTGGAATGAGCGCGATGGGCCAAAAGATGCAAGGGAAGAGATGGAGTGGGGTCTACGGTAACACAGATTTTGTTGCGTTGTGGACGAGTTTATTGGTGGTAAGTGGAGTTCATCGGGTTAAGTCCCAACCATTGGATCTGACAATCGGGTGGTGGGGATTTAAAGATGAAACAAGAATGTTAAAAAGAGAAGAAGGCGCGGTAAGTGGAATATATGGAGGAAGGAGGCCCGATGGCCGTTGATCTACAGAGATCAACGATCCATATTTATTTTAAATTTGAAATGTCGGGGATGGAAAAATAAAAGGAAATATAGTTTCGGAAAGGGTTTTTAGGCCTTTAAGCGCCCGATTGTGGGGCTTAGGTTATATGAGGAAAAAGGCTTAAAAGTAATAAGCCCTTAGGGGCTTAAGACCCTTAGAGTGCGAAAGACTAATTTTAGGTCAAAACAAAGGTTTTTTAGGCCAAATGAGGGTTTTGGTAAATGAAAGAAGATATTTTAAAACCAAATAAAGGGGAAATATAAGGTTTGAAGGGGGTTTTGATGTTTTTGGAGGTTAAATGAAGGCTTATAGAGGAATTTTGGAATGGTTTTAAGGGTGAAGAATGGAATCTCATAAGAGTCAAATGGTGAAGTGAATGAATGAAGAATGGAGTTTTTAAGCAGTCTTTCTTAGTAAATAGCAAGTACTTTAGGACTAACAGTGAAACAGCAGTGAAGATTAACTCAAAGAGTAATTATCATTCATAAGACTTCAAGAACTCACAATTTGGACATGAATTTGTTTCTTGAATGCCTAAAAAAGATTTAGCCACCATTTGGTATGACAAATTTTTATAGGTGGCTAACAGTGGCTCCATATGGGGATGGCATCTTCTCGAAGGTGTCAAGAACTTTAGACAATTTTCTTTGGAAGCTGATCATTGCCTTAATCCATTGGGCAACAACTTTCTTTTCCTTTAGCTGACCTTTCTTTGATTTGATAATCTCTGCAGCAATATGAAACAATGGAATTCTATCAAAACAACATCTCTACCTACCCATTCCTAATGATCCTAACATTTTTTCTCCTTTTAGAGTGCATTTGGACTAGCAAAATCTCTTCATCAACATTTATTCTTTTATTAAAAACATAAAAATAGTCTAAGTCTACTCTTATTTCTCCATGATTTTAGATTAAGCAATTGAACTCATAAGTTTCTCTACCTAACTACTATCTGTCAGGATTAAACTGTCTGACAGACTTCATTCTCTATTTTCTAAAACAGAAATTTAAAAGCAGCCAAGCCAGGATTAAGCAGTCTGACTTGCTGCAAATCTATGGCATAAAAACAAGCTGCACATAGACTGTTATTTGCATAAAAGTACAACAAAATTGTGAAGGCTTAAGATCTGAAAATTAAAACATCCTTCATCATTTCTTCAGCTCTAATTTTAGGCTTGTTTGAGCTGTTTTTCTTTCTCACCTGGTTCAAGTTTTGAGCTTTTAGAACCATTTATTTTTCTATCCTAATCTACCTTACTGATAAGCCAAGATTATGATATTTGGTTGATCTAATTCACTAACCTATCAGCAGTAAATTGAAAAGCTAATTAGTCATGATTACGCTGTATGACTAACTAGAAGTGTGTTTTTAGGAGTTGCATTTGAGCTTGCACACTTTCAGATTTTGTCTTTCTTTTTTGGTATGGGGCTATACCTTTCTTATTTTCATTCTGCCCTCTTTTCTATTTTTATTGCTTTTGTATTTTTCTTTCCCCTTCAAAGCAAAAATCAACAACTAACTAAATGCTCAAAGGCTGAGCTTTATTGACTTTCCTATCTAACCTAATCTAACTTGAAAATATTTGTTGCTTTATATGGTACAATAATGCCAATGTAGCCAGTTGAGTAGTGACAAAAAGGAATAGAGAAACTGGCTACTAGTCAGAGGTAACCACAATACATATTGAATATTAATCTTTAAAATCAAGGCTATCACAGAAGGTGACAACGTTTTATGTCTTTGGCTCGTGCAAAGGA
The DNA here is from genome assembly GCA_034641835.2 of Pinus albicaulis. Taxonomy (NCBI): domain Eukaryota; kingdom Viridiplantae; phylum Streptophyta; class Pinopsida; order Pinales; family Pinaceae; genus Pinus; species Pinus albicaulis. The sequence continues at coordinate 693,361,581 of CM076571.1, read as the reverse complement.
TCCATGCTTGAGAATGTGAGCCTTTTGGGGCCTCCACACACTCTTCCATAGGATCAACAAAGAAGAGATGAGAATTCTCTTCTCTTTGGCCCTCCATGATTGGTAGATTGTCTCCCTCTAAGACATCAGCTTTGAGGATTGCACCTTCAGCATGTCCCTTGGAATCATCATCATCTTTCACCTGCAAATCAATAAGCAGTGAAATTTCTAAATCTATGCTTGCTTCTGATGTAAATTCAGGTTCTTTGGATGATAGATTGATATCAACAATGGGAGAAGGTTTCTCTTGAAAAGATGGTATATCCTCAGTAGGACAATATTCTATTTTTTTTTCTTCCCCAAAGACTTGCCAATAATTTTTATGGTTTGGGATAGCTGGTCTGAATTTTTCTTGAATTGTATATTTTTTTCTTTCCCAAGGTCTCAGACACGTGCTAGCAATAAGGGCTAATCCATTGGCAAAACTGTTTTGGTCTTTAGGAACAAGGGTAAGTTGGAACTCTTTAAAATATTTTAACAAATCTATGGCATCATCCTTATAGGCCCTAAGTCTGAGATGTTTAACCATGCATTCTTCGTTCACTTGCCTAATTACCAATTCTGCATTTCCATGAACTGTTATCCTCTGGGGTCCTAATTTTTTCAATAAGTGCAGCCCTAAGAGAAGTGCTTCATACTCTACGATGTTATTGGTGCATTGAAAATTCAATTTATATGAATAGGCTTTAGAATGATTGTTTTCTATATTATAAAGCCACATTCCTGCACCTGTACTAGTTTTACTACATGACCCTTCAAAATCCATACTCCAAAGAGGACTATTTTTAGTTTTACCCTTAATTTCCCTACTATCCTCTCTATCTTGAGTGCCATCTAGTTGTTCTGTGGGATAAGCACTATGTTGATGATTATCTTGTGGAGGTTGGCAGTTTGTTAATAGTATGATCTATCTCTTTTTCTGTCAAAGGGGAAGATGTTTCTATGTTCCTTTGAACAGGAGTACAACAGTTCTCTATCTCTGGTGAAGACTGATTTTGAGGCTGGATGTCTTCTTGAGCCTCAGTTATAAGGGATGATGAATCATTATTTGGGTTTTCTGAAATATCTTGAGGAATGTCCTTTATTTCTTGGTTGATTTCTTCCTCAAATGACTCATCTATATTCTCATAATTTTTCAATAGGATATTAAACTCATGAATGGCTGTTAGAAGATCTTCAGGATGAATTTCTTCCAAGTCCTCATCATTGTCTATAATGTGTTGGGTGATGTTTTGTGATGGATCATAATGTATTTCACCCCATGATAATGATGTAGCATTTCCTTTATAGTTCTCATAAAATTCATCTTCAAGGTCCTTTAAAGAAAACAAACTACCAAATTTCAACCATTCATACCAATCCCTAGCTTTTCCTTCTAATGTTGACATGAACATTTTCATTAGTCAATATTCATGCCATTCAACCTTTAACCTCCACACATGTATGTGAAATTTGATAAGATGTAACAGGGAGTTATCAAACTTTTCACCCTGAAAAACAGGAAGGTTATCATCCCATAATACCTAGGGCATCTTATGTGGAAACCCAGGGATATGTTCTCTACTCATTGGGGCATATCTTCATTGTATTCTTGGAATCATTTTTCAAATTGGATAAGAGGTCACTGTATCTGTTCAATCAATTCAGGGTCTTCTACCAGTGGAGTCATTTGGTCTTTTGGGAGTTGTGGAGTCTCCAGGTGGATGATTTAATATTTTCTGTCCACCAACAGTATGATTTGGTTTGCTCAATGCATTCCCAAAGGGATCTACAAAGACTAGAGGGATATTAGGCCTACTGGAGGCCAGTGGAGTCACCGGGTGGAATTTTTTGCTCTTTTGGAGGTAAAATGTTTTATGGTCCACCACCAAATACCAATCTAAAATGTTTTTGGGTTTTCTGAGTTTTTTTAGTCCTATAGGTTAAGAGAGTGTCCTAAATCTGTTTCACCACTTAGCTATGGTGATGCGACAAACAAAGTTTACTCTTATGGCTTAGCTAGCTGATTCCTTCAAGGTTTGATAAGGCTCTATGAGAATCCTAAGGGTTACTTAGTTTGTAACTGATTCAAATTAGTCCTATCATGATCACCATTTGCTTTGGTAGTGCTTGAAGAGAGATACTTATACTGCACTGAACAATGAGTGTTTTGTTTTAAGGATTTTACTCAGATAGTCCCGAGTATGGTCGCCAGAAATGTTGGGCCTCTGTAATTTAGTAGAGTGGCAAGAATAAATGCTATAGAGACTACATCAAAAACCACTTTGGGATTCTACGATCTAGCCCTCCTGAATCCAGAGAGGGATCTCTCTATAAGTTTCAAAGATTGATATATCTTTTAAGGTTTTAGTATGATATTAGGCCAGTTATTAAGAACAGGGGTTTTTGTTTGTTTGGTTGGTCAAGTATGATCTTTAATTGGATGGAATATCACAAAATGAAAGAGTTTCAAAGGGTGAAGATGCAAGTATATTGAGAAGTGTTTCAGCAGATATGATTAGTGTGAAGCAGCTTAATCCATTGGGCAATGGAGTCACAAAAGGGTTTAATTGTACAACAATTTCAAGAGTGGTCCAAGGGGAAAGTCATCTATATCAAAAGATCCTTTAGATTAAATGATGGATTGGAACATTAAAAGTGTTGAGAAAGTGGAAAAAGCTAATAATTTCAACAAGGATTTATCAACTTTCCATACAAGAAAAGCCTTTTTAAGCAACTGTTTGAAACCAACCAAAGGACAGGGCTAACTATAGACTTCTTTGGACAAGCTTGTATTAAAGCTAACTTATCAGACAACAATCCAGTAATATCACTAGACTACTTTCAGACAGGATGAAAACAGATAAGAAAACAAAGTGCAGCTTAAGATCAGGTTAGATGCATTAAAATCATGGCCTGATTTTATCATACTCTTATGGAAACTTTCAAACAACCTTTGGAGAAAGAACTAGAAGACAGGGCAAACCATAAACTTTTCTAGTTTAACTCTACTTAGCATGTAATGAAAATATCATTCAATAACTTCCTTTCAAGTTTTGCACATCAAGACATGGACTAACCAACATTCCTTCATAATGTTTATACTTAATTTAAGTCATTCTCAAATATCACAATTAGCAGAAAACATATAGATAAATCTTATCAATGAGAGTAGGGTACTTTTAACAGTAAATCCTAGCTCTATGCTTGCTGTTCTTTATTAGAGAAAAGTGAACAAAATGGCATACATGAAAGGAAAACAATAACAGTAAGAGGTACTTCACCAATGATATAGACCAGGATCCCAAGAATCAGCTTGTATATTGATGTCAATCCAGTTACAAACTACATGCCCAATGTTTCATCACAGCAAAAACTTCTCTTCTTAGCCTAACTTCTTCAATAACTTAACAGAGCTTCAGAGCTTTAGAACTTATTTACATTCAACAATGATTCGATATAGCAACTATTACATCAAATTCCAACAACTAACCCTTTACAATGTGCTCCTCAAGGATATTTTATAAGGAAATGAGGAGGTGGAAGAGTTTATAGGGTTGAGTATCATTAATTCTATACTAAATGCAATTCCTAGCCTTGAAAACCATGCAAGGCATAAGGCAGGAATGCATTGAATTACAACTCTGTTTCATTTATTCCATTTCTATTTTTTAGAATTAGTGGACAAAAAGATTGACTCTAAGGCTCTTTTTATCTCTTAAAATAACTTTACTGACAGTTTAAAATATATTCTTTTATTTGAAATAACTGTTCAACTGTCTTTAGGAAAATATCTTCTGACTGGGCAATAACTATGCCTTCTTTTGATTTATTGAAGCTGCAAGTGGCATTTTGGTAGCTGGAGGGGATGAATGGTCTCTGATGTGGCAGTGGAGACCTCTTTTACTGATATTTTTCTCTGTTTACCTTTAAACACTTTTAATTTTCTTTTGGTCTGTGTTTAGGCTTAATTAGATTTGATCTTCATCTTTGAGTCTTCATTCTTTGATACTGTCTTAATCTCTTTAACCTGTGGATTAAAAACCTTGATCTTCAGGCTCTGGCTTTAATCTCTTTATCGTTAATTCTTCATTGTTGATACACTTTGTTTGTTTTATTTTACTGACACAAATGGTTTTATGTAGTTGGAGGGTTTCTGTTAAATGGATCGATAATCATGATCTATCGACTAAGACTGTGGAATTGAGAACTCCTTAGATCCCTTCCTGTATTGAAGGATTGGAATCATCATTCCTGGCCTTCGCGTTATCTTTATAACTGTGGTAAAACTCCATAGAACCTGCACAAAACAAACAAAAATTATATAAATCCTGCGAAGATAGGTTTAAAACTGCTTTGGAGGTTTGGGCGCGACGGCAAACAGGAGCCGTTAGATTAAGACAATCAACGCTTGAGATTACTTGGTGAAATATTTCGGGGACAAGTTAGGTGAAAGATGAATGGGGGCGAGATTAAATCAGGATCGTCCGATCTTAGAGATCGATGGCTGGGATTAAAAACGAAGGCATCGTTGTGGAGAGCGGCGGTAAGGCGGAAAACCGGGGATGGTTTTCGCAAAATAAAATGAGGGGAGGCAGTATTGCCTGAGAAAATGTGATACGATACATAATTTGATGCATGTCCCTCCCAATACCGCCTATTTCGCAAATTTTTTTGGCGTTAACGTTTAGGCGCAACAATTTTGTGAAATGCAACGTAAGCCATCGGATCGGAGGCGCCAGATCTGACGATGCGGAATGAGCGCGACAGACCAAAAGATGCAAGGGCGGAGATGGAGTGGGGTCTACGGTAACGTAGATTTTGTCATGTTGTGGATGGGTTTATTGGTGGTAAGCGGATTTCATCGGGTTAAGTCCCGACCGTTGGATCTGAAGATTGGGCGGTGGGGATTTAAAGATGAAACGGGAATGTTAAAAAGAGAAGAAGGCACGGTAAGTGGAATATATGGAGGAAGGAGGCCCGATGGCCATTGATCTACAGAGATCAACAGTCCATATTTATTTTAAATTTGAAACGTCGAGGATGGAAAAATAAAAGGAAATACAGTTTCGGAAAGGGTTTTTAGGCCTTTAAGCACTCGATTGCGAGGCTTAGGTTATATGAGGAAAAAGGCTTAAAAGTAATAATCCCTTAGGGGCTTAAGACCCTTAGAGTGCGGAAGACTAATTTTAGGCCAGAACAAAGGTTTTTTAGGCCAAATGAGGGTTTCGGTAAATGAAAGAAGAGATTTTAAAACCAAATAAAGGGGAAATATAAGGTTTGAAGGGGGTTTTGATGTTTTTGGAGGTTAAATGAAGGCTTATAGAGGAATTTTGGAATGGTTTTAAGGGTAAAGAATGGAATCTCATAAGAGTCAAATGGTGAAGTGAATGAATGAAGAATGGAGTTTTTAAGCAGTCTTTCTTGGTAAACAGCAGGTACTTTAGGACTAATAGTGAAACAGCAGTGAAGATTAACTCAAACGGTAATTATCATTCATAAGACTTCAAGAACTCACAATTTGGACATGAAATTGTTTCTTGAAGGCCTAAAAAATATTTAGCCACCATTTGGTATGAATTTTTTTTATATGTGGCTAACACAACAGTCCCAACCCGGTTTTAAATTCACCTTATCACTCCCATTCAGTTGAATTCCCTTTCCCATAAACATACATTCAACATATAGAATTTTGGAAATGAAATTTTCAGATTATAACACATGGGACTGTCAACACATGTTGAAAATAAATATGGACATAAAAAGACCAACAACACATAAAAAAATACACACATATTTTTGGTCAACTTAGACCCAAGAAAAAACCCTTCAATCTTCTCCAGGGAAAACCTGTTAGAGAGCTCTTCAAATTTATTTATCTTTCAAGTTCATAAAAAATACATTTGCAGACAAAAAAAACAGCAAAATACAACTTATCTCTTTAGCCCAAAACTCCTTGAAAATTGTGCCCACTTTGCCTCGAATTTTGTGCCCACTTGAAGCTAAAAAATGTTCTGTATGGACGTAGAATGTACTGTATTGATTGTATGGATTTCCGTACCACTGTACGGATTTTTTTCATTTATTTTTCTCAAAAAATTATCTCGAACTGTGTGCATATCACATTATTAAATTCTATTCGTATTGAACCTTCTGTTGTCTTCTATGCCTTGATTTCCATGCCCAGATTTTCCCACAAATCACTCCTCCAACTTGCTGCAACAAATTTCAGAACTTTTCTCTAGCCTACAGCCTCTTTTCTCCAATCTTCTCATGAAGAATGAATGAATGCAATCTCTCTTTTATTTTCTCCATTTTGTTTCCCTAAACGACTTTTTGGAAACCATAAGATCTAATGGCTCAGATTCATTTAGATCAAGGGATGAGAATAAATGTGTATTTAATTCTCACTTTCTATATTTAACTCACCCATTAAATAAAGTGCCCACATTGTACTTTATGTCTAAAGTCACTTTTCACTTTATAATATAACATTGACTATACCACTTATAAAGTCACTTTCACTTTGTAATTTAATATTGACTTTACCACTTATAAAGTCACTTTCACTTTATAATTTCACATTGAATTTACCACTTATAAAGTCACTTTCACTTTATAAAGTCACACTTAGGAAAATAATTATTTTGGACTAGCTTGGCTAGCGGCCATATACTCAGCCTCATAAGAGATCAAATCAATTGACTTTTTCTTTCGACTGAACCACAACACAACTTTCGAACCCAATCCGAAGCAACACCTTGAAGTGCTTTTCCTGTCAGAAGCACACACTACCTAATCTGAATTTGTGTAACCTGCCAACCTCACTCCATCTACCCGCCTATAGTTTAGACCATAATCAACAGTCCCCTACACGTAGCGAAGAATGTGCTTTGCAGCTACCTAGTGCACCCTCCTAGGCTCAACCATGAACTGCCTAAGTGTGTTCACTATAAAGAATATATCTGACCTTGTGTTGACCAGATACATCAAGGACTGAATAAGCTGCCTATACAAGGTTGGATCCACCAAACTAGAATCTGAAGCATGAAGCTTCTTCCAAATGGTGATCAGAGGTGTAGACATGGGTCTATATTCTACCATGTGAAATATTCTCAACACATCCACAACGTATTTCCCCTGCAACTACTGGCCCTTTCGGTAGTGATCTGTTTGCGCAGGCCAAAGTCTCACCCAAAGCAGTATGGGGGGGGGGGGGGGTGTTGGAACCAGGTTTCCGCACCCTGAGGGAGAAATTAATGAAGTGGTCCTAAACAAAAACTAATGCAAACTTATATCGGTTGTAAATAGATGCGCGCAACAACATATAGAATAATCACAAAGAATGTGCAAACTTTAATAGAATAACACATAGTTGATGTTTACATTAGTGTATATATAGTATAACATAACCAGATCTAGATCTAAACAATGTGAATACTTAAACAAATATATCAGCCATCAATAATCATTCATAATCATATCAGATATCCTTACACAATCATCAATAAGTAAGACAGATAATGCGATCTTAACATAACATAAGCAATAAACAACTTAGATGCATAACATAGTAAACTTTCCAAAAAATGTCCTTTCTATTAGCTTCAAATATGTCAATCAATAAATCCACTTCCATTACAAAATCCTTCCACGCACACAACTAGCAGAGTCCACACACAACCAAGACTAGGTCTCTATGCACAAAGCCATCAGGAGCCTCTTAACCCAACCCATAAAAACCCTTACAATGTATTACAGATGCATAAACGTAAATGAAATTACTTAGAACTTAACTACTTAGCTCAGACACAATCTATCTATTTATATTCGCCTAGCGCACAGATACTATGGTCTCAAACCATGGTTTGAGGTCCATAATTTACCCTTAAGCCCATTTACATCAAAATTGGGGACTTTGAACCACCCCAAAGCCCCTTGATTGCCTTTGCGCAACGTACACGTACAAAATTATACAAAATGACTTCGAAAATTGTGCCTCAGGGGACCCTACTACAACAGGCCCCCAACACAAACATGCGACTCGTCCCGAGTCACTAAGGTGTATGCTCCTTGATCTTATCCTGAAGCACGTTGACAGAACTTTTGAGAGGGAGCACTAATTCCAAACTTTGCACTGTGGTGGCATGTGCTCGCTAAACTAATTTTTCGGTGGTAGGCCCTTCAACAACCATCTTGATGCTGCACTAAGTCTATTGGATGGTCTTAAATGTGTTGTTAAATGTCTGTGAAAGCTGAAGTGCTTCCTTACCCAGGTTTGCATGTGTTCCTTCAGTAGTTTGTCCTTCCAACGCAGATCTGCAATTTATGTCTGAATTGTTATGCACTACTGTAGACGAGTGAGGTGCTATGTGAGAAACAATGTGCTGTGAAACCAGCTCCAAAAATAGAAGAAAAGAGATATCAACGCCTTAGAAATAAGCCACTTTGAGGGGGAAACCTCCAATACATTACATGAATGAAAAATTCTTGGATGATACAAATGAAGAAAGCTCCTTTCTATATATAGGAGTCCATGGGGCCACAATGTAATCCTAGCTGACCTAACAATAATAATGTAAGGGCACAATAATAATAATATGGGGGTTACAGGGGTACAACAATAACAATAAGGGGGTTACACTAACAACAATAAGGAACCATACTAGTAATATAGGGACCTAACATGCTCCTCTCCTTCAAAAAAGTGTTGTCCTCAACGTTGAGTAGCTTTGGGTTCTTTTGTATAAAATTCTCCTCCTCCCATGTAGAATCTTCAGTGGGTAAGTTCTTCCATTTGATGAGATACTCTGAAATTGATCGATTTCGTAGCTGTCGAGTTCTTGTTTCCATGACTGCTTCAGGTTCCAATATGTTTTTTCCTTCCTCATCAAGTTCTGGCAATATTGTTTGAACTGGAAGTTTTTCCCCTATAACCCTTTTTAAGCATGAAACATGGAAAACTAGATGCACTCACGAAGAAGCAAGAAGCTCCAATTCGTATGCCATAGTACAAATATTTTGCAACACCTTGTAAGGACCATAGTACTTTGGCAATAATTTATTATCCTTCTTAGCTTGCTTGAGGGACATTCGTTTGTATGGTTGTAGCCGTAAAAATACCCATTCTCCCACATCAAAAATTTTGTCACTGTGATGTTGATATGCTTGTTGTTTCATTTGATTTTGTGCCAAATTTAGGTTATCCTTTAAGAGTTGGAGAACTTCTTGTTGATGCTTGATGTGATCCTCCACTGCTTAAACCCTAGAATTTTCCCTTAAAAAAGATGTGATGGATAGTGGATGATATCCATAAAGTGCCATAAATGGGGTCATTTTTGCTGCACTATGGAAGGAAGTGTTATACCACCATTCAGCGAGAGGTAACCACTTGACCCATTGTGCTTGCTTATCAGATACAAAACAATGAAGATATCCATCCAAACATTTATTCACTGTCTTTGTTTGACCATCAGATTGAGGATGATAAGATGATCTATGAGCTAGTTGAGTACCCAAACAAGAAAATAATTCCATCCAAAAATTTCCTGTAAAAATGGGATCTCTGTCACTTACAATAATCTTCAGGTTTCCATGTAGCTTTTGAATTGTTTCCATAAATTCCGTAGCAACTGTACATGGTTTAAATTGATGAGATAATGCACAAAAGTGTGCATACTTGGTAAGTCTATGAACTACCACCATGATGACACTCCTTCCTTTAGACTTAGGTAAACCTGTGATAAAATCCATTGAAATCTCCACCCAACGTTGACTTGGAATGGATAAAAGTTGTAGAAGACCTGGGGTCTTAATTGTCTCAAATTTATTTTGTTGGCAAACTAAACATTCCACAACAAACTTTTGAATATCAGATTTAAGGCCATCCCAAAAGAATTCTTTCTTCACCCTATGGTAAGTTTTTAAAAATCCCGAGTTTCCTCCTAAAGGAAAAGTGTGCAATTCCAAAAGAATCTTTTGTTTTAGTTGGGAATTCTTGCAAATATATAAGCGATATTTGTACCATAAGGAATAATTTTTCCAACTAAATGTATCAGATGTACTAGGATATTTCTGCAACTTTTGAATGAGTGTCCACACTTATTCGTCCTTCTTCCATTCATCCCTTGCTTCAGTTATCCAATCTGGTTGGATAATAGAAATGGCACAAAGCAATGCTTCCACCTCTTCATCCTTTCTTGAGAGTGCATCTGCAACAACATTTAGCTTCCCTTTGTTGTAGATGATTTCAAAGTCATAACCCAACATCTTTGTGACCCATTTTTGTTGCTCTTCTGAAGATAGTGTTTGTTCTAAAAATGTTTAAGACTATCATGATCAATTTTTACCTTGAAGTGTCTTCCCATTAGGTAAGGTCTCCATTTATTTAGTGCATGTAGTATTGCGAACATTTCCTTCTCATAAATAGTCTTTTGTAAATACTTTCCTTTGATTGAACGACTTTCAAAAGCAATGGGTCTTCCTTCTTGCATTAAAACAACACCAATTCCATTTCCTGAGGCATCACATTCCACAATAAAGGTTTTTGTGAAGTTTGACGTAGTTAAGACTGGTGCTAGGCACATTGCCTCTTTAAGATGTTCAAAGGCCTTAGTTGCTTCATGAGTCCATGAAAATGCATATTTCTTTAATAATGTTGTTAGAGGTGTTGCTATTCTCCCATAATTCTTAACAAACTTGTGATAATAACCTATTAACCTGAGAAATCCACACAACTTCTTTATGGTTGTGGGGAATTTCCATTCCTTAATGGCTTTAATTTTGTTAGGGTCTACCTTAACACCCTCGTGAGATACAATATGACCCAGATATTCCACCTCTTGTACTCCAAGGAAACATTTGGATGTTTTTGCATATAATTTTTTCTCCTCCAATAGTTTGAGCACCCTGTCAACATGTTGAATATGATCCTTCCAAGACCTGTTGTAGATTAGTATATCATCAAAAAATACTAGCACAAATTTTCTAAGGAAGGGTTTGAAAATGGAATTCATCAACCCTTGAAATGTAGAAGGTGCATTGGTAAGGCCAAAAGGCATGACCAAAATTCATAATGACCCTCATGAGTTCGAAATGATGTTTTCGGAATATCTTCAGTCTTCATTCTAATTTGATGATATCCTAAACGAAGATCCAACTTGGTAAAATAAATTGCTCCATGTAGTTCATCCAATAATTCATCAATCACAGGAATGGGAAATTTATCTTTAATAGTGAGCTTATTGAGCTCCCTATAATCCGGACACATGCACCATGATCCATCTTTCTTGTGCACCAATACTACTAGGGCAGAGAAAGAACTTTGACTAGGTTGAATTATACCAACCTCTAACATTTCTGCAATCGTACGTTCAATTTCTCTCTTTTGGAAATAAGGATATCTGCAAGGCCTAATGTTTGGAGGAAAACTTCCTGGAATCAAATGAATAGCATTATCATGATCAAGAATAGGTGGGAGTCCTTTGGGAGTATCAAACACCTTGGAATGATTGTCCAAAACTTTTTGGAGATTTGGAGAAATAGATGATTTTGATGTTGGAAATTCTAGTGAGCATAATTGTGCAATTACGCCTCGTTGTTCTTTCTTCAGAAGCTTTGTCATGACATTAGAGCTTATTATCTTTCTTGGCTTCCCTGTGATACCCCGTAATTCAATTTCCTTCCCTTCTGAAAAAAATTTCAAGAAAAGTTCTTGAAAATTAAAATCTACCGTCTCCAAGATTGTAACCATTGTACTCCTAGTACAACATCAGCACCTCCCATTGGGATGAAAAGCATTGGACTATTCAATACATATTACCCCATGGATAGCTTGATATTATGGAATTTTCCTGAGAAATTTATAGTTCCTCCATTTGCAACCATCACTTGACATTTTGGTGCTGGGTATAAGAAATAATTCAATTCCTTGGCTACCTTACAATGAATAAAATTATGGGTACTACCCCAATCAATCAACACTATTACCTTTTTCTTCTTGATATATCATTCTATCTTGAGAGTTTGAGGAGTGGTAATTCCTTCCAATGCATTACATGATATGTTCGGACTCATTTCTTCTTCTTCTAGGGTTGCTTCCTAGTGTATATCCTCTTCTTTTGAAGTTTCTTGTTCATTTTCTTCCTCCTCTTTACAATCTATGTAAAATAATTTCTTCTCAGCACACTTATGACCTTTAGTGTATTTGCTATCACAACTGTAGCAAAGCCCTTTTGCTCTTTTTTCCTCTAATTGTTGTGGTGTCAGCCTTGTAGGATGTGGAAGTCTAGGATTAGCAACACTTCCATCTTTATATATGTGAGTGGTAGGCTTCCTTGTCACCATGATTTTACATTCAATTTTTCTTGCCAATCTGAATGCCTTTTCCAATGAATCAGGTTCCCAAACGCGAACTTCATGTTGGATGTTATCCTTTAAAGTCCCTATGAAGACATCAATCCTATCTCCCTCTGGAATATTAGTTACCCTTATATTCAATTTTTGGAAGTCCTCAATGTGCTCCACCACTGAACCCTTTTGTTTGAGATCTATCAATTGGCTAGAGAAGGTGTTGCTCTTTGTATCTTCATAATGTGCTATCATTTCCTCGGTAAAAATTGACCAAGCGACAATTTTTTTACGGGAGAAAAGGCATCGATACCATACAAATGTATTTTGCTCTAAATGTAAAGCTGCAATGCGTACCTTTTGTGTGTTTTGCACATTATTGAGATCAAAATATTGCTCCATCTATAGTATCCATGTTACGGGATCCTTGCCATAAAATTTCCTCATATCCATATTTGGAATATGGTGGTTCTTCAATCCAACATTAGATTTTATGAAATCATGATTAACATTTGTTTTGTCCTCATCATGAGTTTCTTCTACTATCTTTTCGCAATTAGGAATCATTTCTTGTATCAACTTTGACAAACCTTTCTTCAAACCTTCCATGTATTCCTTCAAACCTTCCATTTTTTCTTCCATACCATCCTTCAAACCTTCCATCGTAGCTTCCATACCTTTCTTCAAACCATCCATCTTAGCTTCCACGCTTTTCTTCAAAACATCGATTTAATTTTTTGTTGCTCTTTGCGAGAGCGAAATTTGGTGCATTTGCTCTTGTAATTTTGTTATGTCATGTTGCATTTCTTCATCTTCATGAGCCATAGTAGAGCCTTCTGAAGGCTTAATGTTGAATTATTTTTAGAGGGCATTTTAGAACCCAACACTGATATCTATTCTACAATATGCCCTTGGAATCAATTCAAATTGATTCTTCAAACAAGACTTATGCAATTTGGAAAAAAATACACACATTTTTCTTGCTTTTGAGGAGCTCAATATTGAAATTGAATTATCTCTATGATTGTGGATCTTCAATATCTGAAATTTGGCCCTGCAGTAGTCCTCTGAATCCTATTTCAAATGCCACCAACGAGTAAAATTTGATTTGGATTCTTCAAGGCAAAGCTATGTCCAATCTCCCACAATGACCTAATTATGGACTGGTTCAGTAGAGTGAACTTGTATGACTTTCCACGTGTCACTGTTTACTCCTTCGGCTATGAAATTAATAGAAAGGAAACTAAATTCTGTGTACTTCCATCCACTTTTAACATAATTCCAATCCGATGCTCAGAGAGAGAGTTATGAAGCTTTTCCCACGATCACCTCTTTGAGATGAAATTTGGGAGCCTGAAAAATACCTAACTTCCACAGATCACATCTCCGAAAATATTGTGAATCAAGCTCTGAAATTTTGTGACGATGTTCCTTAGAATGTTAGTTTCACACTCTAAAAATTTAAGCTTCTTCACCTTCGTAGAAAAAACTTTATAGCGAAAATTCCACAATGACCTGTTTGGTGCAGCGAAACCCTAGAATCCAAAGCTCTGATACCAAATGTTGTGAAACTGGCTCCAAAAGTAAAATAAAAGAGATATCAACACCTTAGAAATAAGCCACTTCGAGGGGGAAACCTCCAATACATTACATGAATGAACAATTCTTGGATGATACAAATGACAAAACCTCCTTTCTATGTATAGGAGTCCATGGGGCCATAATGTAATCCTAGCCGACCTAACAATAATAATGTAAGGGCACAATAATTACAATATGGGGGTTACAGGGGTACAACAATAACAATAAGGGGGTTACACTAACAACAATAAGGGACTATACTAGTAATATAGGGACCTAACACAATGTTGGCGGCACTGTCCTGATTTCCTCAAATTGATACTTGTTCTGGTGGAGTGTGTCACGCAACTACTGCACTACCAGATCATTTTGGATAGATGTCCAAACACTCATAGCCTTGTCAAGAAAATTTTCACATTGGGTGACCACAAAAATAATACTATCTCGGGCCTGCTTAACTTCCGTTGCTCTCTGTGCGCACACCTCTGGTGGCGTCTCTCACTGCAACTTGGTTTGAAGGTCTGCAATCTGCTTCTCATATTTGGTTATGTCTATTTGTACCTCCACACACACTACTTTCACCACAGAAGCAAATCCTTCTAGTTTCTATGCAGGCGCAATTGTGGCCAGGACAGCTGGAATATCTTTGCAAACCTGGTGAATTTTTGCCTCCAGCACAACACGCTGGGCTTCTGCTTCTCTGCAAGTTGCTTCTGCTTTTTGCTGCTTTTGGTGTGCTTGCTCGACCTACTATTGTGCGTCCCTTGTCTGTATATATGTGTGGTGGCCTCTCTATATTGAAGTTTGTATGTGATCATGGAATGCATAAGATGAAAATTTCTTGCAGGTAACACAAAAATATTAATGTGCACATCACCTATTCCTCTAAATTGGAGACGCTGGTTGGTGTCCATATAAATAGCTAGCATGGGGATGTGAACAAAGCGTCCATCCCCAGGGGCTGGTAGAGTAACATCTAAGGGTTTTGCGCTTGTAACTTACGCATTGGTCTGGTTCACCTAAATCATGCTCTCTTGAATCTGGCTCGCCTGTACCTTTAATTCCTGCAATCCCACTTGTACAATTTCTAGTGCGGACTTGTACTGAACCTCCATTTTCGTCCACCGATCCTCAGTCTCAGACGTGACAATGTTCGCTATTTCATTTAGGTCATACTTTGTCAGCATCAGGACCTCCTACCCTACCTTTTTGGAACCTTTATTCTTCTTTCACGAACCTCTAGCAGCCTAAGACCTGAACTTGGTGCCTTTGGATGTTTTAGCTTCGCCTATCTCTTTTGGCGTAGATGCATATTTTTCAGGCACTATGGTTGTTTCGACAATCTCACCAATTGTTTAAGGGGTTGCTTCCTTTTCTATTTCTTTCACTGTGACCTTCTCTGTCACTGTCTCTGGAACTGTCTCTGTGGTTTTCTCGGTGGCTTTCTCCATTGATTTTCCTATTAGAGTGCACTACTTCGTCGGAGTAGGTGGTGTCAACCAGGCTGGCGACCATTCTGCTGTCACTCTTACTAAATCATCCTCTGTAACCAGATATGGTAGCTCATACCATACTCCCTCTATGACGCCATTTGCGTGGATATGAATATTATGGAAGGTAGCCTTGAAATCTGCTACCATCTTGTACTGATCATACAAGGTAGGTGACAACTGCGGCTTTGACTGCACTGCTTGGTTCAGGGTAGCATCATACAGAACCCAGAAAATTTTGTTCTCTTTCACATGCATTGGGTCTGAAGAGTTCCATAATTTGGTGTAGCGCACAAATTTTCACATCTTTGGTTCAATTTCGGGAACTGTGTATCTTCTGGGGTTCCCCACCCAATCAACACAATCAATAAGAGAAACCAAGCATACTGGAAGGGTTTGCCTTCTTCCTGTGCCTTGCGCACATTTTCTAAAAATACTTTGCACAAGTAACTGCACCAATTGTAAATCACACCTTTTTCACAGCGTCCTGTGAGCGCAATCACATGTGCAGGCACCTCCTTAGGTCTGCACTTATGCATCATCTTGCAGGCCAAGATGAGCATACCAAAACACACTGCTAGGTCATTAATTTCCTCCACAATGAATCCTTGGGTCTTCCTTGTGACATTATACTTATTCTTGATTTGTTCTGCCTCAGCCTTCTCCTGCACTTTACCACCAAATTCAGCTATAGGGTCAGCTCCCTTAGTAGGCAGACCCAGTATTCAATGAATTAATTCAACATCGATAGGGATCCGCTCTCCCAACCAGAGCACGTCATCGTGAATTAAGACCAACAACTATTTGACGCAGATATTATTTATGGGGCTGTGCCCAAAATGATGGATCTGTAGCAAATTGAGGAGGCCTTCCTTGTGAAACCCTAGCACCCCCCTTTTTGGATCAAGGCGCACAATGTTTCCTTCATAATTGACTTGATCCAAGTATAGTTCTGGCACGAGCTCTGGGAACTTCACGACATCAACAATGTCCTAATCGTCAAATCTTAGCTGTAGATTTTTTGCAAACACGTTCCCTTCCATTGGGACATTCTCAGGGATCAGGGGTATTTGGATACCCGCACACACTTTGTCCAGATCCTTAGGTGCTTTTACAGATGGTTTGCACGGTGCAATATAGCTTGGCAGCTGTGAATATGGGGCTATTTCAACTACCTCCTCATATTATTCTTCAATGGTTTATGGGATTACTGCCATGGGTCTTTTCATATTTTCACCTGCTGAAGGGCACGGTTTTGGAGTCTTCTCTCAGGGAGATCTACACGTTCCAGAGGATTTCCCCTTCTTAGTTTTAGATGGCGTAGGTGAGTCCATAAGAGGCACTTCAGGCGTAGCAAGGTCATCACCTGGTCTTGTGGTTGTCATCTTTTTAGGAATTGCGTAACCTAGCCTTACTTGGCTCAATGCGTCCTCAAACCTTGGATCCAAACTAGACATAGACACAACAAATGCGATGGCAATAAAAGAGCTCAAAGCACAAAAATCACTCAGAAAGAAAATGGAACTATTGCGACCCCATAGGTCATATTTATACTTGTGGTGCATCTTCAACAACTCCTTGTGCATTAATGAGGCTCCATTACTGAAAAAAAGGTCCCAAATCTGGAAAAATTCCTTCATTAAATGCATCATAGACGCTCCCAAAAATGGTAATAAATCTGTCTTATCCAATTTTAATATTCCATAAGGATTTTTTTTTACACCTTTGTCACCCAGTGAACCTCCTCGCACAGGTACCGCGCGCATCGCGGCTTACTGCGCATATAATCCAGAGTGAAAGATAACCATTTACAGACTATCCCCCCTGTTATGGATCATTTGAAATCTCCTTTTATTTTCAGTTTTGAAAATATAAAAAGAAAAAATAGAAAATTGTTAAAAAATGTTGAAGTATTAAAGTTTTTATACTTTAACATAAAAAAATTTCTTTTTCGTTGTATTAGTGTTAAAATTTTAAATACTTTTGACTTTATGAAAGTGGGTTCCAACTTAAAGATTAAATGTCGATTGTTTTATCGAGCGGGATGAGATAATTTCTCGAGCTTCGAACAAAACACTCAACCCGCGGGCACTACTAGCACACAAATTAATATTGGAGGGTGCCTCTGCAGTTGACTGTGTTGACTGTGGGAGTAACACAGATAAGCGGTGGAGATTGATTGCGGGGGCACAAGCCAAAATAATTCTCCGTACTTCGAGACCCCTCGCAGTGACGTAAGATTTTGAGTTGGTTACGGTTGTATTCCACGTTAGGTGAACTTAACGGTCTGTTGGCGCGTCTTGTCAGCATTTAAGTTTAAAGCCGCACCACCTATTTAAATGAAATTCTCATTCTTTCCAAAGCCATTTGCGATTAAGTATATGTTTATAATTGGTTTGTGCTGCGTCCTGTTCAGTTTTCTGTCATTCTGTCAAGAATTGGCCACACTGTACGTCGTCCGTTATCATAATTTTGTATCATGGCTAAACACTCATCTCTGTAGGGTTATGCTAGCCATATCCCTCTCATGGATACCGAGATGGATATCCAAGACACCAATTGTTCCTTGGTCCACCTTCCATTTTACCAGCAGGTTCTCTTGAATGATAAAGCTTCCCCTGTTTATACTGCCATGGCAAAGTCTGGTGTGTTGTTTGAATGTATCCCTAAAACCCATCTTTTTCCTGAATTCATATATCGGTTGGTATCACTTATGTATCCTGGGAAATGTTTTGTGATGGATTGTCAGGGGGAGAATGTTTTGCAGGTGTCTGCCCAACTAATTTGCCAAGGCCTTTGTTATCTCCTGAGTCAGAGTCATATGTTCAATTCTCTAATGAGTCTTTTGTAGCGTATTATGACAACCTTGCAGGTCAAGATATTAATCATTTTATTCATTTTATAAAGCCTAACACGTAGCAATTTCAACTTGACAGTAAATATTTTCCTATGGATATTTTTGATATCGAGGTTAAGCCAATACTGAGCAGCATTGCAAAGATTCTGGGCAAAGATGATGACAACACAATGGATAAATCAGTTTTGGGGATGTTTGCCATGATGATTAAGCCAAGAGTGGTGTTGGATATTCCATCCTATTGGCAAGAAGCTGTCAATTCACAACTCATGAGCTTATCGTTAACAGGTTATTTTAGATTTCCTTCATTAATTATTTACTTGTTCTTATATCAAAATGTGGAAGAATTCATGCATTTAGGTCTGAATATTATGGATATGAATAAGAAGAGGAAATCAGTAGTGTTCTGGACAGATATAGTAAGAAGAGAACAAAATGAAACTGGATTGTTTGATTTTACCAGTTACTTCATGTCAATTTCATCTAAAGTTTTGAATGGAGTTCCTCCCCCTGTTTCTTACCCAAAGCTCAGGAATTCTTGCATTTAGGGGCAAACTGTAAATTTGGAGATTGGTTTGTTTTTAGGATCATTCCAAAATCAAACTGTATGGAGCAAGTGTTGAGCCTTATAGGCTTCCAGTGTTTGTACCTATGAGGCTATTTGCTTTGTATTTTGTTAGAAAAAGTCTAAATGTTGATCAAATTCACTTTGTGACCATGAAAAAGGGACATATGTTCAAACTGTCCATGAATGTAGGCCCTTTCATAGTTAATATGAGACAAGAATTTGAAGAAGTTACTAAAATGCTAGATGAGATGCATTTGCTGTTAGGGGAAAAGTGGGCTTATGACCCTCACAGTGTTATTTCTAATAGAAGAATTGATAATGGGTATTCAGCTTTTATTCATGAAAGCAGGCCAGATTTTGAGAACATGGCAAGTAAAGGTGTTATAAGTTCAACAGGTTCAAATATTTAGACTCCTATCATTTCAGAAAAATCAAGTAAAAGAAGCAAATAATCAGTGATTGATTTAGAAGATGAGGAATAGGGAGCTGAGAAGAGAGAAAAATTTAATGAAAAACTTACATATAGTCAACCTGGTTTTTCCTTACAGTTGGGAGAGGAATAGAATGTTCCTACTTCACCCAGGAGACATGAGAGCACTCATGAAAAAGTGCCTCTGGTCAAACAGATGTTTGCCCAAATTGCAGAGAGGAACCAGAAGATGAAGGCCAACATGGAGGCCCATACAGAATATCAAATTGCTCCAGATCAAACTAGAATTTTAACTGCCATGGATCTTGAGAAAGATCAATTCAAAATTTCCCTATCTCATCCTTCAGATATGTCAATTAGTTCTTCTAACAATTTCAATACTGTAAATGTGACTGTGGATGTGAAGAAAATCCCATTACTAGTTAAGGTGAACCTACATATGCAGACAGGTCAATTGATTGTAAATTACCTGACAAAGACCAATGCAATGGAAATGAAGGCAGAGAATATGCTTGGGAAGGTAATTAAGCAATTAAAGTTAGAAAAATCCAACTCTAGGGATTTAACAATTCAAAATGAGGAGCTAAAGAAAATAATAGTAAAGATTGGAGTGGATCCTAATGATAGGACTGTCGTGAGAAAACTTCTGCAAAGTGCTGAAGCTGAGATATCTACATTGAAGAAAAAGCTAAAATTTCCTACAGGAGAGCATTCAATGGCTACAGAGGTTGCAGAGGTGGAGAATGATAAAGAAAAGCTTCCACAACAACTCATGCAAAAGGAGGAAGAAATCTCTAAGTTAAAACAAACTGCACTATCACTGCAAAATCATATTGACAATCATTCTTGTACTTTTGTTTTTCCGACAGGTAATGAAGACCCACTAGCATAGATTTCTCAGTTGACTACTAAGTTGCAGATGGAAAAAAGAGATCGGAAGAAGGCTCAAGCAGATTTAGAGACTGAATCAAATATTATTCAAGCTGCAGAAAATGAAGCAAGTAAATACAAAATAGACAGTCAGAATGCTAATGCTGAGATTAAAAGTCTCAAGGAAAAATTGAAAGGAAACATATCTTTAATACAAGCTAAAGACATCATTTGGAATGATATCATTTCAGAAATAAAATCAATTTGGAGCTTTTTGATGGTGGTTTCAGAAGAGAAAAGTCTCATCAAGGAATTTGAAGAACAAGTCATGGCAGATAAACAAAAGACAATTGATAGGGCTATTTGGGAAAAATTATTGATTGAATTTATTAACTCTAAAACAAATCAAGAGTTAGAAGAAAATGAGATTAAATATAGAATCCTATATTCAGTGGAGATCAATAAAATGATTGTCAAGAATGATTACAGAAATGCTACAAAAAAGAAGTTGATGGAAATTAAAGAAGCAGTAAGTCAGTTTGATAAGTTATTTGAAAAAATGACAAGAGCAGGTCTGCCTTCATGTTGGGGACTTGGAGGAAGTCTATTATCATGGGATTCTTATGAAAATTTACTAGTATTAACAAAAATAAAAGTTGATAATACACATAAAAAGACTCAAGTGCTTAAGGGAGCAACAGTGATCAACTTTCTTCAGAGACATTTTCAGCTATTGTGGTTGGTAAAAACTCTATTCGCAGAAAAACCATCTTACAACAGAATTATTGCTTTCAGTTTGGAGTATCACAACCCGGTACATTCACCCAGGACAAAAGTAGAGATATGGAAGAAGTGTAGGCTTGGAAAATGTATTTTCCAAAAGAACCTTTGACTTAAAAGAAAGACAAGTCAGCTGATCCAGGAAATGTAGTAGCTTCATCTTCAATTCACATTCAACATACAGATTAGGGTGTTAATCTTTTTGTAATTTTAATCTTCCCAAGATGATGTAATTGTAATAAGATGTTTTGATGGTATGTTGTAGAAATCCTACGTAGTCCTAAGAAGTTGGAGTAGTTATGATCAGTTATAGAAGTTCCCAACTACTTTTTGTTGTATTTAATGTAATAGTTAAGAAAGAGAAAGGTTTAGAGTTTTGGACCTTCAAGACTACAATTTTTGTACTAAGAGATTTCAAATGATTAATGAATGAGTAACAAGTTTCTGGCATCTGTTTATGTTGATTTTTATTCAAGTTTACATTTCGTATTTTCTATCTTTGAATAAGATGAAGTAATGAGCTGCAGGTCTCTTTTTACTTATGTAAGAAAGAGTTAAAACCCTTAATTGGCGCTCCTTCGTTTTAACTATTTCCTTCATATAATTCTTCTGGAGTTTGAGGTGATATATTTTGTGTAACAACATATCAGTTTGGGCTTCTTTCTTTCATTTTCTTCTGGTCATTTCATTCAACATCAAAAAATGATAGCATTGTGAGACATTTATTATATTTGATATTTGAGGGCTTAATGATAAATGCTTGAGGGTGGTTAAGTAAAGACAAATATTTCTGTGACATAATAATATAAATGTCTTAAGTACTAATTCCTTATCACAACTAAGGGATTGTCTCTTAAGGTACAAAAATTTTTGGCGCCGTTGCCGGGGACGAAGAGTCGAAGTTTTCCCTGGGTTTGTTTATATTTCCTTTGGTTGTTTAGAGAGGAGGAAATAATAAAAACCGTGTCTTCATTTTCTAATTCTTGCTTATAAGAGGCCACATACGAGGTCAGATACCTCTCAGCAGAAAGCTCCTATCCTTTCAAATCCAGAAAATTTGGTTTCTAAAAAAAGCCAAAAATAAAAAAATGCTTTCTACACCTGATGCCACACTGCTTGCACCTGGTAGCAGTTCTCGTACCCTTTCATCCAAGGATACTTTCCAGAAACTCACTTTCTTAGAAAAATAATCCTTGTCTCCATCCATTCATTTCCAAGAACCAAGGTTAGAAGAGAAGTCTTTTGAGTCTGTATCATTCACATTTACAGAAACTTAGCCTAATACAATTGCTAGTTCTTCTGCTTTAGTTTATCAGCCCCTTCCCTTATCAATTGTTACACCCCATTCATCCACACCTACAACTGGTACACAAATTCCCCCTACTCAATGAGTAGTCAATCAGGGCATAAACATGGCAGCCCTTGCTTTCTTGATGAATAGATATGCACCATTAAATCTTCCTCAGCCAATGAATGCAATGCCTCAAGAGTATCTTAAGTTGCTTCCTATATTTACTGGTGAAGATGAAATAACTGCAGAACAACACTTGCCTTTGTTTTGCACTTTTGCTGAAAATTTTAATGTTGAACATCTGGATGTAGTAATGAGACTTTTTGTGCAGTCTCTAAATGGAGAGGCAAGAAAATGGTTTAAAGGATTACCAATTGGCTCAATCAATGACTGGGATGAGTTATAAAGACAATTCATTCAAAGATGTGGTGAGAAGAGAGACCATGGTTATTATTTGACAGAATTTAATGCTATTAAGAAAAAAACAGATGAAAATATGAGTGATTTCATTAAAAGATTCAATAAATTGTACAATAATTTGCTTGCAGAAATGAAACCTCCTCCTATTGGAGAAAGAGTTGTCTTTGCTAGGGAATTTGTATCAGATTTTAGTTTTAATTTGAGAGAAATAAGGTCTCCTACCCTTGAAAAAATCCAAATTGATGCTTTAGAGATTGAAGAAAATATGATTGCTACTGGGAAAGTTCAAGTAAAACAGTCAGTTCAAGAAAAGGGTAAAGCCAAGGAAGAGTCATCACAAGATCAAAGGATTGATGACATGACTAAGGTCTTTAAAAATTTGTCAAACAAATTAGTAAAGATAGAATTGGATAGCAAGAAACCTGCATAGCAAAACAGAGGGGTTTTTAATCCTCAATTGAGAAAGCAGCCCCTGCAGATTTTGCAGAGGGAGAGAAGAGATCAAGATCAGGTTCAAGCACCCTTATATATAGAAGCAACTTCTTCACAATCTGCTGATGATGATCAGAAAGAAGCTGAAGATCAAATTTCTGCCTTGTATATAGAGGATGGTGCAGAAGAAGAATGTAAAGAAGCTGATATTTCATTTGATCAGGAAGAAATGGATGATTATTGCAAATAGTTCACTGATTTTATGCAAGAAGAATTGCATAAAAAGTATGATTTGAGATCAAAAAAGAGGTTGAGAACTTAGGATGATGAAGAGAAAGAATCAAAGTCAATCCCTTCTCCAATGGCGACTCCACAATCGAAAAATTCAGTAAAACAGTCAGATAAGGGGAAGCAGCCCATGAATCCAGTAAAAGAAAAAGAGAAGCAGCAAGCTGAAGCTTCCCAAAATAAGTTTAATGATTCTAATATTTTGGAGAAGATTGTTACCGTTCCTGAGCAACATGCAAATCCTATCTAAAATCAAGAAGAACCTGAAATGTTTACTAAACAAAACCAAACTTTCAGTTTGTCCAAAGAGTTAGAAAAAGTTAAAATTCAAGTACCTCTTCTTGAGTTGGCTAAAACACCTGGGTATAACAAGGAGATTGCATAATTTATTAATTTATCTTAGTCATATGAGGTGGGTGATATTGTGAATTTGCAAGAAGAAAAACCCGTGGTTACTTTCAGTCCTCATGTTGAAGAGGTAGATTCTTCTGTTCCACCTTTTTATATATCAGTAGTTTTACATGATTCCACTCTACACAATTGTATGCTAGATTCTATTGCGTCACATAAACTTATGCCATTATCTATGATGAAAGAACTAAATTTAAAAATCACTAAGCCCTATAGAGACCTATTTTATTTTGATTCAAAAAGGGTGAAGTGTGTTGGGCTTATCAAAGACATGGTTGTTTCCTTGGCCCAAATTCCAGCCAAGAGTATCATGATGGATGTAGTCATTGCAGATATTCTGGCCAGCTTTGGTATCTTGTTGTCCAGATCTTGGGGAGCAAAGCTTGGAGGTGTATTAAAATTGGATTTCACATATGCCATCATTCCTATTTTCAATGGGGAAGAGAGAAGGTTGTACAGAGAAACCAGATTCATGAAAACTACCACCAAGAGGGATGCAGGTAATTCCCCTATTTATGGTCAAGAGAAGGAGGATCTCTCTTGTTTTATGATGCATGAAGATGCAAAATTTGCTGAAGACTCATAGAAGAAGCTCTCTTCAGCAAGTGTAAATAAAGAGCTATATTCAAATAAAATTTGGAGGTGTTATTTTGATGGTGCATATTCTAAAGAGGACACAGGAGCTGGGTTCATATTCATATCTCCTGAAGGTAATATTTTACCTTTTTCTTTCAAACTTAAATTTGAATCAACCAATAATGTAGCTGAGTACGAAGAATTGATTTTGAGTCTTAAAACTGCTAAACAAATGGGAATTCAGTCTATTTCCATTTTTGGTGATTCTGAATTGGTAATAAGACAGATTAAGAATTGGTGTCAGACCAAGCATCCCAGATTGAGATATTATAGAAATGAGGTGTGGGACATAATTGAAAATTAATTTGAAGCCTTTAATCTTCAGTTTATTCCAAGAGAAGAAAACAAAATGGTAGATTCACTGGCAATTGTAGCCAGCACATTTAAGCCACCAATTAATCTAAGATTGAGATATGAAATTGAGTTGAGACACAAGCCTTCAATTCCTGATAACGTAAAGCATTGGCAGGTTTTCGAGGATGATGAGCAGATCAATCAGTTTTTAACAATGATTGGAAATTTTGAAGACAGTGAAATTGATCTAGAAAGTGAACCAAATGATCAAAATGATGTACCTAAAATCCTGAAACAGACAATTGGTGATCAAAAGATAATTCAGTTGAAGGACAATATATTTCCCAGAGGCCTGGTTCCTCTTGAAATATTGTTTGATTCTAATGATGTAGTAGTGAACCAGAAGAAGGTATCTCAGGATGGAGAAATGGAGGACTATAATTTAGGAACTCAACAAGAGCCCAAAATGGTCAAGTTATTTAAAGGAGTTCCTAAGGATTATAAGGAAAGGTATGTTGATCTTTTCAAGAAATTCATGGATGTGTTTGCATCGTCATATGAAGATTTAAAGACTTATGATTTAAATATTATTCAGCATAAAATAGCACTGAAAGATGGGGTTAAGCCACATAAGCAGAAGCTGAGACAGATCAATCCATTGTTACTTGCCCAATTGAAAAGGAGGTAAATAAACTTTTACAAGTAAAAATTATAGTTCCACTCAAGTATTGAGAGTGGGTTTCAAATCTAGTTCCAGTCAGGAAGAAAAATGGAGAGATAAGATTATGTGTAGATTTCAGAAACTTGAATAGAGCTTCTTTGAAGGATAATTATCCTTTGCCAAAGATGGATTATGTCCTACAAAAAGTGACTGGGGCTTATAGGTTATCCATGGTGGATGGTTTCTCTGGATATAGCCAAGTAGCTGTTGAGAAGGAAGAACAGAAGAAAACAACCTTTACCACGCCCTGGAACATTCATGTATGCCAGGATGCCATTCGACCTCATGAATGTAGGAGCTACTTTACAGAGGGAAATTGATATAACTTTTGTGGGTGAAAAATTTGTAGTCATATATTTGGATGATGTAACTATTTTTTTCAGGTTCTGATGATGAACACTTGGAGCACCTGCAGAAAGATTTCTTGAAATGTAGAAGATTTGGGTTATCATTGAATCCTAAGAAATCCTTGTTTGCTTTAGAAGAAGGTAGGTTGCTGGGAAATATAGTCTCAAACCAAGGAGTGAAATTTGATCCCGCAAGGGTTGAGGCTATACAAACAATTCCATTGCCTAGAAGTAAAAACAATATCCAAAGATTTCTAGGGAAAATTAATTTTCTAAGAAGATTTGTTCCAAATTATGCTGAGATTTTAAGTAAAATAACATATATGTTAAAAAAGAATGCTGAAGTAAAATGGGACAAAGATGCAGGGGAATCCTTTGCTAGAATTAAAGGGGCTCTTCAATAAGCTCCAGTTTTGATTAGTCCAGATTATCTAAAGCCTTTCCAAATTTTTTCATTTTCATCACCTTCCACTATTGCTATTGTGTTGTTACAAAAGAATGAAGAAGGGAAAGAGAAACCAGTAGCATTTTTCAGTAAGGTCCTCGAGATGCAGAATTCAAATATAATATCTTGGAGAAGTAGGTATATTCTTTAGTTAAATCATTGAAAGCTTTCAGGACCTATGTACTTCATTCTCAAATAGTAGCATATGTACCTAATTCTGCTGTGAAAGATGTACTGATTTAGAGTGATGTGGAGGGAAAAAGAGGTAAATGGATCACCAAAATCCAAGAGTATGATTTAGACATTTATCCAAACAAGTTAATTAAGGGACAGGGATTAGCTAAATTGCTGACAGAGTCTAATTTCCAAACTCTGGGAATTAATTTTCTTGCACCGTTAGATGAAGTGGTTGACGAGACAAATCATATTACAACAAAGTCAGCAATCAAATACAAATTTCTTTGCTCAGATTGATATAAAGATATTGTTCACTATTTGTGTTTTTTCTCTTGCCCTACCTCAATCAATAGAACAAAGTACAAAGCTCTAAAACTAAAAGCTCAACCTTAACTTATAATTGATGCTAAATTATATTGGAAGGATCTTGCTGGTGTTTTGTTATTATGTTTGACAGAAGGAGAATCAATCGAATTTATTAAAGAATACCATGAATGTTTATGTGGAGGTCATTACAATTGGAAAGTAATTGCTCATAAGATTCTTAAATCAGATTTTTACTGGCCTTCTTTATTTTCTGATGTGTACAGAGTTGTTAGAAGTTGTTAGAAGTGCCAGTTGTTTGCAGAAAAGAAAAGGTT
Organism: Pinus albicaulis; assembly: GCA_034641835.2. NCBI lineage: Eukaryota > Viridiplantae > Streptophyta > Pinopsida > Pinales > Pinaceae > Pinus > Pinus albicaulis. The sequence goes on along the minus strand of CM076571.1, from coordinate 693,334,536 downwards.
AGCTCCTTTGCATCTTCTCCCTTTTTTTATTGAAGAACTCTTCAGGCAATGGGGGTTGGATTTTATTAGAGAAATTAATCCACCATCAAGTGGGAAGTTTAAGTGGATTTTGGCTGCCACTGATTAATTTACAAAATGGGCGGAGGCAATTCCTACCAGAAAAGAAAATGATCTGGTAGCAATGAAGTTTATAGAGGAAATTATTTTCAGCAGGTTTGGATGCCCAGTGAAAATTGTAACGGACAATGCTCAGGTATCAATTCAGTCAGATTCATAAATTTTTGCCAAAATTATAATGTGATCTTGTCTCATTCTACAACATATCATCCTCAATGAAATGGATTAGCAGAATCATCTAACAAGACATTAGTAAAGATCCTAAAGATGACAATTAATGAGAACTAGAAGAATTGGGACTGAAAGCTGATATTTTCTCTCTGGGTAGTAAGAATGACAACTAGGAGCTCTATTGGTAAGTCCCCTTATGAGTTAGTATATGGTACTCAAGCATTGTTTCCCACTCAATTAGCAAGACCAATAATTTATTTTATTCAAGAAGCATAAGAGGAACCTAATGCATTGATAAGAAGGCTAAATAAGGTAATAGAATTGAGTGAAAACAAGAATAAAGTCAAGGAAAATTTGGTCACATATCAGGAGAAAATGAAATTCGTTTTTTACAGGAAGGCAAAGGAGATTATGTTCCAAACTGGAGATCTGGTATTAAGATGGGATACCAGAAGAGAGGAGAAGGGGAAGCATGGTAAGTTTGATCCTCTATGGTATGGCCCTTACAAAATCACTGAAGCTAGATCAAATAATACTTTTATGCTGGAAGATCTTGATGGAGAAGCAGTAGGACTACCTGTGAATGGGCAGTATCTGAAACATTATTTCCAACACTAAAAATAACTGGTTCACCATTGTACATATTCGGGTTTCCTCATTGTATATTTTTCATCAAACACTATTTTACTCCATGCCCGAAGTGAAGGCACTTATCTGCAGGTTCTTAGTGTTTCGTGGCAAAAAACACTATCCCCAGGTGGAGCCAGATGTTGTGGATCATTTGCAATCTCCTTTTATTTTCAATTTTGAAAATATAAAAAGAAAAAATAGAAAAATTTTAAAACATGTTAAAGTATTAAAGTTTTTATACTTTGACATAAAAATATTTCTATTTGGTTGTATTAGTGTTAAAAGTTTAAATACTTTTGACTTTATGAAAGTGGGTCCCGACTTAAAGATTAAATGTCGATTGTTTTATCGAGCGGCATGAGATAATTTCTCGAGCTCCGAACAAAAGTCTCAACCCGCGGGCACTAATAGCGCACGAATTAATATTCGAGGGTGCCTCCGCAGTTGATTGTATTGACTGCGGGAGTAATGCAGATGAGCGTTGGAGATTGATTGTGGGGGCATAAGCCAAAATAATTCTCCGTACTTCGAGACCCCCCTGCAGTGACGTAAGATGCTGAGTTGGTTATAGTTGTCTTCCACGTCAGGTGAACTTAACGGTCCGTTGGCGCGTCTTGTCAGCATTTAAGTTTAAAGTTGCACCACCTATTTAAATGAAATTCCCATTCTTTCCAAAGACATTTGCGATTAAGTTGATGTTTATAATTGGTTTGTGCTGCATCCTATTCAGTTTTCTGTCACCCTATCAAGAATTGGCCACCTTGTACGTCGTCTGTTATCATAATTTTGTATCATGTCTAAACGCTCATCTCTGTCGGGTTCTACTAGCCATATCCCTCTCATGGATACCGAGAGGGATATCCAAGACACCAATTTTTCCTTGGTCCACCTTCCATTTTACCAGTAGGTTCTCTTGAATGATAAAGCTTCTCCTGTTAATACTGCCATGGAAAAGTCTAGTGTGTTTTCTGCATGTATCCCTAAAACCCATCTTTTTCCTGAATTCATATATTGGTTAGTATTGGTTATGTATCCTGCGAAATGTTTTGTGATGGATTGTCAGGGGGAGAATGTTTTTCAAGTGTCTGCCCAGCTAATTCACCAAGCCCTTTGTTATCCTGAGTCAGATTCATATGTTCAATTCTCTAATGAGTCTTTGGTAGTGCATTATGATAGCCTTGCAGGTCAAGATTTTAATCATTTTCTAAAGCCTAACACGCAGCAGTTTCAGCCTAACAGTAAATATTTCCCTATGGATATTTTTGACACTGAGGTTAAGCCAATACTGAGCAGCATTGCAAATATTCTGGGCAAATATGATGACAGCATAGTGGATAAATCAGTTTTGGGGATGTTTGCCATGATGATGAAGCCAGGAATGGTGCTGGATATTCCATCCTATTGGCAAGAAGTTGTCGATTCACAACTCATGAGCTTATCGTTAATAGGTTCTTTCAGATTTCCTTCATTAATTATTTACTTGTTCTTATATCAAAATGTGGAAGAATTCATGCATTTAGGTCTGAATATTATGGATATGAATAAGAAGAGGCAATCAGTAGTGTTCTGGACAAATATAGTAAGAAGAGAAAAAATGAAACTGGACTGTTTGATTTTTCCAGTTACTTCATGTCAATTGCATATAAAGTTTTGAATGGAGTCCCCCCCCCTGTTTCCTACCCAAAGCTCGGGAATTCTTGCATTTAGGGGAAAACTGTAAATTTGGAGATTGGTTTGTTTTTTAGGATTATTCTGAAATTAGACTGTATGGAGCAAGTGTTGAGCCTTATAGGCTTCCAGTGTTTGTACCTATGAGGCTATTTGCTTTGGAGTTTGTTAGACAAAGTCTAAATTTTAATCAAATTCACATTGTGCCCATGAAAAAGGGACATATGTTCAAACTGCCCATGACTGTAGGCCCTTTCATAGTTAATATGAGACAAGCATTTGAATAAGTTACTAAAATGCTAGATGAGATGCATTTACTATTAGGGTAAAAGTGGGCTTATGACCCTCACAGTGTTATTTCTAATAGAAGAATTGATAATGGGTATTCAACTTTTATTCATGAAAGCAGGCTAGATTTTGAGAAGATGGCAAGTAAATGTGTTATAAGTTCAACAGGTTCAAATATTCAAACTCCTATCATATTCAGAAAAATCAAGTAAAAGAAGCAAAGAAGCAGTGACTGATTTAGAAGATGAGGAACAAGGAGCTGAGAAGAGAGAAAAATTTAATGAAGAACTTACATATAGTCAACCTAGTTTTTCCTTACAGTTGGGAGAGGAACAGAATGTTCCTGCTTCACCCAGAAGACATGAGAGCACTCATGAACAAGTGCCTCTGACCAAAAATATGTTTTCCCATTGTAGAGAGGAACTAGAAGATGAAGGCCAGAATGAAGGCCCAAGCAGAATATCAAATTTCTCCAGATCAAACTAGACTTTTAACCACCATGGATCTTGAGAAAGATCAATTCAGAATTTTCCTATCTCATCCTTCAGATATGTCAATTGGTTCTTCTAAAAATTTCAATACTGTAAATGTGACTGTGGATGTGAAGAAAATACCATTGCTAGATAAGGTGAACCTACATATGCAGACATGTCAGTTGATTGTAAATGACCTGACAAAGACTAATGCAATGGCAATGAAGGCATAGAATATGCTTGGGAAGGTAATTAAGTAATTAAAGTTAGAAAAAGCCAACTCTAGAGCTTTAACAATTTAGAATGTGGAGCTGAAGAAAATCATAGTAAAGATTGGAGTGGATCCTAATGATAAGACTATCGTGCAAAAACTTCTACAAAGTGCTGAAGCAGAGATATATACATTGAAGAAAAAGCTAAAATTGCCTACAAGAGAGCATTCAATGGTTGCAGAGGTTGTAGAGGTGGAGAATGAGAAAGAAAAGCTTCTACAGAAAATCATGCAAAAGGAGGAAGAAATATCTTAGTTAAAACAAACTGCACTATCATTGCAAAATCATATTGATAATCATTCTTGTACTTTTGTTTTTCTGACAGATAATGAAGACCCACTAGCACATATTTCTCAGTTGACTATTGAGTTGCAGATGGCAGAAAGAGATCGGAAGAAGGCTCAAGTAGATTTGGAGAGAGCATCAAAGATTATTCAAGCTGCAGAAAATGAAGCCAATAAATACAAAATAGACAGTCAGAATGCTAATGCTGAGATTAAAAGTCTAAAGGAAAAACTAAAAGGAAACATATCTTTAATATAGGCTAAAGACATCATTTGGAATGATATCATTTCAGAAATAAAATCAATTTGGATCTTTTTGATGGTGGTTGCAGAAGAGAAAAGTCTCATCAAGGAATTTGAAGAACAAGTCATGGCAGATAAACAAAAGACAATCAATAGGGCTATTTGGGAAAAAAGATTCATTGAATTTATTAACTCTAAAACAGATCAAGAGTTAGAAGAAAATGAGATTAAAGATAGAATCCTATATGCAGTGGAGATCAATAAAATGATTGTCAAGAATGATTACAGAAAGGCTACAGAAAAGAAGTTGATGGAAATTAAAAAAGCAGTAAGTCAGTTTGATAAGTTATTTGACAAAATGACAAGAGCAGGTCTGCCTTCATGTTGGGGACTTGGAGGAAGTCTGTTATCATGGGATTCTTATGAAAATTTACTAGTATCAACAAAAAGTAAAGTTGATAATACACATGAAAAGACTCAAGTTCTTAAGGGAGCAACGGTGATCAACTTTCTTCAGAGACATTTTCAGTTGCTGTGGTTGGTAAAAACTCTATTCGCAGAAAAACCATCTTACAACCAAATTATTGCTTTCAGGTTGGAGTATCACAACCTGGTACATTCACCCAGGAAAAAAGTAGAGATATGGAAGAAGTGTAGAGCTTGGACAATATATTTTCCAAAAGAACCTTTGACTTCAAAGAAAGACAAGTCAGCTGATCCAAGAAATGTAGCAGCTTCATCTTCAATTCACATTCAAGATATAGATTAGGGTGTTAATCTTTTTGTAATTTTACTCTTCCCAAGATGATGTAATTGTAATAAGATGTTTTGATGGTATGTTGTATAAATCCTACGTAGTCCTAATAAGTTGGGGTAGTTAGGATTAGTTATAGCAGTTCCCAACTGCTTTTTGTTGTATTTAATGTAATAGTTAAGAAGGAGAAAGGTTTAGAGTTTTGGACCTTCAAGACTGCAATTTTTTTACTCAGAGATTTCAAATGATTAATGAATGAGTAACAAGTTTCTGGCATCTGTTTATGTTGATTTGTATTCAAGTTTACATTTCATATTTTCTATCTTTGAATAAGATGAAGTAATGAGCTGCAGGTCTCTTTTTACTTATGTAAGCAAGAGCTAAAACCCTTAATTGGCACTCCTTAATTTTAACTATTTCCTTCATATAATTCTTCTGGAGTTTGAGGTGATATATTCTGTGTAACAACATATCAGTTTGGGCTTCTTTCTTTCATTTTCTTTTGGTCATTTCATTCAACATCAGCAAATGAGAGGATTGTGAGACATTTATTATATTTTGTGTTTGAGGGCTTAATGATAAATGCTTGAGGGTGATTAAGCAAAGACAAATATTTTTGTGACATAATAATATAAATGTCTTAAGCACTGATTCCTTATCACAGCTAAGGGATTGTCTCTTAAGGTACAACATTTTTTGGCACTGTTGCCGGGGACAAAGAGTCGAAGTTTTCCCTGGGTTTTGTTTATATTTCCTTTGGTTGTTCAGAGAAGAGGAAATATTAAAATCTATGTCTTCATTTTCTAATTCTGGCTTATAAGAGGCCACATACGAGGTCAGATACCTCTTAGCAGAAAGCTCCTATCCTTTCAAATCCATAAAATTTGGTTTCTAAAAAATGCCAAAAATAAAAAATGCTTTCTACACTTGATGCCACACTGCTTGCACCTGGCAGCAGTTCTCATACCCTTTCATCCAAGGATATTTCCCATAAACTTACTTTCTCAGAAAAAGAATCCTTGTCTCCATCCATTCATTTCCAAGAACCAAGGTTAGAAGAGCAGTCTTTTGAGTCTGTATCATTCACATTTATAGAAACTTAGCCTAATACAATTGCTATTTCTTCTGCTTTAGTTTATTAGCCCCTTCCCTTATCAGTTGTTACACCCCATTCATCCACACCTACAACTGGTACACAAATTCCCCCTACTCAAGGAGCAGTCAATCAGGGCATAAACATGGAAGCCCCTGCTTTCTTGATGAATAGATATGCACCATTAAATCTTCCTCAACCAATGAATTCAATGCCTCAAGAGTATCTTAAGTTGCTTCCTAGATTTACTGGTGAATATGAAATAACTGCTGAACAACACTTGCCTTTATTTTGCACTTTTGCTGAAAATTTTAATGTTGAACATCTGGATGTAGTAATGAGACTTTTTGTGCAGTCTCTAAATGGAGAGGCAAGAAAATGGTTTAAAGGATTACCAAATGGCTCAATCAATGACTGGGATGAGTTAGAAAGACAGTTCATTCAAATATGGGGTGAGAAGGGAGACCATGGTTATTATTTGACAGAATTTAATGCTATTAAGAAAAAAACAGATGAAAATATGAGTGATTTCATTCAAATATTCAATAAATTGTACAATAGTTTGCCTGCAGAAATGAAACCTCCTCCTATTGGAGCAATATTTGTCTTTACTGGGGCATTTGTATCAAATTTTAGTTTTACTTTGAGAGAAAGAATGTCTCCTACCCTTGAAAAATCCCACACTGATGCTTTGGAGATTGAAGCAAATATGATTGCTGTTGGGTGTTGGGTATGTGCTATATTCTTTCCACGACTAAGCACGTGCGGGGGGGTAAGAGGGGGGGTGATAGCCCCCCCTATCAAGGTTTGGGGCAGCGCCCCGACGAAATTTTCTGGTCCTTAATTTCCGGTGGGTAGTCCGCGCCCATGGTTTTGTGCATGGTTTTGCACATGGTTTTGGGGTACAATGGTTTTCGGCCCCTGGTATATTTTGTAGATCCGATCAAGGGAACTACAGTTATGTTCTAATCCAGGGTTAATGGATTGGGGTTTATGTATGCTTCGACATGTATATATATGTGTTGTAACACTAAAAGGAATCTAATGAAAAATCAAGCTGGTCGTCCCAATTTGGGATCCAGGGGAAAATCTCTGTGTTTATCTGTTTTATGTTTTATGCTCTCGCTATTGTTTATTTTATGTTATAAAATTCGTGTGTGAATAATTTATGACTTGGGGGCTAAAACCTACATTTGGTATCAGAGTTGTTTCGACCGAAGAGACGTGGCAGCACTGTGTGAGGGTTTTTGCTCGGAAACTGTGATGGACCACTGTTCGGTGGAGATTTGAGGATGGTTACGGTGAAAAGATGATGATGGGAAAGATAGGAATCGAAAATTTAATAGTGGGGGTTTGGAATTCTTAGGCTGAGGCTGGAAGATGTCACGAGGTGGATAAAGGTCGGGCGGTTCGCGGTGGTCTCGGTGCTGTGGCGACAGTATCGGATGAGCGGAAGCGGGATCGGAAGGCTAAGAGCACAATACGGTTGTGTCTCAGATTCAGTATTGTTGAATGTATCTGGGGAAGATACGACGAAGAATTTGTGGGAAAAACTTGGGACTTTGTACCAGTCTAAGTCTCTGGTGAATAAGTTGTTCCTGCGGAAAAAGCTGTATAACCTGAGGATGAAGGATGGAGACTCGGTGACGGAGCATCTGAACGCCTTCAATACTGTGGTAAGTCGGCCTATCATGCGACGTGTGTCGATATGGGTGAAGGACTCAGTGCATCGGTTTTGTGCTCTCTACCAGACTCGTGGGATAGTCTGGTTATTGCAATAGGTAGCAATACAACTACCTTGAATTTTGATGACATTGTCTCAGCCTTGCTGTCGGAGGAAATGAGACGAAGAAATATGGAGGGTCAGAATGGAGATGCCTTATTTGTACGAGGAAGGTCCCAAAACAGAAACAATAATAAGGTTTCGAGTGGGAGATCTAAATCTCCTGGAGTTTGTAAAGGTGTGCTGGAAATGCGGAAAGGAAGGGAACTACAAAAATAACTGTAGATCTAAAGCTCCTGAGAAAGGAAAGGGATCTAATGATGCTCCTTCTGCAGAGGCAAAAACCACCTCGGATGAAGGTGGGGATGTGTATTTGGCTTCTTCTTCAAATACACATGTAGATCATGAGTCATGGTTGATCGACTCAGGTGCATCCTTTCACTTCACTCCCCATAGGGAGTGGTTCTGCGAGTATGAGAAATATGATGGTGATGTCTTCCTAGGGGATGATAGGAAGGCCAGAATCGTTGGACGTGGAAAGGTCAAGATGAAGCTACAAGGTGGAAGGATTAGAAAACTTCTTGGTGTTTTGCATATTCCTGCATTGGCCAAAAATATGATTTCTATAAGCAAGATGGATGATGCAGGTGTAAAAATAGTGTTCTAGAAAGATGCCTGCAAGATGGTTCGGGGAGCACTGGTATTAATGCGGGGATTTCAGACTGGAACTCTATACAAGCTACAAGGTAGCACTGTTATTGATGGGTGTAACAATTCTATGGTTCCTGAAAGTGGAGCGAAAAGCCTAGCTGTCTCTGGAGAAAAGACCATGTTATGGCATCAAAGGCTTGGACATATTGGAGAGAAGGGCCTTCAGATACTGCATAAAAATGGTATGGTAGAAGGTATGTCTAATTTCTCTCTGGGTGCAGTTTCGCCAAGACATTGTGTATATGGGAAGCATAATCGAGGTGAGTTTCCTTAAGTCTTTAGGCGGGCAGATATTAGAACTTGTGCATAGTGATGTGTTGAGCTGCTTATTAGTTCCATCTTTAAGTATGTACTATGTTTCATTCATAGATGGATTCTCAAGGAATACATGGATATATTTCTTGAGAGAAATATGAATTCTTTGACAAATTTAAAGAATTTAAGGCTGCGGTGGAAAACGGACGAAGAAGATAAAGGCGTTGAGGACGGAATAATGGTGGGGAGTTACGCAAGAAGGAATTTGAAGAGTTACGTAAGAAGTTGGTGCTGTGGCGGAAGACTACTCCCCTTTGCTGGCAAAATGGAGTTGAAAGAACGAACTGAGAACTTGATGGAAAAAGGCAAAAGCATGCTCGGTGGTGGGGTTTTAGGACAAGAATTACGGGTAGAGGCGGTGGACAACACATGCTATACGGATTGTGAGATCACCTTCATCAGTGTTGGAGGATAAGACCCCACATGAGGTATGGACTGGTAAGAAACCTTCTCTTTCACATCTAAGGGTATTTGGATGTGATGCATATGTATATGTTCCAAAGGAGAAAAGGATCAAGTTGGATAATAAATCTGAAAGGTGCATCTTTATTGGGTATAAGGATGGTTTAAAGGGTTACAAGCTTTGGAACCCAGAAATAAGGAAGGTTGTGTACAGCCGAGATGTGGTGTTTAGATAAGTGAAAGATGTTGTTAAACATGAAGTCCTACCAAAGGAACTGAGAAGATAGAGTTTGAGCTAAAGGAGGATGAATGAAGGAGAGCTCTGAGAAGAAGATTCGGAGAAGAGGGAAGAGCCTGATGCGCTCTGACTTGAAGATGAGATGGAAAAACTGAAAGTCGGGACCCTTCTGCTTTCTGTTCAAATTTTGCTTTAACTATCATTGATGATGATCCCATAACTATCAGGGAGGCAGTAGATTCAGAGGATGGAAAACTCTGGAAGGAGGCCATGGTTGATGAAATGACATCCTTGCACAAAAACGATGCATGGGATCCGGTGGAGTTGCCGGCTGGAAGGAAGCCCATTAGGAGCAAATGGGTGTTTAAGAAGAAGAAGAATGTAGAAGGCAAGGTGGAGAAATACAAAGCTCGGTTGGTAGCGAAAGGTTATTCCCAGGTGCCAGGAATTGATTTTGGTGATATTTTTTCTCCTGTTGCCAAAGTCACATCTATTAGATTACTTTTATCTGTTGCTGCTGCATTTGATTTTGAGATAGAACAGATGGATGTGAAGACAGCATTTCTTCACGGAGATCTAGAAGAGATCACCATGAAGCCCGGCACAGAGGCTTTGCTGGTGAGAGGGGTGAAGAACTGGTATGGAGGTTGAAGAAGTCTCTGTATGGGTTAAAACAGTCACCAAGGATGTGGTATCAAAAATTTGATAGCTATATACGGGGACTTGGCTTCACTAGAAGCAAGGAGGATCACTGTGTTTATTTTAAATTAATTGGTGACTATGTCATTTACTTGGTTTTGTATGTGGATGATATGTTGTTGATTGGAAATGACAAAGAAATTATCTAAGATTTGAAGACAATACATTCCTCCAAATTAAACCATGAGGATGTTGGTCTTGCAAAAAACTATATTTTGGGCATGGAAATTAAGAGAGATCGAGCCCGAAAAGGGATGCTTTGGTTAAACCATAGGAGAGAGTAATGTCGAAGGCTCTTGCGGAGAGGTTCAATATGCGAGGATAGTAAGGCGAGTGAATGTTCTTATTCATGGGTGTAAGTTATCTGTTGAACAGTGTCCCAAGACACAAGAAGAAGAGGAATATATGTCTTGTGTTCCATATGCAAGTGTAGTGGGTAGCCTGATGTATGAAATGGTCCATACTAGACCAGACATTGCACATGCAGTGGGAGTATTGAGCAGGTTTATGTCAAACCCAGGGAAGGAGCATTGGACAACTGTGAAGCGGGTTTTTAGATATTTGCGTGGCACTAGTGATTATGGCTTGTGCTACCAGGGAAGACCAAGATTGGAAAGAATGTTGGAAATTCGTGGTTTTGTTGATGCAGAATGGGCTGGAGATCTGGACCAAAGAAGATCTACAAGTGGGTATGTGTTTAGCCTATTTGGAGGCGCAGTCAGTTGGATGAGTAAAAGACAGTCTATAGTGGCTCTTTCAACTACAGAGGCAGAATACATGGCAGCCACTCATGCAAGCAAGGAAGCAGTTTGGTTGCAGAGATTGTGTTCAAGTATGGGGTTGGTACAGCAAGCTATAAGAATATACTGTGATAGCCAAGTGAAATTTTCTTGGCTAAGAACCCTGCTTATTATTCAAAGACAAAGAACATTGATGTTCAATATCACTTTCTTAGAGATATGGTTGAGGCTAAAAGGGTGTTGCTGGTAAAGGTGGACACTTTGAAGAATGTTGCAGATGCATTGACGAAGTCTGTGAGCACTCAGAAGTTCTCTTGTTGTAGAGAAAAAATGGGTGTTGAAGAATTGAGCCAATGACTAAGCTCTCCTGTGGCCCCCTGCGGAAAGAAAACAACAAGTGGGAGAATTTTGGGTATGTGTTATATTCTTTCCATGATTAGCGTGCGGGGGGTAGGGGGCCGTGGCCCCCTTTGTGCTTGTGGCAGGGGGTCTGAGGGGGGGCGGTGCCAGCCGTCGAATCCCGGGTAGTGCCGGCTGTCCCCGGTGTCGGTGTTTCCGGTGGGTGATGCGCCCATGGTTTTGTGCATGTGGTTTCACATGGTTTTGGGGTACGATGGTTTTCGGACCCTGGTATTTTGTAGATCCGATACGAGGAACTACGGTTATGTTCCTAATCCAGGGTCAATGGATTGGGGTTTATGTATGATTCGACATGTATATATATGTGTTGTAACACTAAAGGGAATATAATGAAAAATCAAGCTGGTCGTCCCGATTTGGGATCCAGGGGAAAATCTCTGTGTTTATCTGTTTTATGTTTTATGCTCTCGCTATTGTTTATTTTCTGTTATAAGATTCGTGTGTAGATAATTTCTATTCAGGGTTAAAACCTACAAAAAATAAGTAATCGGGAGGGTTTTTCAGGGCTTTTAACCAAGGTAAAGAATTATTGTAATGAAGTATATATTGCGGGGAAGGGGTTAGGTTATAGATTTAACCTTAGGTTAGGGAGTCGAGCAAGGGAAATGTACAATGAAATGGGTTTATTTCTTTGAAGTTTAGTTTAAACTAACTTCGGTATTTTTTTTTTTAAACATATATAAAACATGTTTTAAGATTTTTTTCTCATATATTTTTATTATATGGTTAATTAAATTGGGATGACTTAACTACCATAGGGGGCGGGATATTTATATATAGATAAACTTAGTCAAAGTGGTTATAAGGGGGGTTTTTTATTTAAACAGGTGGGAATAAATAACTTTGTCTTAAGTTATATTAAGTGGGTTTTTGGGTTTATTATATAAAAAAGGATTTATATAATAGGAAAAGGTTTTTATATAGGGAGTTAATATATAAATTAGAGTTAATATGAAAAATATGAAATGGTATACTCAAAACACATAAACATAACAAGTAAAGTGAACTACAAGATAATTTGCAATTGATCTTATCACTTAACTTATAATATAATGTTATTTTGAGGGCTTATTGCTTTCAAATGATGTGGGAAGTTAATAAAATGGGAATAATAATTCTTTTAAGTAAAAATGATTTTTTACTTAGGATTTTTCAAGGGGATGAATGCATGAATGGTAAATGATGTGAGTTTAGGGATTAATATAGGCATTTCACACTTTTAACTTATCAATCATAGAGCCTTGGGTCCATTCCCAACAAAAGTCAAGGAAATGCCTTGAGCCTTTCTAACTAATAGTCTAAAATGTTTCATGACTATAGGAAGGGGAAGTTAGTTATTTTGACGCCCATGATGAATGATATTTACATTGAGATATTTTCACCTTCTTCTGCCTACCCAGCTTATCATGCTAACATTTTTTCTTCCTTTGTAGTAAGGTGCATTTAGGCCAGCAACCTTCATAGCATTATTCTTTCTGAAAACAAGTAAAACTATCTAATTCTACACTTATCTCATCCATGAATCCAGTTTAAACTGTTGGATTCATTTATTTTTCTACCTAACTACTAAATTGTCATGATTAAGCAGTATGACAACTTATTTATTCTCTATCTACAACAAGTGAAATTGAAACAATGACAAGTTAATATTAAACTGTTTAACTCATCATGGACTATGGAATTTATTGACACTCTGCCATAGTCAAAAAGTAAAAAGTAGTGGCATTTATGCTTGCTCACTTTCATGTTTTATTCATTTTTCTTTTGGGGTCTTTTATTTTTTCTAAGTCCTTTGATTATTATTTTTAGGAATTTTTACTCTCTTTTTTATTTTTCAATTTTTTTGATTTTTTGCAAAATATGTGAATACAACTTGCAGAAGGCAAAGTATGTACACATTTACAAGATTAACAATAGTCAAGTCAAAATTATGACCCCTATATCATAGGTTGCTAACATCGGCTTCACTTGGGGATGGCTTTTCCTTGTGGAATGCCAAGAACTCTGAGATCAATAGCCTTATCCATTGACCTTGGTGATCTTGTAAATGTCTTCTGTTTTCTGCAACAATCATATTTATGATATCTTATACTGCAAAGCTCAAGGCCTTCTCTTCGGGCTTCAACTTTGTAGATAATATATCCAATCCAATCTACACTATGACTATGAATATTTACAATGATGAAGTAAATAAATCTAACTGTTAAGTGACTTGTGAGGGATAGTAATGTTTCAACATCCTTCCATTTACTGGTCCTTATTGAAGCTCTATACCATCCAAATTCCTGATAAAAAAAGGAATTATTGCCTCTGTAACCATATATTACATAGGGTCCCTGTCATAGAAAATCAAATTTCCCATGTTTACCCTTATCCTCTCTTCTTGCATCCCATCTTAAAACTTGATCTCCTATGAAAAAGTCATCTTCCTTAACTCTCTTATCAAAAATATTTTTGATCTTGTCCTGTAAAACTTGTGACTTTTCATAAACTTCATCTCTGGTTTGTTGAAGGTGTATGGTCTCATTGATTCTTCTTTGAATGTCATTAGTTTCTACATGTGATTCCTGGATGATATTCATGACTGGGACACCCAAGGAAGAAGGAAAAATTGCATCTGTACCATAAACAATTTGATATGGTGAAGTTTCGATGGACTTTTTTGTAGTAGGCATATATCAGCTTCTTATTCCATGTCTTTTTATTGTCTTGGAGTAGTTTTTTTATGATGTTGACTAAACTTTTATTTGAGGATTCGGCCAGACCATTACCTTGGGGATAATATGCTGTGGAATGACCTAAGGTAATATTGTATTTATGGTAGAAAGAAATCATCTTCTTAGATTTGAAAGCAGCAGCATTGTCTGTGATAATTTTGTGTGGGCATCCAAATCTAGACAAAATATTACTTTCTATGAATGAGATAATAACCGAGTCTGTAGCTTGCCTACTGGGAATTGCTTCTATCCACTTAGTAAAGTAATCAGTAGCAGTTAGAATACATTTGTGTTGACCTGAAGAGGGAGGATGAATTTCACCTATGAAGTCTAACCCCCATAGTTGAAATGGTTTTTCAGTGGATATTGGTTTCAAAGGTAATGGTAACAATTTCTTTTTACCTTCGAAGATCTGGCATTGATGGCAAGAGGTAACAAATTTTTTAACATCTGAAAATAAAGATGGCCAGTAAAAACCAGCTCTGATTATTTTATCAGCTGTGCTCTTCCAGTATAGATGGCCACCATAGTCACCTGCATGAAATTCTTCAAGGATCTTGTCAGCTTCAGATTTCAATAAATAATTAAGTAAAATTCTAGTACTTTCTCTCCAATACAGTGCATTATTTAAGATACAGAATTTCATTGCTTTTTGCTTGATAAATCTTGCCTTGGTTTTGGTCAGTCCAGGAGGAGCTTGTAAGTTTGTAAGTACAAAGATTATGTCAGAGTACCAGGATGAGTCTTGATAGGCTTCACTGATTGATGGAGTCGCCATCTCCTCATGTTCATCTACTTGTGCAATGAAATTAATATCTAAGGCATTGCAATTAGATTCAGCCATCAGTCTGGCTAAACCTTGTCCTTTTATGAGTTTAGTTGGTTTAATTTCCAGATCATATTCAAGGATTGTGGCTATCCACTTTCCTCTCCTGCTGTCTGGTCCATCTTGAGTCAAAATGTCTTTAACTACTGCATTAAGGACATATGAAATTATATGGGAATGAAGTATATACACTCTAAAATCTTTTATAGCTTTAACCAGAGCCAAAGCCTATTTTTCTATTATGTTGTATTTCAGTGGTGCATCTCTGAGAGCTTTACTAAAAAAAGAAATGGGTTGTTCAAAGCGTTGATCATTTTTCTGCAGAAGAACTGCAGTTATGGTGTGTTCGGATGCAAAGGAAAAGATTATAAAATCTTTTGTGTAATCTGGACTGATAAGGACTGGTGCTTTAGTTAAGGCTTGTTTGATAGATTCAAAAGATTGTTTGGCCTTTATTGTCCATTTAATTGAGGAATCTTTTTTAAGCATGTTATTAAGATCTTTTATAATTTCAGCCAGATTTGATATGAGTCTTCTTAGAAAATTGATCTTTCCCAAGAATGCTTGGATTTCTTTAATGTTCCTAGGTGGTTGAATGTTTAGGATTGCTTCGATTCTTGTAGTGTCTATTCTAATGCCTTCTTTCGAAATGATATTACCTAGCAATTTTCCTTCTTCTAGCCCAAAAATGGACTTTTTTGGATTAAGAGATATACCATATTTTCTGCATTTAATGAAAACTTGTCTCAGATGATCCAAGTGATCATTATTTGTCTTAGAAAACACAATAATATCATCCAAATAAATGACTAAAAACTCATGGATTTCCTTGGAAAAGGCAATATCCATGGCCCTTTGAAATGTAGCCCCTGCATTTTTTAAACCAAAAGGCATTTTCACATACATGAAAGTGCCCCATGGAGTAGTAAAAACAGTTTTGGTTTGGTCATCTTTGTGAACTAGGATCTGATTGTAACCAAAAAAACCATCTAATAAAGAGATTCTGGAAGAACCTGCTACACTATGTAAAATATGGTCCATTTTTGGCAAGGGGTAGTTATCCTTCAAGGATGCTTTATTAAGATTCCTAAAGTCTATGCATAGTCTAATTTCTCCTGTCTTTTTTCTGGTAGGCACTATATTAGATATCCAGTCAGAAAATCTGACTAGTGCAATTATCTTAGCATCAAACATTCTTTTGATTTCTTTTTCAACTAATGGCAACAAAACCGGATTAATCCTTCTGAGCTTCTGTTGAAAAGGTTTTTGATTTTATTTTAAAGGAATTTTATGTTGAATAATGTCTGTGTTATAATTTTTTAAGTCTTCATAGCTCCATGCAAAGACATCTTGAAATTCTTTTAAAAGTTCAATGTATTTATCCCTTTCATCTGATGGTAAGGATTTGGATAGTTTGATTATTCTTGGTTTATCATCTGTCCCTAGGTTATAATCTTCTATGTCAAATTTAATTGGTTCCATTTTTGGCTTTATGGGCACATCATTAGAGTCAAATAAATCTTCTAGAGGAGTTAAACCTCTGGGTAAAATGTTATTCTTTAAATCAATCAAATCTATTTCATCTTCAATTAATTCCTCTATTTCTATTTTTCCCATTTCATCAATTGCACTTTGAGTAAAAATAGTAGGCTTTTCAAACTTATGTACATCTAAATTATCTAAATCATCTATTTGAAAGAAATTTAAATCTATATCACAAGGTGGATCTATATTACATTCGTTATCAATTTGACAGTTTTTAAATTCATGTTCATTATTCAAAAAGTGATAAATTTGCTGACCTTTTGAAAAATTTTGCCAATATTTCACATTGTCAGGAACAATAGGCCTATATTTAATCTCAGCGGTGTATTTTTGCAATGGTGAAAAAGGAATTTTACAACTACTGGCAAAAGTAGCTAAGCAATGGGCCTGTATGTTCTAATCTCGAGGGATTACATCAAAATTACTTTCTAACAATTCTTCAAGTAGTTCCAATATTGTTTCTCTGTATCTTGCAAGTCTAGGGTTATGAACTGAATATTCAGCATTGATTTGTTTTATGACTAGTTCAGAATCACCCAAAATCATTATTCTTTTTCCTCCCTATTTTCTTATAATTTGCAGGCCTAAGATTAAAGCTTCGTATTCAGCCATGTTATTGGTGCATTTGAAGTTTAATCTAAAAGCATGCCCTTCAAAATGACTTGTTTCAATGTTTGTAATCCAAACACCAGCTCCAGCTCCAAATTTATTAACAGATCCATCAAAATCTAGATGCCACAAAGCTTCATGACCAATATAATCATCCATGATTTTAAGTCTTTTATCAGTGAGTTCAGTTGGATTTTCATTTTGATCAGAGTTACTAAGAATAAAAGAATCAAGATTAGTGGGGGTAGAATAAATTGGATAATTTGTAGGTCTTTCTGCACTACTGATCATGTAATTCATCAAAGTTTCTCTATAAAGCTTCTTAGGATGTCCAAATACAGAGATAGTAGCATAACTCATATCCAGTTGTAGAGATCCCTGCAACTTTGCTCCCCATGAGCGAGAAAGAAGCATGCCATACTTTGGCGGGATGTCATCTACTACAACGTCCATGATCATACTCTTACCAGGATACTGGACTAGGTTAACACATAGATCTTTAATCAAACCAATACATTGGACTTTGGATGAATCAAATGAGAACAGGTCCTTATAGGGTTTGGTTATGTCTAGATTAAGAGTTTCCATTATAGCTTTAGGCATTAAATTGTGGGAAGCTCTAGTATCTAGCATAGTATTATGTAATATTTGGTCATGTATAGTAAGACTTAAATAAAATGGGGGTACCGACTCATCTGAATGATTTCCATCAACATTGGGACCAAAAATCAATTCAGGCCTATCTTCATTCATGTTAATTGTATCTTCATTCTCATTCACATTCAATACATCAGAAATCATAGATCTATACAAATAATTTTTAGCTAGTTCTACTAAGGGAACAACTATTTTCAATTTGGATATTTCAGACTGCATATTAAATGTTGGCTGAGATCTAATGGTTTGAATCACTTCTTCTTTGGGAACTGTTGTTTGTGATGACTTTTCTTGAGTTTCTACTGTTTTTCCTTTGTTTTGAGATTTTCTCTTGTCTTCTGTCTGAGTTTCTTGGTTTGTGCTATCCTTAACTGTTTTTTCAGGGGTATTTTGGGGGTTAGCAGAAGTCTTATCAGTCTTATCAGGTTTAGGATTTGATATTTTAAAGTTAGTAGGATTCTTTCTTGGATCAATGACTATTGTTGAATTGGTGGCTTTGGGAGAATTATCTTTGGAAACATCTTTGGAAGATTGTGCCACATCGTTAGTAATATCTACAATTTTTGGGCCTTCCTGCTTTTTAGGACTGGTTGGATTTGAACTCTGTTTTCCATTTATGGGAAGAATTTGCAAGAATTTTGATTTAGAAGTATCAAACTTCTTTTTGTTTTGTTCTTGTTGGTTTGGAGCATTACTATTTATAGCAGGATCATTGTTTTTCTTTCTCCTAAAGTTGTATTGACCGTGAATTTCGTTTATTGCAAAATCATAACCTTGTTTATAATCATAGGATTCTCTAGATTCTACTTTGAGCTGTTGAAGTTCAAAGAGTTCCTGGTCCTCCTGGGTGAGAAAAATGGTATTGTTCTCATCGATCCCAATAATAATTTTTATGTCTTCCTCCTCATCAACACTGTTTTGTGAACTTTCTGCAAAGTTTTCTTGAAATGGGGTTCTTATATTCTGATCAGGGGAAGGTTCCTTACCTTTCCCAGGGTTGGTGTTTTTTCTGTAATTGGGATTCCGGATCTGGGATTGATTGTCCCATTGTGGTTTCTTTTCAATTTGATCCAGTCTGTCAACTACTTTTTCTAGTGCTTTAGTAATGAAATCAAATTTACTATCCAAGTGAGATGCTTCCTCTTTAATAGTAACCCTTCTTTCATTTCTCATTATGGACTTCTTTGTAAGTATGTTGATTTCTACACCTACAGCGTTTTGTTGCATTTGCTCTAAAGTATTTTCATCCCTTTCCCTAAGTTGGTAAGCCATGTCTACGTCAAAACAGTCCTGGAATTTCAGTAGCACAGAATATGGGGTAGGTTTAAGGTCTGCAGGGATGGCATTGTACACACTGTTATATCTTGTGCAAAAGTCTTGGACAGTTTCATTTGGGGCTCTCTTGACAGCATCAAATTCAGATAGTATTTGCATAGGTTTCTTCTTTTTCTCCCATTTATTAAGGAAGGCTCTATGGAATGTAGCTAGGTATGCTATGCTACCGGGTGCTAACGCTTTAAACCAGGTTTTTACCTCTCCAATTAAGCTCTGAGAAAATAGTCTTATTTGGACATCAGAATCATCTATTTCATAGACTTCCTAGAAATCATTCATTCTAGTAATGTGTTGCTGTGCAGTAATCTATGAAAGATTATCAAACAGTGGAATATATTTTTGGTAGTTTTGGGGCATGTCATGGAGATTCTGAGGTAAGACAAAGGGAGCATATCGGGCTGCCATGGCTTGGATTTTAGCTGAACTGGGAGGTACAGTAATAGTAGGAGGGATAGTGCTGGTTATTGAAATGGATGTACTTGAAGAGCTTGGTAATGGGGATGAAACAGAAGTAGTATGGCTAATGGTAGTTGTAATGGGTTGGGTAAATGATGGATATACTACTTTGGGCTGCAAGGGCAGCTTAGGGATGAATGGATCAGTTGATGAACTAGCAGTGGATTGTGGATATGATGAGCATATGATTCTTTGGGGTAGAGGAAACTCAGGGCTTATGGGCTCTTGAGGTGAACTGACAGCAGAATCAATAAATGATGTGGCAGCATACATAGTAGAATCTAATGCTGGAAAGACTGTTGTATATAGTTCAAAGACTGGGGGTTTAAATTTAGACAAAAATTTAGCTAACTTAACAGCTTCTTCAATGTCTTTGATTTTTGTGACACTTACCCTTTTAACTGGACTTTTACTTTCAGTTTGATCTGATTTAGTAGGAACAGAAATAATTTTATGTTTTTCACTCACATAAGAAGTAAAAACTGGATCTAAAACAATTTCTTTTAAATCTGATTCAGATTTTGTTCTAAATAAATATTTCTCAAACTTTAAGTCAAAATTAATGTCTGATAAGCTTACCAATTCTTTGGGTAAGGAATTAGCTCTTCTCAGAGGTATTTCAGTTTCAGAACTATCAATTTGTTTTTTCTTCTTTTTTCCTATCTGGTCAGGATTATCTACTATCTCTGGAGGATTAGGATCAGGATTAGATCTAGTGTAGTAGACTTTCTTGGGAGCCAGAATGTTTATTGGGTAAAATACCCACAACCTTTAAACTCAATCTTAAAGTAGAAAAGATATAATTAAAGATCTTCCTTCAAGACTAAACTTAAAACTGGAGAGTGGTTAGGTCCCCAGTGGAGTCGCCTGTATATTATCACCCTAGTAATTCTCAGGTTGTGGGATGGGGATTTTTGTAGTTAAGAACACCAGGGGTAACCAAGAACCACTTTGGGAATTCAAGATCTAGCCTTCTTGAAATCCAGAGAGGGATCTCTCCTAAAGATTTAGCTTTGTTTTGGTAAAGGGTTTTAGGCTAGCCATGAGTGAGCAATAGGACTGATTTTTTGAAGTGTGGTAGGAATAAAAAGTATTTCAAGGTAAACCAGAGGGATCTACCAGAACATTGGGCAATGGAGTCAACTCTCTAGGCAAGCAGGGCTAGGAAATAAGACTTAAAGATGAAAATGTACTAAGGGCAGGATAGATGACCTTTTAAGGCTTTGAATAGGTTTTGAGGATGAAGGGCACTTAAGAATCCTTAAGTTACAGATAAGAGGATTGAAGGGGGGAATCAAACTGGGACCTAGAGCAATTAAGAATTCTATGGTCCGGTTATCAAGTAGAAAACATCAAAATTCCAACTAGTTTAAAACATAGAGCTTATTATCACTAATTCTGTTTAATTTCTCCTTAGTTGATCATTATAGAATAGAAACACATCAAATGAAACGTATGTAAAATTTTAAGAATAACACTGAAAACAGAAAAAAATACGAGACTTATCTTGTCACCATGAGAATCCTTAGTTATGAAGTCTCTAAACTTGTTTCCAGATTGCTTCTTCGCTAACTGACTCACACCAACTTCAATATGTCCAGCAAAATGACTATAATTGTATTGAGAAATTTTATTCCACACTGAATACTTTGAATTATGAAGTATTTATACACAAAAATTGTTTACAAAATATCTCAGAAATTGAGATAATGTTTTAAATAAAAATAGGAAAAAGAGCATAAGAAGAGGGACAACAGCAAAACAATTTGCAAGCTATCCTCTTTTACAAGGGAATATAGAACTGTTTTATCTTATCTAAATTGATTTTCGATGTGCTATGAGCTTTGCTGGCAATAGATACATCTTCTTGTGGATGGTAGCTTGTGGAATACTTTTCCTTTTCATCCTTTGCTCTGATACTCTTTATCTCTGCTTTTAACTGTTTCACTGCTGTAATAAAAAATGACCAGCAGTAACAATTTTAATTTTACTGATACACTTTGACCCTGATACACTTTGACACTGATTTTTTCACCACAAGGTAAAAGTAAAATATGAGTTTCCAAGTAATTTTCCTATCAAATTCACAGCAAATCTATGAATCCTTGCCACTTTTCTGTAGTGGGAATCTTCATATTCTTCAGTTTCCTGTAACTTTCATCAGCTTCAGTATATTTGGAAAAGTTAGGCTTTACAGTGAACATATGCTTGATTTCATTTTCCAAAAAGAATAGATTTTCAAAATACTCAAGAAGTACTTTGCCACTTGGTGATCCTTGTGGCAGTGGTTGTTTGGCTTTCTCTTTTGCATGAGTTCTGATTATCAGATCATAATCTTTTTGTGGCATCAATTTGTCATTCAATGCATGAATGTCTAGCAAACCCGCTTCTGATAATATTTTGTATTTGGCCCAAAATCTTGAGATGGCCAAATTCATGTCTTTACACCTGTATTCCAAGTTATTCATTATGTTCCTCTTATTCAAGACTTTCTTGATTTGTAGGATGGCCTCTGTCCTATCAGTAATTTTCAACTCTTCTAACTCTTTCCTATTTTTGTCGTTCAAAAAGGCTATGAGTTGAATTTCTTGAGCTGGCTTATTTTCAATCTCTCTCTTAGTTTTGTCAATTTCTGCATTAGCAGCCTGTAGTAACTCTTTTTTCTCATAAATTATTTGAATTGAAGGCCATTGAGAGTGAATGCCTTCAATAATTTTTGTCCATAAATAATTTTTAATATATGCAACCTGATCAGTAAGATTCACCTGTGCTTGAAGAATTCTCACCTGTTCTTGCAGTCTATCTGCCCTCTGTTCATGCCCTTTGGAAGTAATCAAGGCATCTCTTTTGGAAGATTCTAGATTTTTAATAGTGCCTTTCAAATTAATTATTTCTTTCTCTTTAATTTACATGTCTTCCATGGCTCTGATTATGGCAACTTTGTCTTGTATTGTATTTACCTGTGAAGTTGAGGAAGAAGAAGCAGAGATTTCATGAGAAGTTATTGGCACTGCAGTGGCCAATGCTCCTTGTGGCACCAAGTGTTCTGCTAATGTCGATGGAACAGCTATGCTTACAGTTGGAATCACTATAGGGATGACAACCTGTTGAGCTTTCTTTAGTTTTTCATTTTCTTGCATGAAAGCTTCTATCTGGCCTTCCATTTCTTTTATCTGACTTGTCATTTTAAGAACAATTTGTTTCAATTCATCATTCTCTGTTTTCTGCTGAAGAATTTCTTTTGCCTGAAAATTTTCAATTTGAGTTGTTTTATGAGGGCAGATATATCCTCATTTTTCTGTTTAATCAAAGCCTTTGCAATTTCCATGTTAGCAGGATCAACTCCTGCTTCAATCACCAAATCTTCTAATGCTTTAATCTTCAAATTTTTGGCCTAAAGTGAGGCTTTATCCAATTTCATTTGAGTTTGAAGATTAATCAATGTTTTTTAAAGCCTGATAGAATTCATAGTCTTATTGACTATCTTAGAATATAGCATCTCTGTTTTGCTTCTATGAAATTCTATCTGGTCCAATTCATGGACAACATCTGCATCAATCTCAAGATCTGTTTTTGAATAGTCTGTGTTAGTGTCAGCCTTTGCAGCCTTCCTCCAGTGATCAAACATGCTCTTACAAGGTGATTTTAAGGTGTCAAGGTCAAATTTTGTCATTTCAGTGAGTCTTCAAGCAAAATTTGGTCACTAGGTATTAGGTCTAGGGTTTGCTTTTACTCTTGTCAAATTTGTCCAAATGTCGGTCCATGTCACCATTCAGCTGAGTGTACCATCATTCAGAGGGTTTTCATCATCGTTTCGAGTTCCAATGGGTCATTTTACACCTTGTTCATGCTTCGGTTATGCTTAAGGTAAGGTTCACTTCCCTCTCCTAGGGTTTTGAAGGTAATTTCTCTTGGATGGTCCAATCATCAGAAAAACTTGTATCCTGATGTTCATACACCTTCCCCTATCCTTAATGTGCCTTATTAAACACTTCCCATCACTGAGATCCCCCAAATTCCTCATTTTCACACAAACCCTAGTTTCTTGCTACAACTTGGCAATTTTCTAGGCTAGGCCTGTGTTTTTCCCTTTTGGACCCCTTCCCCTCACTCAATCTCTGAAATTCCACTTTCCCTTGCTTCCTAACATCCCTCCCTACTTCCCTAAATTTTATCAATAATTTAGAAGCCCCTTATCCCATTCATTTCGCTTCATTTCGACAAATCCCTTGTTCCACACATCGGGATAGGTTTTACTCCAATGATTTTTCTGAGTAATAAAAGATGCATTTTGGAAAACTGAGAGAGGTTTTTATCAAAAATAGGCCAAGGAAGAAAAAAATCCTTCACTTTTTACACAGGTGTCATGGTTTTATAGAAATGTCAAAAATACAGTTGCCTCAGGAGAATTGATGCACCCTTGAAGTGACCTTAGGAAAATCAAGATTTCTCCTATATTTTTTAGCCAAATGACTTTCTTGATGATTAAAATGATAACTAGACACAAATTTCTTTCCAATGAGCTATCATGAGCTCAATTTGGAGTTGAGGAAGACCTTCAAAAGTTGACTGCAACAGCACTCTGCCTTGAGGCAGCCTCATTTTGCCCATTTTTACCAGTCTTGGGAGGTTTTATTTTTGACAAGGAAAATGAACTCAAAATTGAAAAATTCAAGTTGGGTTGGAAAGTAGACTCAATAATATTTCCAACGAGCTATCCTGCACCCAATTTTGACACCGGGAAGGCCTCCAAAAGTCTCCTGAAAAATGGCGCGACACGTTGGGTTTATGGCGCGACGCGTTGGGTTTGTGGCGCGACGTGTTGGGTTGTGGCGCGACGCATAGGGCCGGAAAACAAATTCATTGCCATTTATTCCAAATATTCAAATTTTATCGGTCCCTCTTTGTTCAAGTAAGTCATGCAAACTATCCATTTCCCTTGAACCAGTGTTTTGTGTTGTTTATGAGGATTTAAATACAAAAAATCAAACCCTATTATCTTGTTTGAAGAATGCTCCTTTAGGGTTTTGAAATTGGTTTTGTGTCAATCATTCCCATTTCCCCTACCTTTCTATTCCCTCCTCACTGTCTATCTTGTCACAAGCAGCCCATTTCCCTTTTCCCTTGTATCCCTAAGTCACTCATTCCTATCCCATTCCCATTATCCACATCCCAATTGTAAATTTCCCCAAACCCCAAAGCTATTCCAAGAAACCAAGTGTCTGCCCCAAAAATCTTCAAGTGGAAAATTTCACTTGATAATAGTCCATCATTTACACTACTCTATCCCTCCATAGTTCCTTACTTGTTATCACATATTTGGCACCAAAACCAAAGACACCAAACTCCTCATATTCATCTAAGGCAATCATGGAGACAGATACCTCTTATGACCGAGACAGTGACTCTACAACTGAATTGCATGCACCAAGGAGACAAAAAGCTGTTGAAGAAGTCCAACAAGGAAAAGAACATGTTAAGGCACATGAAGAATCATTATTGGGCGAGAAATTATGTTTGCAAGGCACGAATCAAGATGCTGAAGGCAAAGTTAAAGAGGGCATTAAAGCGTCGCAAAAGGCATGATAGAATTTAAATTTTGGCTGAAGCTTCCTTGGCCCAACATAGTGCATGATGGAGGACACTCAGCCCAAATTTCAAGAAATTTGGGACACATTTTGTCAATTTTTATTTTTTTGGCCTAAACACAGATTTTTCTGCCCGACACGTCGCGCCACTTGGCGCACGCTTATGATTGGGAGCTCCTCTTGGGTAAAACTTGGTATTTTTGGATTTTTCATGAAAATTTATGTATTCCTACCCATTACCTAGAGATTTTGACACGTTTTGGGTTGCCGGAAGGGTCAAAAACACCCTAAAATTGACCTTTCTGCCCCTTTTTGGACACACAGGAAGCAGTGTTGGGAAAAATCATTTTTGGAGGGGAAAATGGAAACAAAATTCAAAAATTCCACTTGGTTTGGAAAGTAGACAGGCAGGGCTTTCCAACGAGCTATCCTGCGCTCAATTTGGACACCGGGAAGGTCTTCAAAATCAGCTCCAAAGTGGCACGACGCATAGAGATTTCAGGCGCGGCGCATTGGGGATTTTGGCTCAGTTTTCACTCAGTAACTCTGTTTTTCGCCTAGTTTTGGCCAGTTTGACTTTTTTTTATCTCCAAATGTAAAAATCTTGATGTAAATTGATGTAATTTCATGGTTTTTGATGTAATTTTGACAAATTTTTACCCATGTAAGTAGATTCATTCATCAAAAGGTGAATTGTAACTGAATGAATCAGTTTCCTATCTTATAGAGGCAAGCTGTTCCACTGCCTATTTTCCAGTTCTTAGTTTAGATCTTGTTGAAACAACTCCTAAACTAGTGAGCTCGACCCCTAGAGGTATGGGGATGAGTTATGCTTGTCTATATCTTGTAGTTTTTTAGTCATTTTCAGGGTTGGACACTTGGGATTGCTTTGAGCTTCATTGTACATTTCATCTCTGCATTTTGGCAAAGGAATAGACCAGGGTTTGCAGCTCTCTTTGGGATCCATGTGGCTCTTGGTTTTGATGATGTGTTTCCCTCTTTGCTTGTAAGTTTACTGATGTTTCATGTGTATCATCTTCCTTCCTATTTCTTCTTAAGTTAAACAAAAGAGTATAAAGGTGGAATTCATTAGATTGCAGTGCTCTACCTTGAGTTTTGTTTAATTTTCTATGTTTTCAACTGCTTGAAGAGGATTCCTGAAAGCCTCTTGCCCTCTTCAACTCCTCATCAGTCTGAGCTATCCATTTCATTCAATTCTAAACATCAAAACAATTGCCGTCCTTGCCCCATTTAGACCTCTGCAAAAAACTTGGCCTCATTCCCCAGACCCAAAATCTGCCTTTCCCTTTGATCCAACAAACACTCTCAAAATCAAATCCAACCTCCTTACATATATACCTAGCCTAAAATCAGCCTTTTTTCAAAGTCATCTCAAGCCTCACTGATTATTTTGCTGAGATTGACCAGGAGAGAGCCCTCTCCCGATCTGGTAGGGCTAGCTACCAAATTAAGCGTGGTTTGATGTTACCCTAGACTCTGCCTTTCTCAGCCTGAGGTAGATTTAGGCAATAACATAGTGGCGACTATACTGGGGAGAAAATTTTGTTGTTTGCTTTATAAACTATAGACGGAGCTTGAAGTTAGCCAGGTAGCCTTCGAAACGCTCTTGCTTTGCATTAGTGAAAGTAGATGAATGTTGCTTCAGTTAATCTCCGGTCTAGTTTATGAACTGAAAATCTGGTTTCCTCAGTAAAAGGTAATCAAGTTCCGATCTGATTGTTGATGGTGGACAACGATCAGACATCGCAAGGCTGAAATCATTCACCTGACAACTCTAAATCAGTTTTGAGATCAGATCCAAGGACTCCACTGGAGGATGAACCTGACCAGCAGAAACATGAAAGGAAAATATGGAAAGATCAGGTATTCAAGTTGGAATTTCATCCAAGACATTTTTTTCTTTGCCATAAATTATTTCTTCTCTTTTCCCGCGAATGTCAAGAAGGATTTGCAAAGAATATTTTATTTGAGAAAAGATCCTCGGCCTGCATTTGATTCCTTCCCTTTGAAGATTGTAAATACCAAAGATTTGCATGCTTTTGAGCTTGATCAAAACCTTTCTTCCGAATCTTGTGATGACCGTCTTCAAAATGATGAACCTCAAGAGACCAAGACTGATTCTGTAGCATTTGTACATACCCCTATACCTTGTAAAATTCCAGATCGATACAAGCCTCTGATTTTACCTCCTATATCCCATGCTTTCCCTAAAAATCATGACCTATATCTACCAAGATTTGACGGTGAACGTGACAACATCACTGCTGAGAGACTTGTTCTGAATTTTGAGTCTTTTCTTGACCTTTTTGAAGTTGATGAAGAGAATGTCAGTATTAGGCTTTTTGCTCTTTCTTTTCAAGGCCAAGTCAAGAGTTGGTTCAAAACCCTACCTGATGCGAGCATCTCAGATTTCCAGTAGTTCGTCAAAGTTTTCCTCGACAGGTGGGTGATCAGACAAAACCCTTTCTTGATTATAGAAGAGTATAACCAGCTGAAAAGACTGCCAGGGGAGACAGTACAACAGTTTTATGCCAGATTTAACCAAGTTTATTATTCGATGTCAGTTAATATAAGACCTCCTCCTGGATCTGCTCTCTTGTACTACCTGGGTGCCTTTGATCCGGAAATGGAGTTTCAGCTGAGAGAAAGGAATCTTTCAACACTTGAAGAGATGCAGAATAGTGTAGTAGATGTAGAGGCTCATTTGCTGATCCAAAGGAAAAAGTTGAAGGAAGAAGAGATGAAAAACATAGATCCAGAGAAATTGACTTCTCTAGAGGTAAAGCTTGACATTTTGGTAAATGCAGTGGAAGAGATGATGCAGAGGATCCTCACAAGGAATGAATATAATGTTCAAGCCCATGGCTTAATGATTGAAGAAGAACAAGTTGCTGATCCAAAACATTTTGTTTCTTATCCCAGTTGTCATAGATCTGATAATGATTGTTTTGTAGATCATCTTGGAGAAGAGAGATCTGTTGATTTGACATGTATGCTTGATGATGTGTTTTATACTAATGATTTGCCTCAGTTTGATCAATATGATGATGATTATGTTCTCCAAACAGAAGCTAATCTTGCAGACAAATTAGCAGCTAGTTTGTGGAAGGAGGAAGTTCACTTTCAGCAGTTCGAATACAATGTTCAGCCATCACATATCAGCTATGGAAATGACAAGGAAAGTGCAGCAAATTTTGAAGTAAGTGAAGGATCTTTTCCTTTTTGTTTTGATTCGTTTCAGTTCATCAGAGACAACTTCCATGCAATCAGAAATCAACTGTCGACAAGTCTTGATTTGGACCATCTTGAGGGCAATAAAAATCTTGTTCAAGACTTCCCATATCCAGATTTGCAGCCCCTGAATGCCATTGATTTTCAAGTTGCAGATGAAGAATTGGAAGCTGGCACATATGATCAAATGATACAAGATGATTCTGTTCCTTTCTGTTTTGAATCATTTCAGTTTTTGAAGGCTAAATTGCATAGTAAATCTTCAAATGAGCAGCTTGTAGAAAATCATGTAATCTCATCAGAAACAATAGAAAATGGGTTGCAGTAGTATTTTCAAGTTTTTCACGATCCAATAGCTGATGTGTTGGATGATGTCTGCAGTCAAAGTCCTTCTCCATTGATTACATGTAATCTTGAAACGTGTGCTGATATAAACTTGATCTGGTAGTTGGTCTCTTTGTCATTTTTAGCAAGAGTCTCGTCACAAAGCTCAAAACAAAGTTTGCATTTGTGGTATGAGGAGAAAAGAAGTAATCCATTGGATGAGCTAAGTCCCAGTGTGCATGAACTTCAAGATCCTTATGCAGTGTTTTTGGAGGCGGATAGAGAATCCATAGTATTCAACAGATATGTTCACAAGTTTTCATGGGAGTTGCCTTTCAGTAGTTCTCTCTTGTTTTTCATAAACGAGCACTTGCAGAGAATTCAAACAGCAGCTGGAATACTTACCTGGTTGCATTGGTTGTTTCATTTCACTTGATCAGGTGATGAATGGAACAACTAGAGTAGGTTGTATTGAATAAGCTTCATATTGAGCATATTTTCCAGTTTGTTTGTTGTATTTAAGTATCGAGTCAGTTTTTAGTTGAGTGAGATTCAATTTGGGTCGTCAAGTCATCAGTTTTCAGTCATGCATTTCAGCTTGAGTTTTTGACTCCATTGCCCAATGGATGAAGGCACTGTCTGCTTTCCAAAGATCTGTAGTTCTTGGCACCTCCAAGGAGCTACCATCCCCATTGGAGCCAATGTTAGTGTCAGCCTTTGTATCGTTCTTCCAGTGATCAAACATGCTCTTACAAGGTGATTTTAAGGTATCAAGGTCAAAATTTGTCATTTCAGTGAGTCTTCAAGCAAAATTTGGTCACTAGGTATTAGGTCTAGGGTTTGCTTTTACTCCTGTCAAAGTTGTCCAAATGTCGGTCCATGTCACCATTCAGCTGAGTGTACCATCATTCAGAGGGTTTTCATCATCATTTCAGGTTCCAATGGGTCATTTTACACCTTGTTCATGCTTCAGTTGTGCCTAGGTAAGGTTCATTTCCCTCTCCTAGGGTTTTGAAGGTAATTTCTCTTGGATGGTCAAATCATCAGCAAAACTTGTATCCTGATGTTCATACACCTTTCCCTATCCTTAATGTACCTTATTAAACACTTCCCATCACTGAGATCCCCCAAATTCCTCATTTTCGCACAAACCCTAGTTTCTTGCTACAACTTGGCAATTTTCTAGGCTAGGCCTGTGTTTTGCCCTTTTGGACCCCTTCCCCTCACTCAATCTCTGAAATTATACTTTCCCCTACTTCCTAACATCCCTCCCTACTTCCCAAAATTTTCTTAAGAATTTATAAGCCCTTTATCCCCTTCATTTCACTTCATTTCGACAAATCCCTTGTTCCACACATCGGGATAGGTTTTACTCCAATAATTTTTCTGAGTAATAAAAGATGAATTTTGGAAAACTGAGAGAGGTTTTTGTCCAAAATAGTCCAAGGAAGAAAAAAATCCTTCAATTTTTACACAGGTGTCATGGTTTTATAGAAATTTCAAAAATACAGTTGCCTCAGGAGAATTGATGCACCTCTAAAGTGACCTTGGGAAAATAAAGATTTATCCTAGCTTGGTTGGCCAAATGACTTGCTTGATGAGTCAAATGATAACTAGACACAAATAGATTTCCAATTAGCTATCATGAGCTCAATTGGGAGTTGAGGAAGACCTTCAAAAGTTGACTGCAACAGCACTCTGCCTTGAGGCAATCTCATTTTTCTCATTTTGACCAGTCTTGGGAGATTTGATTTTTGACAAGGAAAATGAACTCCAAATAGAAAAATTCCAGTTGGGTTGGAAATTAGACTCAATAATATTTCCAAAGAGCTATCCCATGCCCAATTTGGACACCGAGAAGGCCTCCAAAAGTCTCCTGCAAAAGGGCGCGACGCGTTGGGTTTATGGCGCGATGCATTGGGTTGTGGCGCTACGCATTGGGTTGTGGCACGACGCATTGGGTTGTTGCGCGACACATAGGACCGGAAATAAAATTTATTTACATTCCTCTCACAAATCCAAATCTTCTCAATCCCTCTTTGTTCAAGTAATTCGAGCAATCTCTCCATTGCCCATGAACATGTGTTTGGTGATATTTATGAGGACTGAAATACAAAAAATCAAACCCTATTATCTTGTTCAAAGATTGTTTCCTTAGGGTTTTGAAATTGGTTTTGTGCTCATCATTTACATTTCCCCCACCTTTTTATTCCCTCCTCACTGTCTATCTTGTCACAACACTCCATTTCCCTATTCCCTTATATCTTAAATCATTCATTTCCTATCCCATTCCCACTATCCCCATCCCAATTGTAAATTTCCCCAAACCCCAAGGTTATCCCAAGAGATTAAGTGGTTGTCCCTAAACTAATCAAATCACAGATTTCAAATGGAAAATTTCACTTGATAATAGTCCAAAGACACCAAACTCCTCATATTCACCCAAGACAACATAGACTTTGGAAATCATGGAGACAGATACCTCTTGTGACCGAGATGAAGGAAACACAGTGACTCTACAACCGAATTGCATGCACCAAGGAGACTAAAAGCTTTTGGAGAAATCTAACAAGGAAAATAACATGTTGAGGCACATGGTGAATCATTATTGGGCAGGAACTCATGTTTGCAAGGCACGGATCAAGATCCTGAAGGCAAAGTTAAAGAGGGCATTAAAGTGTCGCAAAAGGCATGATAGACTCTAAATTTTGGCCGAAGATTCCTTGGCTAAGAATAGAGCATGATGGAGGAAAATCAGCCCAAATTTCAAGAAATTTGGGACACATTTTGAAAATTTTGTTTTTTTTGGCCTAAACACAGATTTTCCTGCCCGACGCGTCACGCCACTTGGCACGCACTTATGATTGGGAGCTCCTCTTGGGTAAAAATTTGTATATTTGGATTTTTCATGAAAATTTATGCATGCCTACCCATTACCCAGAGATTTTGACAAGTTTTGGGTTGCCGGAAGGGTCAAAAACACCCTAAAAATGATCTTTCTGCCCCTTTTTGGACACACAGGAAGCAGTGTTGGTAAAACTACTTTTTGGAGGGGTAAATGGAGACCCAATTCAGAAATTACACTTGGATTGGAAAGTAGACAGGTAGAGCTTTCCAACGAGCTATCTTGTGCTCAATTTGGACATCGGGAAGTCCTTCAAAATCGGCTCCAAATTGGCGCAACACATAGAGATTTCAGGCGCAGCGCATTGGCAATTTTGTCTCCTTTTTCACTCAGTAACTCTGTTTTTCGCCTATTTTTGGCCGGTTTGACTTGTTTATCTCCAAATGTAAAAATATTGATGTAATTTGATGTAATTTCATGGCTTTTGATGTAATTTTGACAATTTTTTACTCATGTAAGTAGATTCATTCATCAAAAGGTGAATTGTAACTGAATGAATCAGTTTCCTATCTTATAGAGGCAAGCTGTTCCACTGCCTATTTTCTAGTTCTTAGTTTAGATCTTGTTGAAATAGCTCCTAAAATAGTGAGCTCGACCCCTAGAGGCATGGGGATGAGTTATTCTTGTCTATATCTTGTAGTTTTTCAGTCATTTTCAGGGTTGGACACTTGGGATTGCTTTGAGCTTCATTGTACATTTCATCTCTGCATTTTGGCAAAGGAATAGACCAGGGTTTGTAGCTCTCTTTGGGATCCATGTGGCTCTTGGTTTTGATGATGTGTTTCCCTCTGTGATTGTAAGTTTACTGATGTTTCATGTGTATCATCTTCCTTCCTATTTCTTCTTAAGTTAAACAAAAGAGTATAAAGGTAGAATTCATTAGATTGCAGTGTTGTACCTTGAGTTTTGTTTAATTTTCTATGTTTTCAACTGCTTGAAGAGGATTCCTAAAAGCCTCTTTCCCTCTTCAACTCCTCACCGGTTTGAGCTATCCATTTCATTCAATTCGAAACATCAAAAAAATTTCCTTCCTTGCCCCATTCAGACCTCTGCAAAAAACTCGGCCTCATTCCCCAGACCCAAAATCTTCCTTTCCCTTTGATCCTAAAAACACCCTCAAAATCAAATCCAACCTCCTTACATATATACCTAGCCTAAAATCAGCCTTTTTTCAAAGTCATCTCAAGCCTCACTGATTATTTTGCTGAGATTGACCAGGAGAGAGCCCTCTCCCGATCTGGTAGGGCTAGCTACCAGATTAAGCGTGGTTTGATGTTACCCTAGACTCTGCCTTTCTCAACCTGAGGTAGATTTAGGCAATAACAGTCTTCAATAGATTTAGGATCAACCACTGTAGGCTTGAGAAATGACATCACCAATTTATTAGAAGAATAGTCAAAAGCCGAACGGAGCCTATCCTTATTCCCTGGCTTTTCTTTGAGGAACTTGGAATATGCTTCATTCTTTATTTCTTCATTCTTTTCTTTTATTTGCCTAAACCTAGTTTGAATGTCTAACTCTGTATTGTCAGGTTCTTTAGAAGAAGATGGCTTATCAACTTTATATTGTGTATCCACCATAATTGTATCTTTCTGTTGGGCTCCAATTTGAACATTTTGAAGCTCTTTGAGAGTTTCAGTTACTATCCTAGTAGCTTCGTCATCAGTCTGATGATCATTATTATCTTCAATATTGATGGCTTTGTCCCTTTCTTCAATGGTCAATTTTATTTTCTTATTATAAGGAATTCTGAATCTTTTGTCTTGAATAGTTTCAGCAGTGAAACTATCTTCCTTTCTGTTTCTCTTATGAAGAATGTCAGATTATTTATTAACTGCCAATACCTGTGTTTGATCAACTTGCTTACCTTTGCCAACGTTTCCCTGCATTTCCTATAAATCATCATCAACCAAAGTGTTGGGCTCCCATTCAAGTTTGTTGGCATACTTTTCAATATGGGGCTTGGAATCATGCAAGAAGATAGGCAACTTGCATTTCACTCTCATTGTGCTTAAAATACCTTGTGGATCATAATTCCACATGCAACTGTATGGAAATTTGTACTCTTTTAACTTCACATTGATTTCATTGGCTGCTTCTCTATTATTTACAATAAATGGCCCAATTTGATTCTTCAGTTTAAACTGGGTCTTTTTCCTGGAAGCTATGAAATTAATTTCATCTGCATTCAATAGCTGCCTCAAATATTCCAAAGAAAATATCCTTGTTGTAACAAACCTTGGCAATTTATATGGGGCCAGGAGTGGACCATATACTCTGATTTCTGTGTAACTTTTGTATAAATACCAGTCCCCTGTTTTACAGCTCTCAGATAGCTGTAGAATTCTCTTTGTCTCTTCATTGATTCTAGTGGTCTGCTCTTTGTTCAACAAGTTCATAGTAAGTACTAAAAATAGGTCATTAAAATATGCAAAGCTATATTCTCTATTCCATTTTCTTAGAATTGATGACCAAAACACAACTGAAAGAACATTTCCCTCTGGATACACTTTCTGAAATTCAATGGGAAACTTATATGCTTGATAATACAAGAAGAGGTGAAGCAGATATGATGTGTATCTGAAGACTCCTTCTTCTGACAATCTTGACAACTGATAATGCATGTTTTCTACAATGAATTTAGAAAAATTGTACACTATGGAAGGGGACTGGCCAAGATTAAGAGTTGACAAAAAACCTAGGATAGCCACATCAGTGAATTCATCACTGGTGTATCCTAGTATGAATGAGAGCATTGAGACTATTTTCCTGGTTTCATCTGGAAAATCAAAGGTATCAAATGGAGGATTAAGCTTGTGAATATCAACTTGCTTGGGACAAAAAGTCTGGAAGAATTTGAATTTGGAAGCAAATTCAAGCTCTAGGTAATTTTGAGTTAACTCCTCTATGGATAATGAAGCAGCATTGGGATCAAGGCTCAGTTGTAGCATAGAGTTTATAGATTCCTCATTGATGTAAAAGAAGACCTCTCTGTCTTTATTCACAATACATCTTTGGTCTGGAAGATAAAAGGATTGACACAATCTGACAAAATCAGGGGATGGATGAGTTTGAGGAACAATATATTTTGGAAAATTGGAATCCCAGACTGGTATATCTTTGTCATCTTTCTCTACTGATTTGCCAAAACACCAATTATATACATTAAGAAAATTGAATTCTAAAGAAGGGTCCATTATTCTGTAGTCAAGGTCAACCAAAGGGCTATTTTCTTGTGAGATAACAGGAGGTTGAACAGGCTTGACAACTTCTGTTGAATCTGCAGTGAGTACAGGGGTAGGTTTATCAATTTTGGAAGATTCAGGCTAAGGAGTTTTAGCAGAGGGTTTCTTTTGAGGCTTTGGACCTCCTGCTTTAGGGTTTACTTGTTTCTTTGTCATTTTTTATTTGAGCAGAGCAAGCTTAGACTGTTTACTGAGCTCTTTTGTTAGAAATAAGAGCTTCTTGGAGAAATTCTTTGGTAAAATAGGGTTTTGAGCAGGGTTTTGGATTGAAAGAATGGTTTTAATGCTGAGAAAGTAGGTTACGATCAATTCCAACAGTGGAAAAGACCAGGGTATGGATAAAGTTGCAAAAAACGGCAATTAGGGATTCTAGGGAAAATTTTACAAAGTTTCCCCTGTACTATGGATATTTTCTGCAATATTTATATGTGCAATTAGGGAAATTTTCAGAGAATAACAGAAAATTTGATGTTTTTCCTTTAGAAACTAAAGTTCACTGGATAAGTTTTGACGAAAAATACCTTGAAACAGGTATAATCGTGGTTGAAGATGTTTCACAGTCACGTTCAGTCTTCAATTCTACAAAGTTGGTTTTTCAAAGGGTAATGTCTCACTTCCTGGTTGAATTGTAGGGCAATTGGCTCGAAAAATGGTACAGGTAGGTTTTAAGATGATGAAAATGGCTCTACACAAGCTTTCTAAGGTTAAATGGCGCAATTTCGAGGGAAAAAGGCTCTGCAAAGGATTCACAGTTTAAAGCGTAAAAGGTGATAATTTCAATGGAAATCATGATTTTAATATATTAAACTATAGTACAAACTATAGTTAAGTTATATTAAACAAAGGTTTTAAGCGGGAGTGGTTTTGGAATACCGGCAGTGGTATTCGCGTGGCTCATCAGTGGTAAGTGGTAATATGCTTTTCAAACGCGATGCAATAGAATTGTGACACGTCGATGCGGGGTGGTTTGGAAAAACCACCCATTTCGCGCGACTTTTCTAAAACATGTTTCGACTACTTTATGAGCGCGAAGATGCATTATCATCGACAGATCTGGCTTTGGGAAGCAAACAGTTACGATTAAAAAGGAAGATGCGGGGAATGATTGGTTATTGGGTTCAACTTGGGCCGTAGATCTTGGGAATAAAAAGGAGATCGGTCAGTTGAAAATTAGCGTGATGGGGAGAGGGAAAAAATGCATTGAACTGGCGCGTTGATTTCCAACCGTTGGATCAAACAGGGTAAGGGGATCAGAGGGTCAAACATTAATCCGATGGGAAAAGGCTTTGGTTAAGTCATATAGGCAAAATAACTCTTTTTAATGAAAAATAAGTAATTGGGAGGGTTTTTCAGGGCTTTTAACCAAGGTAAAGAATTATTGTGATGAAGTATATATTGCGGAGAAGGGGTTAGGTTATAGATTTAACCTTAGGTTAGGGAGTCAGGCAAGGGAAATGTACAATGAAATGGGTTTATTTCTTTGAAGTTTAGTTTAACCTAACTTTGGTAATTTTTGTTTAAAACATATATAAAACATGTTTTAAGATTTTTTCTCATATATTTTTATTATATGGTTAATTAAATCGGGATGACTTAACTATCATAGGGGGCGGGATATTTATATATAGATAAACTTAGCCAAAGAGGTTATAAGGGGGTTTTTTATTTAAACATGTGGGAATAAATAACTTTGGCTTAAGTTATATTAAGTGGGGTTTTGGGTTAATTATATAAAAAATGATTTATATAATAGGAAGAGGTTTTTATATAGGGAGTTAATATATAAATTAGAGTTAATATGAAAAATAGGAAATGGTATACTCAAAACACATAAACATAACAAGTAAAGTGAACTACAAGATAATTTGCAATTGATCTTATCACTTAACTTATAATATAATGTTATTTTGAGGGCTTATTGCTTTCAAATGATGTGGGAAGTTAATAAAATGGGAATAATAATGCTTTTAAGTAAAAATGATGTTTTACTTGGGATTTTTCAAGGGGATGAATGCATGAATGGTAAATGATGTGATTTTAGGGATTAATATAGGCATTTTACACTTTTAACTTATCAGTCATAGAGCCTTGGGTCCTATCCCAAAAAAAGTCGAGGAAATGCCTTGAGCCTTTCTGACTAATAGTCTAAAATGTTTCATGACTATAGGAAGGGGAAGTTAGTTATTTGGAAGCCCATGATGAATGATATTTACATTGAGATATTTTCACCTTCTTCTACCTACCCAGCTTACCATGCTAACATTTTTTCTTCCTTTGTAGTAAGGTGCATTTAGGCTAGCAACCTTCATAGCATTATTCTTTCTGAAAACAAGTAAAACTATCTAATTCTACACTTATCTCATCCATGAATCCAGTTTAAACTGTTGGATTCATTTATTTTTCTACCTAACTACTGAATTGTCATGATTAAGCAGTATGACAACTTATTTATTCTCTATCTACAACAAGTGCAATTGAAACAATGACAAGTTAAGATTAAACTGTTTAACCCATCATGGACTATGGCATTTATTGACACTCTGCCACAGTAAAAAAGTAAAAAGTAGTGGCATTTATGCTTGCTCACTTTCATGTTTTATTCATTTTTCTTTTGGGGTCTTTTATTTGTTCTAAGTCCTTTGATTATTATTTTTAGGACTTTTTACACTCTTTTTGATTTTTCAATTTTTTTGATTTTTTACAAAATATGTGAATACAACTTGCAGAAGGAAAAGTATGTACAGATTTACAAGATTATCAATAGTCAAGTCAAAATTATTACCCCTATATCATAGGTTGCTAACACCCATCATTGTTGCACAACCATCTACCTCCAGCTTGTAGAGATTCTTAACTCGAATCCCTATCCTCTTGGCTTGTCCCGTTGTTTTATGTCATAGGAAAGCTTTTCCATCACTAAAAACAACATCATAGCCTCTATCCTCCAACATTGCGACTGAGACCAAATTTTTCTTCAGACCCAGTACATGCATTACATATTTTAATTGAAATGGTTTACTTGACGACCTATGAAAGGTAATGGTACCAATCCTGGTTGCACTGTACCATCCGTTGTCGCCCATCTCAATATGCATCTGGAGATTTTTCTCCTCCAAGTCACTGAAAAGTTCCTTATCTCTCGTCATGTGAAAGGAAGCGCCACTATCCAAATACCACACGTATCCCAATGCAATGGACACCATGCATGCGATCAATGAGAATTCAAGCTCAAATTACGAGGTAAGGGCCTCACCAGCTGCAGATCTAGTAGCCTTCTTGTTCTTCTTCTTTTGTGGACAATTAGTAGAAAAATGCCCATGTTCATGATAGTGGAAATACTTCACCTTGGACATGTTCTACTTCTTTCCATTCTTGGACTCGGATTTAGAATGGAATTTCTTCCCCTTCCCCTTCCTCGCCTTGGCAGCCAAAGAAAAATCTTCTTCTTCTTCATTCTTAGAATAATATCCATCTCTGGTGTTCCATCTGAACTCCTCCTGCACTAAATCCGACCACAGTCGTTCCCAATTTGGCAATTTTTCCCTTCCATTGACAGAGTCTTGATAACTGTGCAAACTCTTGGAAGTACTAGGAGAGCCAAGCTCACCAAATAATCATCAACCACAGTTATACCAATGCTTCCCATCTCATCCCAACATTGGACAAACTTCATTGGGTATTTTGGCATGGAGTTTCCCTTCTCCATCTTGATCTTCCTGAGTTTATCTTTGAGCGCCAATTTCCTATGGTCGCTGCTACTTTGGAATAGACCTGTCAAAGGCTTCCACATTTCATATGGTGTGGATTTCACATGGAGGCTTGAGGAAATGTGGTCTCGTACTCCCTCCAACAGGATCCTCCTCACCCTTGCCACTTTCTTTTTCCATGCATCAAGATTTGCAGCATCTGCAGCATCGGGTTTAGGAACATATTTTTCAATGAACTCCTTCTGTTACACCATTTTTTGGTCATCTAACCCATTGGTATTAGATGGACCCAAGTACACCATGTAAGACCAATTTTTCCCCATGTATAATTGCATTCACTATGAAAATAACTTAATAAAACCACCTTTATTAAGCTGTGTATGGTCTAAACAAGAAACCCCATGGGGAAACATTAAATAAATCCATATTTATTTGATTTTCCTCAAGGAATAATTAGTTAAGCAGCAGTTTAATTAATATTCCTGATTATATTTAACCCAAAAAAAGGAAATTAATTAGATAAATCATTAGTTATCTTATTATTTTCTAAGAATAATTATTTAAACATTACTTAAATAATATTCTTTGTTAAATATGACTAAATCTCCCTTAAATAATTAAATAAATCATTATTTATTTGATTTTTACTCAACCATATCCTTAAAATGATAAATAAATCATTTATTTATTTATTATTACTTAATCACATCCTTAAAATGATAAATAAATCATTTATTTATTTATTATTTACAAATAAGAGGATTTGACTCAAGTCAAATTCCTTTTCCCTCCAACAAATATAATAAAATATTCCATAAAAGTTGGATCTTGATTTGGTTAATAATATTTTAATTATACACCAATATCTAGACTAACTCAATATTTTGTTATAAATAGAAGGGTTTTCCCATTCATTTGTCACCTTTTGTTGCCTAAAGATCCCACTAGATCTAAACTTTTGGTCTGGCTATTGATCCACCATCATAGCCATATTTTTCCATTTTTGTCTGGGTTTTCTACACCATCAAGAGAGAGGAATTCTAAATCTGAAGTGCTGAGGACTTACAAGAACCCATCCCATTGAGGAGAACTAGGAACACCCTCTTGTGTTTTCCTCCCAGGTGCCATTAATACAAAATTCATTTGATATATTATTGTCTTGTCTATTGGATGCATGGAGTAAATCTTGTTTTTTCTACTGTTTAATGTCTTCTAATGCATAGATTTAGATTTTTGCAGCATTTAGCTTGATCACCTAACTGCGGATATGAAGATATTAGCAGTCATTTCTGCTGTTAGGGCTATTTGTTATGCGCAGCTAAAGTGGTCTTTTTTCGTACACTTGGAATTAAGATTCATACTAACAATTGGCGACTCCACATGGGTTTACGATTATGACTGTTGTCGTTTTTCTGATCCTTGCATATCCAGCTACTTCAAACCCTAGGATTTCTCTTTAGCCCCTTGTTTTTCTTTTTTTGATGTTGTTTTTAACCTATAAAACCCTAAAACGATAAAAATTCTGACTTCCGTGTGTTTTCGGACCTATTGCATAGGTGACAGACATCAGCCGCAGCTAAGAATAAATTTTTTTCTGAAACCTACCGCCGAGAGTGCCAGAAGTGCAGGTCGCACTTTTTGGCCCAAAACCTGCGACCTGGACCTTCAGGGTGCACTTTACAGCCCAAAAACTGCGACCTCTGCTGAAAACAGGTCAGAAACTGCGACCTGGACTTTTTGCAGGGATTTTTATGAAAGTTTTCTGGGTTTTCTGAGCCTATGTTTAGGGTTTTCTGACCTCCGTCTCCGCCCGTTTTGGACTTGTACTTGTTCTGTTTCACTCAACTAAGTGGGACCTAGCCCCCTAGGGCTTCAGTACCCTCCACTTTTTGTGGAAGAGTTTTTGCTGTTGCAAGTTGTCTAAAATTTCAGAGTCTTCAGCCATTTTTTCAGATCTGATACCTTACCATTAGATCTGCTTGTTATTTATCCAAATCTCCTCATTTAGCTTTGTTTGGGTTTTCCTTTAGGGTGCACTCCGCTTCCCTCCTGGAGATAGCCTTTCGCCACCTCTTTTACATCAACTTTTCCTCTGATTTGTTGTCGTTTTCTACACCACTTTCCAGCAGATTTTTTCTTTTAGATCCCTGTCCCTCTTGACCTTAGATATATTAGCTTTTTTAGTGTGTTTTGATTAGTTTATTACTCACCTATAGACTAGTTGTTGAGAGACCCGCCTCCTTGGGTTTAGATTATTGCATTATTAGCTGTTTATTTTCTGTTTTGCAGGCCTATATACTGTCATTTACAGGTTTGTTTACAGCTATACAACAACACTTTTTCTTTTTCTCTACAAACGTATGGGTTTAAAAATTAAAATTTACACACTTCACACACACACCTTAAGCGAAAAAGGGCTTGGTTAACACCGCTAAGTAAAGACTCTAAAACATTGAAATCAATTGATCCTGCACCTCTCTGCCCTTGTTTCGACATTGCAATCAGTTGATCTTGCACCTCCCTGCCCTTGTCGGTCTCTTTTTCCTTTGTGCCATGTTTGTGTTGTCATCATTGCTCAACCTCCCATGGGCTTTGATTTTCCTCAAGGGGGGGCAGTACCTCTTGCATTTTTTCGCCTCCTGGTAGCACGTATTTAGGATAAGGCATGCCTCCTCTCTTTTACCAACATCCTATTTACCACACTATTACCCAACCTCTTCCGTCTGGTACCCATGATTACCAAATTCTCATGATGAAATCTGATCAACCTTCAACCGTAGACATCAATCTTCAAACTTGGTCTCGTCATTACAACAAGCCTCCCACTACGTCTATCCCCGAGCCACCTCCTTCGGTCTCTACAGAGCCTCTTTCGACACCTAAGGGTCCCTTGCAGATCCCTCAACCTAGGGTGGAGGTTCATACCAAGACCCCTAAGGGACCACTGTGCCAAAATGCTGCTTCTGGCAAAGCTGCCCATTCGTATAGCACAGTCAATGATTTGGCACAATCCCCTGCTGCCATTTCAACGCTGGAACTCCTCCAGTCGTGCCCTTCACAAAAAAAATCTCTTCTATCTGTCGTAGGCACTGTAGATCCTTCCGATGATCGATTGATTGTCTTTGATGTTGACCAGTCAAAACATCCTCCTCTTCCTGCTTCCGTTGCCTTCCAAATCCTAGTCAAGATCCGGAATGCCAACGTTTCCCGGTGCATTATTAATGAGGGGGCATCCACTTGCATGATGTCCTCTTTGGTTTGGAATCAACTCGGATCCCCTGAGTTGGCTCCTTCCACGATCACTCTCCGAGCATGGGATGGCCACGCCTCCAAGCCGATTGGCTTATTCCGCAATTTTCCTATTACTCTTGCGGGCAAGACTATTTGCATTGACGTAGAAGTCATAGATGCCCCCTTAGATTACAACATTCTATTGGGTCATAGCTACACTTATGTGATGTCTGTTGTCCCTTCTGCGATCCACTGCAAGATGTCCTTCCCCCATAATGGAAAGATAGTCACCATTGACCAGTTGACGTATTACAAACCGAAGTCTCAGACCTCCCCTGAGTCCACTATCTCTTCGGTGGCCAATAAGCAAATTTTCGACCCTTTGACCAGTGTCTCACTTGGCGTCTACAAGGATTCTTCCTTACTTGGTACATTCCCTGGTCTTCTTCCTCCCATCTCTGATCCCAGCTCATCGAATTTTTGCATTATGCAATCATCTCGGGCTTCCCTCAAGCGGCCCGCCTCAGCTAGTCAGCAGTCCCCTCGCCCTCTACAGCCGTCTCCTAGCCCTTTGATGCAGCCTTTTGGACCTGCTCCTCCTGGCCCTTTAGATGGTACTCATGAGCCTCTTTATCCTCCTGGGTCAGTTCCTCCAAGCCTTAACCATTTAGGAGCTGTCGCACCTCGCCATTACCCCTCCAGTTAGATATCGTTCCTAGTCCCTCCACCATGCATCTATACGGCACCTGTCATGGCCACCCTCTCTCTTCCTAACTTGACCATTGGGATTTCGGCTTGGTACCTTGATCCTCCAACCGCTACCCCGCCAGGTCAACCTAAACCTTATCTTGCTTTGACCCTGGTTCAACCTGTCCCCCTAGCTTCTCCCGTTGCAATAGTGCCTCAGTCACCTCAACAGGACGCACCTCCTGTTGCGAGCACTACGAGTAAGAAGGGAAAATCTCGTAAGGGGGAATCAAAGGAAAAGGCTGCCCCGACTAACCCTGCACCTCCTCCGCCTCCAAAGTCCTATGCTTTGTGTGATGTCGTCGGTCATGCCACCCATACTTGTCCCGAGTTGCCCTGCATCAAGCCCATGGTTAATGTCACATTCCCTGAGTCTACGGTCCCTGAAACCTCTGCTTCTTCATCGACCGCAACCAAGAACACCAAGACTATTCACACCAAATACCCTTGTGCTTTGTGTGATCTCCATGGCCATTACTCTCATCATTGTCCCCACCTTACGCATTATCGTGCCTCTTTAGAGGTAGTTCGAGAGTACGAAATTGAATAGAACCAATCCACTTCTCCCGTACTTGCACAATCTGCTGCAGGCCAGACTGAGGATTTACCCGCTCCTATTGACATTCTCCCCCCCTTGATGTCGAAATGACAAAGCATGTGGCCACCATCCTCTACCTTTCATCATCCTTGAGACCCTCGACATAAGCTCCCTCTAAATCTTCTCCTGATGTTTCGCTTGACCTCCTTTCAACGATCACCCCAGGCTCAACATCATTGGATCCTTTATCTTCTTGTTCTTACGTCATCCCCTGTGACGATGCGCATGTGAGCATTTCTTCTCATAATGATGAGTCAGGTAGCTTTGTCGCGTCACATGGTCTTTCTTCCTCCCGTCATTCCACCTTCTTTTGCAATGACGACATCATGGAAGCCTTGGCCACCCTTGATTTCATCCTTCCCACCTATAAACAGGATGCCATCATCCATACCTTTGGTGACTTACATGGCCTGAGCTCAAGCTACGCTTCTCGTAGCTCCCACACTTCCCCTCCCTAGCAGCATGTGGGTAGTAGAAATCCTACCCAGATCACTTCCTTCTGCAGAGTCCGTTTGATTTCTACTTTGTGCTCAGGTTGCCAGCATTGTTCTTTATCCTCCCATTTATTGTCTTGTGGCACCTTTCAGAGGGACCCCCCATCCACACCTTATATCGATTTTGCCGATGGTGCAAGTTCCTATTCCCGGAATTTAGCCTTGGCAGGTTGGGCCATTTTTACCCCCTTGCATGCACTTGTTCTTTTGAACGGTGTATGCATTGGTACTGCTACCAATAATCAGGCCGAATATGATGCAGCACGAGGTTTATTAGCCGATTCCCTTTCACATCGCATCCTCCATCTTCATGTTCGTTTAGATTCCCTTCTTCTTGTCATGCAATTTAATGGTGTCTATCGCGTGCATAATCCTATCGTTTTCAGAAGATATTTACGAGTGAAGCTTTTGATGCGTGAATTTGAAATCATTAATTTTAGTCACGTACCTAGAGCAAAAAATCACTATGTAGATAGAATTGCAAACCATATTCTGGATTGGCTTTTAACACACACATTTAACACAAGACAATAACATTAAAATATCAAAAAGATGCATATCCATAATATGTGTCGTATAAAATGTTTTGGAGTTCATCAACTCTGATACATATGACATGCCCATAGCATGTTACAAAAAATCAAAACTAGGGGCACCACCTGCCCCTACACACTAATCACTATCTATAGGATCCCGAGCCAATGGCTCTACCCCCGCAGCTTGTATATCATGCAAACCCTGTCCGGCCATCGCCATGCACCGCATAACCCCTCGCCATTCCGAAGGTAAACCAATACATGACTCTATGTATTGGTCATCTAAGTCTTGCCAGCCGTGCTCCAAAACACCGGTCAGAAGCCTCTCACATCTATGACGAATGTCTTTCAGAAGGGCTGTTCCATCCTCATTTTGCTGCGCCCTTGATCCACTAGATCTTGCAGCCCCCGATACTGCAGGTCGTCCCATGTACCCGGCCAATTTTACCAGTGCTGTATCTGCATACCAAAAGTAAAAGAATCAGTAACACATACAATATTCTAGAAAATTTACATGCACATAAAAGATTAGAAATTTGTCACTTACCATCAGGTCCCCATATACAACCAGGTGGTAGTGGCAGATCTGAGTCCCCACAATAACTCATCCCACTATAGGAATAGTCATCTATATACAGCGGCATCTGATCCCAATGAATAAATAAATCAAGACGGAACACCTGTCCAATGGCTCCACCTCCTCCTCTGCACAATATTCATCCCCACCGGTGCATCCTAGGCTCTCTTGGGCCCCCATCTTGGAGATGTCTGGGAGGTCAAAGTGTCGGGATCTTCTCAAAGAAGAAAGAGCACAAAACTATACCATATGCACAGTCATGGTTCACTTGCCGCTTACATAGTGACAACTGTCACTTCAATGACGATAGCATCATCTGGGCCCACCCATAGTAGGTCCCACTAAAAAAACTCTCCACAAGCATCATTTGCCCCCCCCCCCCC
Source organism: Pinus albicaulis (assembly GCA_034641835.2). Classification (NCBI taxonomy): domain Eukaryota; kingdom Viridiplantae; phylum Streptophyta; class Pinopsida; order Pinales; family Pinaceae; genus Pinus; species Pinus albicaulis. Next base: position 693,289,563 of record CM076571.1, on the reverse strand, counting down.
GTGATGTGATGGAGTGCCTGGTTGCCCAGGATCTGCAGCACCTCTGTGGCCACAGCACGGGTCTCTAACCTCTCCAAATCCCTGATGGGTATCCGAGTCCCCTTGACTTGGATACCTGGCCGACAATGGCGCTCTACAAACTTTATGATATTCCACCCACACGGTAATACTGGCTGAGTATTCCCTACCATCCCAAGTGGTGGGAGACCAGTCAAGAAATATATATCCTAGACCGTCAACTCGATCCGGTGCCCCTGCACTATAAATACCTCATGGTCTGGGTCCCAATAGCTAACAATCCGAGCCAATAAGGGCTCCCCAGCTCTCATCAAAGGGTTCTCCACAAACTTCAGAACCCCAAACCTAGCCAAAGCACAGCGGACACCTTGATACTCCCTGATCTCCGACTGTAATGCACCCAGCTCTCTCTCTCTCCAATTGATCCATAATTCTGCCATATTTGCACAAAACCATCATATTTGTCAGTATACAGATAGGAAATATTGTTTCTCATCACAAAATCCTAGTGCTCAGCCAAAAAACAACACAGAAACACCCCTCCTTGACAGGTCTCACTTTTCAGGCCCAAACCTAGGACAGGTCGCACTTTTCTACCCAAAACCTACTACCCAGGTTGCACTTTTCTGCCCAAAACCTGCTACCCAGGTCGCACTTTTTGCCCCAAAAAGTGCAACCCGGTCGTGAGGAGGAGTAGGGGGCTGTTCTTGAGCCCTAGGGACCTAACCTAAACTTTTAATCCACTGAAAAGAAAGAGTAGGGTTAGGCCTCTTACCTGCAACTGATAGATCTCGATTCCAATGGTCGGTTTGTCCGCTACGATCACCGCAAGATTTAGGGCCTTCTCTCCTCTCTACATTCACCATAGCTCCACATGCAAATGAATAAATTTGGAGGGAAAATGCCTTATTAAAAGAGAAACCCCTATTTTTTCTTTCGCCTGCTGCAACCCAACTGTAGCTTCGTTTACAAAACTGTCCACACCATTGGAAAGCTCTCACCGCGCCCTCAAATGGGTATCTGTTAGTTTTTAGTGATTTGATACTTCACTGGGACACATTTTTGCAAGAAGCGCCACTTCACCCTTCCTCAAAATTGAATTTATTCACTTGCAACACTCGTACTGGGGGCACCACATTGCCTCCATACTTGTCCACGCTCTTGTCGACTTTCGTCGTGAGTTACCATCTTGTACTCATGCTTTTATGGTCCCCATTGGACCCTTTACGTATGTGGCAACACCATCGAGTCACCCTTGTTTAGAGCATTCGAGTTGAGTCATCATTGCTTTCATGGAGTCTATCCCGAGTCCCTTTTGCATCTCGCTATAGTCCTCCACCATTCATTGCTTGGTACCTCTCTCGTGTCACACATTATGGCCTTCAGTCCCACTATCCCCTATCCCTGATGATGATGTGTCAGTCGTTGCCGGGTCATTCATGCCTTTTATGCTCTAACAAGGGAAGTCATCTGTTCACTACTCAGTACCCCACATTTTATCATCATCATTGATGTCAGAATGTTAGTCACTCTACTATTGTCTCTCGTGCCTTAGTTGAGGATCCCTTATTGCCTCACCTATGGTGGAACTCCTTCTGTTGACATCAACTCATTCATTCCAAAAGACAGGTCTAGAGGGCGGTGTACCTTGGTTCCAACTTCCACTCTTGTTCGGTGCCCCAGATCAGGAAAAGGGACTCCTTATTTCCCTTTGACTTGATTGATTCTCAGCTCCAGCTCCCTTCAGCATGATCGAGATCCGTATACTTGATGGTTCAGTGATGCAGTAGTTGATATTGGTGATTCCCAGGTGTGTGTGAGATTTCTCAACCCTCATGTGGGGGTGGCCCTACAGGTAGCCCTCCACATACCTGGATGACTTTTTCACTTCAGCCTTCGATGCAACTCCATAAGATTTGATGATACCGACCTTAGTCACTTGCAACACCTTCTTGATTGCATATATCAGTCAGATTTTCAGAGCCCTTTCCTGTTTATAGGGGCATCTGGGTTGTATTCATATCTCATGTACTCAGATATTATAGTACAAAGTCTTGGTTGTTATCCCAGGCACAATATGTATGTGGGATTGATTGTCATGTTATACATCTGGCTCATGTTTATGCCAACATATGCTTTATTATTTCATCCTGTGGTTTTCCAGACGCCTTATTGTTTGTATTATTGCCTTAGCGGGCATAGGTATGCCTCCCTCGCTGCCTATAGCAGGTACTCACTCATCAAAGAGACTTGGCACACCTGTAAGTCTCGCCTCCTCAGGGTCTAGTTCTTTCAGCACTTTGGTCTACCTTATACTCCTCTCTCTTTGACTTCCCCTTCGATGTCTAATGATTGATTTCTTACAACGTACTTCAATCATACGATTAGCTCCTAACGCTCGCACGCTGGGGGGAAATCTGTTACACCATTTTTTGGTCATCTAACCCATTGGTATTAGATGGACCCAAGTACACCATGTAAGACCAATTTTACCCCAAGTATAATTGCATTCACTATGAAATAACTTAATAAAACCACCTTTATTAAGTTGTTTATGGTCTAAACAGGAAACCCCATGGGGAAACATTAAATAAATCTATATTTGTTTTATTTTCCTCAAGGAATAATTAGTTAAACAACAGTTTAATTAATATTCCTGGTTATATTTAACCCAAAATAAGGAAATTAATTAGATAAATCATTAGTTATCTTATTATTTTCTAAGAATAATTATTTAAACATTACTTAAATAATATTCTTTGTTAAATATGACTAAATCTCCCTTAAATAATTAAATAAATCATTATTTATTTGATTATTACTCAACCATATCCTTAAAATGATAAATAAATCACTTATTTATTTATTATTACTGAATCACATCCTTAAAATGATAAATAAATCATTTATTTATTTATTATTTAAAAATAAGGGGATTTGACTCAAGTCAAATTCCTTTTCCCTCCAACAAATATAATAAAATATTCCATAAAAGTTGGATCTTGATTTGGTTAATAATATTTTAATTATACACCAATATCTAGACTAACTCAATATTTTGGTATAAATAGAAGGGTTTTCCCATTCATTTGTCACCTTTTTTTGCCTAAAGATCCCACTAGATCTAAACTTTTGGTCTGGCTATTGATCCACCATCATAGCCATATTTTTCCATTTTTGTCTGGGTTTTCTACACCATCAAGAGAGAGGAATTCTAAATCTGAAGTGCTGAGGACTTACAAGAACCCATCCCATTGAGGAGAACTGGGAACACCCTCTTGTGTTTTCCTCCCGGGTGCCATTAACACAAAATTCATTTGATATATTATTGTCTTGTCTATTGGATGCATGGAGTAAATCTTGTTTTTTCTACTGTTTAATGTCTTCTAATGCATAGATCTAGATTTTTGTAGCATTTATCTTAATCACCTAAATGCAGATCTAAAGATATTAGCATTCATTTCTGCTGTTAGGGCTGTTTGTTATGCGCAACTAAAGTGGTATTTTTTCGTATGCTTGGAATTAAGATTCATACTAACACCTTCAACCCATTTTCTTTGAGTACTACCTCCATCTTGTCCTTCCAAGTAATGTAGTTTGAGATGCCCTCGAGTGCATACTATAACCTCAAGTCATTGAAAACCATTTTGATCTTCAATCAACTGTAGCACCAATAAAGTATTTCTGCAAATTCGAATTCTATCCAATCACAAACTCATCTCCTGCTTCATTTCTACAATTTCTTGTGCTCTGTTACCATGTAGAAATTATACAACATATATGTATCACTTGGATTCACCTGATCTAACAATGTACTAAAGATAAATAGTGAATCGTTTCTACAAATATTTTTCGGAATTAAAAACAAAATCACTAATCCAATGAACATAAAGAAAGATCAATCACACAGAACATAGATAATTTCTCGGGGAAAGCTTACAGCTAAAAACCCCACTATCTTCTATTGTATATTCACAGCATGGATCATGAAACAATTGCATACAAAAATCTTCTCACAAGAGCCCTGTAGTACTCAGCTAATTGTCTCACACTTTCATATGCAAAACTGACCAACGCATAGCCAATTCTCATCCTCCAGATAGCCTGCCTTGCTTGCACAATCCCTGAATTGATGCAATCTTTCCTGCCTTGACTGCGCAAGTATCATTGGCACATCCAATGGATGTTTGGTTGCATGTGTGCAACCCATATTCCTACAACTAATATTCAATCTTCCCTTTGACCTTAGATCTCAACTGGGTCTCCATTGGATCTGACATGCATGCAGTTAACAACAGTAAAACATCAGTTGCATGTGAGATCACTGCATGTGAATTAATTAATATTTAAATCACTGATCTCTCACTAGTGTACTTCAGTTACAACTATCACAATTGACTTTAACTCACTTAACTGAGTTAAACTGATTTACAACATTCATTAACTAATGCACAACTGCACTCTGAACTTTGTTACAACTAGAGTTACTCTGCATGCCTCACCAAAAACCTCTAACTCAAATTCCATGAGCTAACTGAGTTTATATCACACTCAGTTAACTTATTACAAGTTATCATTGAGAATAGACTATATTTTAATGTCCATTTCTAATTAAGGGAAAACTAAAAATAGACATGCACCTAAAAATAGCACTATGGGCCCCACCCTAGTTAGGTGCTTAATGCAACTAGGCGTGGGTGCTAAATTTTTCTTGTTGAATATCAACAGCCATCATCTTTGGGGTCTCTTCATTAGGGAAAAAATCATCCATCACTTTCATCCATGTATCATGTTTGCATTCTGTCAGAAATTGATCCATCAATCGTCTCATCTAGTCTAGCTTCATGTCATGATACTTTCCTTTGAACCATTTATCTTCAAGGATATTTCATCCTGCAATATAGTTATCAACCTATGGAATACATATAATTCCCTTTGGCGGCCCTACATAAGCTCATTCATATATTATTCAAATATATATATGAATACTTAAAATAAAAAATTAGCTTAGTGATGATCTTTCATCATGACATATTCTAGTAAGCATTAGCATCCTTCGTCGGGTTGACACATCTCCTAAAGATATGTATTTTCAAGGGTATTCATATTTACTGGACTTCTTATCAGATTCTACATATCTTCCTAAGAAATTTCTTAATCAATTCTTCTTGGATTCCTTGGATATTGACTTCCTCTTTCCATGGTTGTACTTCTCACAGTCTCTTCCTCTTTCTTTCTCCACAAAATTTCATTTCGTTCCCAAGAACTTCAATATGTAGTTCCTTGATAATGTTCAATCACTTCATATTCCATACGAGGACATTTTATGTTGATTTCATTAGGTTTGGATCATGCCTATTGGCAACCTATGCATCGAAAGAATTTTTTCTTTACTTTTGATCAAACTTCTAAAGATAAAAGTATACTACTTGCAACCATATGACCTGTCTACATAGCATCCAATGTAATCATAAATATATATGTGTACCTGATTTCCTTCTATTGCATTATCCTACAGCAGTTTTCCTTGGAGTGAAGAGTCGCATTCCCTTGACCTGCTTAATCAATATGTCATCATATATTAATCCTTGAATTTTGCAAGTTATAATTCTCAATGAAAACCTTTTCTTTCTTTCTAACCATTGAATCCAAAGAGGACTCCATTAGAAAATTTCAGCACCTGTTTCCATATTTATTATTTAATGATGAATTGTGATCTAGGTAATTTCTTTCTTATAAGTGTTATATACAATGAGGTTCCTAGGAGCCACTTTGTCTCATAGCATAGATGTCACATAGATTTTTTGGACATTCTCCTATGACAAGTAATCCTACTTTTAATGCTTCTATCATGATGCTAATTTTAAAATGATGCATCTATATAATATACAATCTTTCCTAACATACTATTTTACAGCTGACAGATACCTCTTAAAGAGGAAGACGATCTGAATCATAGTAGATATCTTTCACTTCTTTCTTAGGTTTCCTTGAACCTGGTTCTCCTATTTCTCTGAAAATATGGGCTTCTTCCTTTTTCCTCTTGTCATTATTAGATTTGGGACAATAATTTTTACAATTCCAAAGTTCATTACATTTATAGCATCATATCTTATCCATGTTCCTTATTTTCTTCTAGGGACTGAACTTACCAAATTTTATTTTTCTTCTTGACATGGTAGCATAGGCTTCATTTGATCTTGTATCAAATTTTGATCTAGCTTCTTCTATCTTACATAAATACCACAGATCCTGGAATGGCATTGCTTATTTCTTCCCATATATTCTTGAAGCGAAGCTGCCCCATCCCTTTGGTAGATCATTTAGTACCATAGTAAGTATTCCTCTATCAAACATTACTTCTCCCAATTTCTGCAGTTGATCCTGTATTTCAGAAATATTCATAAAATATGAAGCTATTACTTCCTCTCTTGGCATCTTCAACTTGTATAGTTCTTGTCTGAGAGACATTATTTCCCCTGCAATACTTACCGATAATATCTCCACAAACTTTTCATATATTTTTTTTTAGGATTCTAGATTTGATACATAGGGAATGAGAGAGTCCTTTATGGATTATATAATAATCCTTCGAGCTCTTATGTCTCCCTTCATGTATTTGACATAAGCACAAGTATCTTATTTTGAAGGTTTATCTATTGATCCTTTGAAATAGTCCATTACTTAATTTTCAATCAAATTTAAATTTCTCCTTATATTCCATGCAAGAAAGTTTGTAGTCCCAGACAATTTGTTACTTTCCTTGGCATAAGGTCATTTTAACAGATTCAAATAAATACATTAAGATACTTACTTGAGTAGAAGCTTTCTTCTTCTATCATCTTCCTTGATGATTATGTAAATAGTAGCAGTATCTCCCTCTTAGATTGGCTTCTTCAAGAGATGTGAATATAGCTAGATCACCTTGATGATGATGATCAAGGATTGTTACTCTAGCAATGTGGCTTGATGATGTAAACAATGTTTATTTGACTTTAACACCAAATAGTAGTTGATGGTGATGGCTTAAGCACGGTGTCCTTGATGTATAGATCCTTCTTGAATGAATATCTTCTTAGATCTAAATATTGATTATTCAATGTAAATATTTGCCTTTTGATTTGGTGCTTTCTATAAAAATGATCTTTGATCTCTTGATACTTATTTATTCTTGCTAAATATCCCTTTATTGTCTTCAACACCTTAGCTCTGAAACCATGTTGAGAAATTAGGGTGTTTAATTCAATTTATCTTATTGATAATTATTTGTGAACTTATTATACTTCTTTTACTTGGATCTTATATTTGTTATCTTATTATGTCTTTCATCAATTCAATTATCAAAACACAAGAGACACAAATTTTAGGCTCTTCAAGCCAGGGCCAAAGCCTCTCCCTCTTCGAGAGGAAAACCCAATATTAATTCTTCTTGTATAGATTCAATTGATGAGTACCATAACCATGACCTAGACCCTTGACTTTAGTAAGCCTCCAAGACCTTGTCACTGCTCTTCTAGGCTCATTATGTTGATCTCCTTTTCTACATCACACTACAACAACACTAGGGAGACTCGGTCCCTAGTCTAGTTGTCCTAACTGATGTGATTCCCTTCCTATTAGACTCTTACTCTGCCTTCTCCTAAAGTCTCCTTCTCGGCCTACTTTCAACACCCTTTAGATATCTCTAAGGTCATATTGGAAATACTGAGAGGGGGGGGGGGGTGAATCAGTATTCCTTTCAATTAGAGCATTAGTTAATCTTCAATTATTATCAGTGTTTGTACAATGATAGCAACAAACAAGAGGAACAAAAATGCACACAGTTTTTAAGGTGGAAACCCACTCCGGGACAAAAACCACCTAATTCTTTTCTAATAATTCTTTAATATTCAACTCCAATTGAAAATATAGCTCCAACTTCCTAGAATCTAGAAAAGCATTCTTCTCCAGCTCCCACTAGATGGACGCTCCAACGCCCGAGATTCTTCAGTAGTCAACTGAACGGATGCCCCAACACCCAATGAGTTGCAACTCACCCTAGCACCACCCTACCACCCTATATAAGAGTAAAAGAAGAATGGACTCCCATACTGGGGAAAATGGTCCACTTTACAATGATATAGAATGATGCAGAAGAAGAAGAAGAAGAAGAATCTGGTGTATCTCTGTTATTTCAAATCCTCAATATCTGATTTTCGGTCTCGTGGTATTCCTCTGAGTTTTCTTTCCAATGCCATAGGTCTGACCTAATTTGGATTCTTCAAGAGAGAGTTATACCCAATTTCTCACAATGCCCTAATTATGGACTATTTTAGCAGAGTGCATTTGTACAGCGTTCCACATGTCACTGTTGCTTCATTTGGCTTTGAAATTTATAGAGCGACAACTAAAGACTATTCAATATCTGCCACTTTTTACAGAATTCGAATCCGATACTCAGAGAGAGAGTTATGACGATTTTACCAAGGTCACTTGTTTGAGATGAATTTCAGGAGCCTGCAAAAACTCTAATTTACACAGATCATATCTCCAAAGATATTGCACACCTTGATCTGAAAATTTTATTGCAGCTTCCTCAGGATTTCAGCTTTTGAACCTTCGTAGAAAAAATTTTAGAGCGAAAATTCCACGATGACCTGTTTCAGATGGTCGAATCCCTTGCATAAGGAGGAAATGAAGATCACAATTTATATGAATGCTTAAGTTGAGAGGGGCTTCAAAAATTGAACGTGGGAGGGATTTTAGGAGCTCAAAAAATATTAATTATGAATTTTCAATGACCCATGCCACAACCCCATGGGGTTTTAGCCCACTAACTGGGGGTACAAACTTCAAACATGAATATCTCTCAAACCGTGAAGAATTACATGGCATGCCATATATCAACGGAAACATATCGACAAGTAGAAACCATCAAAAGAATTATTGACCCAGAATATATTAATTTGGTAGGTAAAAATTCCCATGCAATATTGGGTTAGCCCCTGCTGCTGCTTGGGTTGACATCAATGACAACCGATGATCAACAATCTCCGCCTTTGGCATTAATGGCAACACAAGTACTCCCCTTGTGATCATGACACCTCTTCCTACAACATTCTCTCCCCCTTTGACATCAATGGAAAAGGGTAACTCCCCCTGAAACACAACCATCCTGCAGACCTATACACACTTCCACTCGCGCTGACACACAACTGTCCTGCAGACCTGTACACACTTCCACTCCCCCTGACACACAACCATCCTGTAGACCTGTAATCTACTTCCACTCCCCATTTATATTTTGAAAAGGGAAAATCTAATGAGAACTTGGGAGAATCCCAAGCTTCTGGTGAAGATATTCCAATGCTGGCGAATATTTAATATGTGATTCTTTTGGTGCTGCTTGGAATATTGCTACTTTTCCCACTGCTTGCATAACATCTGGTTGGGAGGCTGTTACATATAGAAGACTACTAATCATAGATCTGTACAACCTTTGATCCACATCCTTAGATGAGTCATCTATGCTCAATTTGCAACCTGTTACCATTGGAGTAAGAATGGGTTTACAATCTTCCATTTTAAATTTCCTGAGCATTTCCTTGACGTACTTGGCTTGACATATAAATATTCCTTTCTCTTGCTGAGATATTTGAAGCCCTAAGAAGTATGTCAGCTCACCAAGTAAAGACATCTCGAAATCACTTTGCACCTTTGTAGCAAAATTCTTACTTAGTCGATCATCATTTCTACCAATTATTGTATCATCCTCTTTAGCTATTAGACATGCTTTAGTTGCTTCATCCATAACATATATGTCGTTTGGAGCTCGACTTGCTGTAGCCACAATTTCACCATACACGCCTTTCTTGATTTCACATTTCGTGGAGTTGAATAGTATTGTGTGTCCTTGATCACACATTTGTCCAACACTGAGCAGATTGTGATTCATTTTTTCAACCAATAGAACATTCTTGGCTAGAACATCTTTGCTTCCGAGAGTGACAGTACCTGATCCTATAACATTTGAAGATCCATCATTTCCAAAGAACACGGTTCCATCCTTCTTCTCTTTCAGAGATACAAATTTATTTCTATCTCCAATCATATGCGTTGAGCAACCGCTATCAACATACCACACATCTTTGTTCTTTTGAGCCTTGAGAGCGAGAGCACAATTATCATTCTTCTTCTTCTTCCATGTTCGTTCATTCTGTGGCTTCGAAGATTCTTCTGGAGGATTTTCAAGTCTGCAGTCTTTGGCTATGTGTCCAAATTTTTGACATTTGTAACATTCAATATTATTTCTTAAATGTTCAAATCTATTGATGTTTCGCTGAGACCTGGGAGGTTCATATTTGACAGATCTCTTGGAATTGTATTCGTTCCTAGGATACGTGCGACATTCTACAGCTTTATGACCAAATTTTCCACATGAATAACAGTAGCCATAAAAAATATGTTGGTACCTGGATGGAAATTTTCGTCGAGGAATTGTCTTCCAAGACTGTTCTTGTGAATCTTGTCCAATGAAGTCTACATGCATGTCAGATCTCATAGGTTCATTGTATTTTTTTGTAGAAGGTCCTACTTCTTCTTCTTTGTAACCGATGTCAGTCTTTTCATTGTAAGATCGTTGACTGTTGATGAGTTCTTCCAATGCCCTTGAGCTGTTGGCATAGTTTTGGATAGTTTTTCCTTTCTTCACTTCCTCACGCAGCGAGACTACTTCGGCTTCTAAATCTTCCCTTTCTTCGTTGCTTTCTTCGAACTTCTTTTGAAGTGACTCTTCAATGTATTTGTGTTCTTCAACTTCAATTTTGAGACCTTGAAATTGTTCTTCAAGAGTGTTGGAATGGATCTTCTCCGCCTTGAGATCTTTTATAAGCTTGATTGCTTCCTCATAAAATTCGTCTATGGTCCATCCTTCTTCTTCGTTGTTTGATAACTCTTGCTTATTGTTCTTGGGTTTATTGTGCTTGGCCATAAAAAATACTCTCTCATTGGCTTCTTCTTCACTATCATTGTCTTCATCGGATGATGAGCTATCTTCTTTAGAGAGAAAGTTCCTTTTGGATCCTTGCTTGTTGAATTTCTTAAAGCCTTTCTTTCTTTTTGAGTTGTCATTACTTTTGTTTGGACATTTTGCTGCAAAATGCCCAACCTCATTACAGCTGAAACATATCAATGGAAGTTTACCTTTGAATTGTCCCTTACCAATTTGTAGTTTTCTCGTGAAGTAAGCTTATTCTTCATCTGAAAGACCTTCTTCATCATCTCCATTTTCTTCACACTTGCAGGTGCATGTCTTTTCAATTGAAGGTTGTTTATCCTTATTGATTTTCTTAGATGCAACGAACGTAGTTTCTAGATGCGAAGTACCCTCTTCTTCATCAAGTCTCATTTCATATGCTATGAGAACTCCATGTAATTCCTCTTTGTTGAGTTTTTCCAGATTTGCACTGTATTCTAAGACCGATACATTTGGGTTGAATCTCCTTGGTAACATTCTAAGAATCTTCTGTATAATAGTCTTCTCATCAACTGGCTCTCCCAATCCTTCCAGGGTATTGGTTATTTCATCATCGTATTGAAAGTATGCAGCAATGTTCCAATATTCTTTCATTCTGAGTTGCTCAAATTTTTCTCTATAGATTTGAAGCTTTGCTTCTTTGACATTTGAGTCACCTGCATATATATTCTCAAGCTTGTCCCATAAATTTTTGGTGGTTTTACAACCCAACACCTTATGATAAGCAGATTCAATAAGTCCACTGATAATAATATTCTTTTCTTTTACATCATTTACCAAATTCTTCTTACCTTGTTCATCCGTAGTTGATGTAAATCCATTTTGAACAGTGTCCCATACTTTGTAACCTTGCGCCAAGAGATAGACCTCCATTATTCCTTTCCAAAGTGCATAATTATTTTCATTGAATAGAGGTACACCATTCTTGGTATGCTCCATGACCTCCTTCCAGCTGTTAAACTGCTATTGAAGGAACCAAGCTCCGATACCAATTTTTGGAAATACTGAGGGGGGGGGGGGTGAATCAGTATTCCTTTCAATTAGATTATTAGTTAATATTCAATTATTATCAGTGTTTGTACAATGATAGAAGCAAACAAGAGGAACATAAATGCACATAGTTTTTAAGGTGGAAACCCACTCCGGGACAAAAACCACCTAATGCTTTTCTAATAATTCTTTAATATTCAACTCCAATTGAAAATAAAGCTCCAACTTCCTAGAATCTAGAAAAGCATTCTTCTCCAGCTCCCACTGGATGGACGCTCCAACACCCGAGATTCTTTAGTAGTCAACTGAATGGATGCCCCAACACCCAATGAGTTACAACTCACCCTAGCACCACCCTACCACCCTATAGAAGAATAAAAGAAGAATGGACTCTCGTACCAGGGAAAATGGTCCACTTTACAATGATATAGAATGATGTAGAAGAAGAAGATATACTAGACCATAACCCCAACTTTGACACAACCACCTAATGATGATCCTAGACCTCCCAACACCGCCTCTTCAACCCTTGGCAGATAGACACTAGTACAATTTGTACAATAATGTATTTACAATGACTAAGTACAATGATACCTTTACAATGATTGTATGTAGTGCTGCCCACTTGAAGAATTCATATGATGAACTTCTTGCTGCTGTTATGCATCTTGGTTGTTGCTCTTGTCATGCTACCCTCTTCTACACCTTGCTTTTCTTTTCTACCATAGAAAGTCTGGTCCTTTGCAATCCTTGACAACACATGATCTAGCTTTTTCTTGCCTTCTAGGAGCTCGATATTGAATCTTGTGTATCTCTATTATTTCAGATCCTCAATATCTTATTTTTGGTCCTATGGTAGTCCTCTAAGTCATATTTCCAATGCCACAGGTCTGACCCAATTTGGATTCTTCAAGAGAGAGTTATACCCAATTTCTCACAATGCCCTAATTATGGACTGTTTCAGTAGAGCGCACTTGTACGGCATGCCACGTGTCACTGTTTCTTCATTTTTCTCTAAAATTGATAGAGCGACAACTAAAGACTGTGCAATATCTGCCAATTTTTACATAATTCCAATCCGATACTCAGAGAGAGAGTTATGACAATTTTACCAAGGTCACTTCTTTGAGATGAATTTCAGGAGCTTGCAAAAACCCTGACTTACATAGATCATATCTCCAAAAATATTGCGCACCTTGATCTGAAAGTTTTACTGCAGCTTCCTCAGGATTTCAAATTTTCCTCATAAACATTTCAGCTTCTGAACCTTTGTATAAAAAAAGTTAGAGCGAAAATTCCACGATGACCTGTTTCAGATGGCCGAATCCCTTGCATAAGGAGGAAATGAAGATCACAATTTATATGAATGCTTAAGTTGAGAGGGGCTTCAAAAAGTGAACGTGGGAGGGATTTTAGGAGCTTTAAAAATATTAATTATGACTTTTCAATGACCCATGCCCCAACCCCATGGGGTTTTAGCCCACTAATTGGGGGTACAAACTTCAAACATGAATATCTCTCAAACCGTGAAGAATTACATGGCATGCCATATATCAACGGAAACATCTCGACAAGTAGAAACCATCAAAAGCATTATTGACCCAGAATATATTATTTTGGTAGGTCAAAATTCCCATGCAATATTTGGTTAGCCCCTGGTGCTGCTTGGGTTGACATCAATGACAACCGCTGATCAACAGGTCCAAGACAGAACCCTACTTTATGTTGTAGTAGCCTTGATACTTACATCACTTTCCTTTGGTTCCTTTCTGAGATATGCTAACCCAAGACCAAGATGTATATAGAGTCCTTTTAGATGAAGGAAAAACTATAGACACACTTATGAATTCCTTCCTTCACGCTGAAGATAACCTCCTTTATGCGGTATATTCCTTCTCTTTCACGCACTGAAATCCACACTCTTATTGCAGACTTAAATATAAGAACAATAGCCCTTACTCTTGTTATATACTTCCTTCATCCTATGCTGAAATATCACTTCTCTTTGATGCATCAACCAAAGATTGTACCTCCCATTACTGCCTTAGACTTGTTCAAAAATCTGTGTTCAAATGAGGCCGCAATCCTGTCTATTTATATGGATTGTCTCCCTCTTCTAGGCCAACATGATCTCTGCTAGAAGGCTGACTTGTCAAGGGGTGTATCCAACACATTTGAGATAAATTTAAGGAGCATATTGAAAACGTATTTGGAGCATACAATTACATCAATGATTGACCTTTACAAGTGTAACAACACTTCATATAAATTACTCTAAATTATATATTTATGACAAGATGAAAAACTCCTATAGATATCAAGAATAAGTCTTTGACCTATAATAAAAATTTCTTGATCATGAAACCCACGATGCAAGTATTACAAAATACATTTTATTATATTTTTCTTCTTCATTACATAAATTCATAATTACAAGTCATTATGAAGACTAAACCTAGTTACACTTTTCAACAGAAGCTTCATTGCCTTTTTCCTCCTATACCATAATCCATGCTCAGTAGTGCCTCTAGGGTACCGTAACTGTTTTCTGGATTAATCCCTCTTATGGACAAGAGTGATCTCCCTAATGCCCCAACAGGTAACTAGAAACAAACAACCATTTGAATACCTCTTTCTATAAACTATTTGCATTCATATTTTTATAACTTATAAAATAGGAGGTTATGCTCCTACCTTTCAACGAGACGTTCTATGTAGCCTTTTTCCTTTTGCTCCAAGGAAATCCTTCAATGCTAAGAAGAACCTACAATAAAAAACAATGCAAAGGATCAAAGCACCTGCAATATATAATAATAAAAAATACTAGTTCAACTTAGTGATCAAGGAGAATAAGTATTGACATCATTTCAATGAATTCAGAAACTAGACAATGAGAAAAAGAGATCCATATGTATTATCATGAACTAAAAAGAGAAATATTAGAGCCTGAGCCTTGATGTTGTACAGATTTCTCTCGTATGTATGTGCAATTGTTTCCTCAGTTTGACATGCCTTCCTCTCTAGAATGACCAACATGAATTTTTGTGTACAAAGGTGTGATCTTCAATGTACAATCAACTCATACCAACGTAGTATCTCAGTATATACCAATTACTAACTCAAAATCTCCTAAAAACTACCAGTTCAGAATCTATGAACTACCAGTACACTCAAAACTGAAAATTCAACTCAATTTATAAAGAGATTGAGGAGGTTTTAGATCCATCAAGAGAAGGATGAGTTCCTCCAATGAAGGGATTAGGGTTCCTTTATCCAAGGGATAAGCTCCATGAGTAAAGGGATATAGCTCGAACTGGCGCGAATTTAGAGGCTTCCAATTGGGAGAATATTCGACCAACTAGGCTTCTAGAAGTTACTTTTTCATATTCATTTCCTTTTATGGGGGTGCGCAGTGTTTATTGGCGAATAGAGTGGCAATCACCATGGCTAATAGAAGAAGTAGCAGTGCATATGTAGGAAATGGTCACAAAAAGCACACAGGTAAATGGTTTTATAGAGATTTTTCCAGTTTCCAAGACTTGGTTTAGTAACATGAATGTTTTTTACTTCTAAGGAAGCATGAATATGGATGGTGATAGATCCATAATGATATTCAAATGTCATGGTGACAAATGATGTGTAACATATTTCCCCCTAAAGTGCGAAGTCTGAGAAATTTTTTTGAAAGAGTGAAGCGATTTTTCATTCCAAGGATTGAATTGGAGACACCGGTTGAAAACCTGTAAGAAACATTCAATGAAAATATATATAATCATCATTGAGGTAGGCATTCCTAGACTCAGAGCACAACTAACTAAATGTTCTGGTACAGATATAACTTTAGCATTAAATCAAAAGTAGACATAGTATGGGTGCAACCATATGTTATAAATAAGTCTACTGTATCATGAATACATAACTTCTCGCAGCCTAAATGGTTGAAACTAGATCCAGGGTCTTTATTTTTGCTTCTTAAACTAGTATGAATATATCCATGCGATTGATTGTTTCGAAGTCGAACATGGTAGAAACCACTTGATTACTGGTCAATGATAAAAGAATGTTAACAAGTGTGAGAGAAACCACCAATAATTACAATGGCTCTCAAAGTACTTCAGTAAAATATATGAAGTGTGAATGAATGATTTTCAGTCGAAAACTCATAGAATCATTCGATTGAAGGTCAATGATGAAAACTTGTCATCGAAGGCGAGAAACCTGCCATTAGGGAATGTAGATTCCAAGGTACTGATAGGATTCTAAATCAACTTTCTAGATAATGAGATGATGTTGATAGAAATTGATCCATTGCAAGAGGGCCTACGACACGAAACCGTTACGTCAAGTTTTGCAAGGATTAACTCAAGGATGGTCAATGCGAATGGAGACAAATGTTTGCAATGAATGGTGAATTTGAAATTGTACTTTCTCTTGAACACATAATGACACTGTAAATGACTTGGCAACATTTGACTTAAAGATAATACCCAGAACCGGTTGAAGACTTTCAATGAGGTTTGATTAACTGTAACACAAAGGGATTACCCAACCCAGACACGAGTGTGGGAAAGTTTCGTGTTCAAGAGCGACATGCTACTTTTAAAACAAGAATAAAAGATGGATTCTTTTTCTCACTTTTTCCCCCACCATTACTGGCAAGTACCTCTTTATTTTTTTCAAGCTTGAGGAGGATAACATTTTCTCGTTGTATAATTTCATCCTTCATATGAGTCCATATTAGTATTTTAATGAACCCTAAGAAGGAGTGGTTCAGTCCTGTTGTAATCGATAGGTCCTGCACTGTTTAGTTTTAACGAGTCCAACATAGGATTAACTAGGTGTTTTTCAGTTTTAAGGAGTTAGAAGAAAAAATAAGTAAAATCCGTAGTGTTATTTTTCGTAAGTTTAATCTCTCAAACCAAAAAAAGGTTAAAATAATGTAGGAGAGAACTTTGTTGACCATGCTTAGTCAACGTATACATTTTTCATAAATAGTCTAGTTCAATCCGAAAAAGGGGTAAACTTATACTGAATAGATGACTGTTCATTTATTTTAACGAGTTCGAATAGTGAAGTTCTTGGCGATATTTTCATGTTTAGAGGGTCTAAAAAGGGCTTAAAAGAGGACTCCAGGGTTCCGCTTTTTCGTATTTTTTAAGAGCCCGAAAAAAGTGATAAAATTATACTCATTGTCAAAATGTTTCGTTTTCAAACATAACATGTTCCCTGCACAAAAACTCAAAAAATTACAATCACTTGCTCTCAATCATGGAAAAACATTCAAAATTTAACTTCTTAAGGTGAAAATAAACAAAATAATGTTATTTTATTCATTGAAATATATAAAATGTGATCAGAACAAATCATTTTTATCTTGTGATTTTCAGAGCAGAGAAAAAGAGTTTTTACCATAAACCTTCCAGAGCGGATATCGGGAGAACCAGTTAGCCATTTTGAGAACCGTCAGTTCCAGGTATTTCACCTCTTCATTATCTTGCTTTTCATTTGTTTAGTTTTTCATTTTAAGTTTTTAGGTCATTTTTTAGGAGGAAACAAGGTTTTAAAATTCGCCCTTGGGCATGCACAGGTTTTCATGGCAAAACCCGCGCACCCCAATAATTTTTTAATATAAAAAATCACTGGGCCACCGTAGTTTTTATACATAACCCATGAAAAAAAAAAACTGTGTATGAATAAAACCCGCACAAGTGCCATGGGGTTTTCAAAACTTCATTTCTATCCATAAAATATGCTCCAAATTCTCTCTAATCATTTCTAATATTCCTAAATGCTTGTTTGCATCACACAATCATGTTAGAGTGGAGAGAAAGAGAGAATGAGCTGCATGATAATGAAGCCATGGATGACCCAGCAAAAATTCATGTGCTGAAGAATTGTGGTTTGTATAAATTATGGGAAATACAAGGAATGAAGGCACAGGGGGAACTCATCACTAGCTAGTCAATGATTGGAATGTCCAGGAGCAGTGCTTCATCATTGGGGATCATAGGCTTGTGATCTAACCCAAGGATATTTATTTCCTCACTGGATTACCCTACAGAGGAAGAGATATTTCCTTATTTGGGTCACGACAAGGGGGACTACCCACTACATCTTATATGGAGCAGTATTTCACCCAAGATTCATAGCTGAAGGATGGTCGAATTGACATCAAAACCATTGTGTGACTAGAACTTAATATCATTTGTTTTATAGTTACCTGGTTGTGTGGCTAGTGCAACTCCACATTTTCCTACCAAAGCACAAATGCAAACTGCAGTTGAGTGTTTCAGAGGAACGATTTTCAACTGGTGTGAAGGAGTGTTGGTCAACTGTTGGCAGAAAAGGAGGTCTCTAGGCAAGACCCAGGTTCAGTCTTGAGGTCAACAAGGTTTCCATTGTAGTCTAGGACAACGTCGTCATTTTCACCCTGCTTGAGGGAGCAGGGAGTCTCACCCAAGGCATGTCACAACCTTACTGAGTTTAGAGGTTAGATCATTGACGTCGAGGAAATATTACTAACACAGATCATATTTATGAGCATACAAAAAACATATATGTGTCTCAACTCTAAGAAGTAAGCTATAATCCATCACTACATGTTTAGAGTACCAAATTAAAAATTTTAAATAGGCATACATTCACCATAATCAACCAAGCATCAACCAATCCATAATATACAACACAACAACAATTTAATTCCATTAACTTGGCTCAAAACAACATAAACATACTCTGCAAAGTCTATTACAGTTCAGTTCAATACAAAAGGCTCCACATAGCTCTCCCTAGGCTCTACTCCCTTATCAGCCTCTCTCTATGGCTGACTAACTAACTAACTATGAAGTCGCTTCTTTCCTACCTATTTGTTCCTGCCGACTGACAATGTCAGTATTTGCCCCTTTTACGCTCATATGTTCCCTTGCGCTCAGCTACCTTCTGTTTCTTCTTCATCACTAGGAGTTCTACTATTTTTTCCTTGTCTCCCATCTCTTCCATCTGTTTCGTTATCTGTCTATGCTCCGCCACCTGCCTCCAGGTTTTCCACAACCGTGATAGCTCCCTGCCTACCTTGATTGCGCTCTGCCACCTTTCTTTTGGATCTCTGCAACTCCAAAAATGCCTTGTCCAAAACAAAGGCCCCAACAGGCCCTGATCACATATTTTCCTGTTGTTGTGGCTTTTGGTGGTCTCTCGGCTTCCAATGCTTGCCTAGTTTCTCCTGTTGCTTCCATCTCTATCTTTTCTTGTTCCGGTTTGCCCTGTTCCAACAAAGGCCCCAACTCGAGAACCTTGTTCATTGTTTTTGTTTTGAGCTCTGTGAACTCAGTTATGACTTGATTTCATGCCTTAATCATAGGTTCCATTTTAGTGATGATTATGTCGGCCTGAGTCACATCCATTACCTGTGTTAGTTTGTTGAATACTTCCTAGATTTTGGGTTCAACTTCAACCTCCAGTTGTTGAATTGCCTCTGCCTTTTGCTTCAAAGGTTGTCGTAGGTCCCTGAGAAGTTGCTTTTTTGTTGCTGAGTGTTCCTTGATGGCCTAGATTTTTGTTTCAATTATGTCTGCTTGGTCATACAGTTGATTTCTACTGACCAAATCTATGGTCCCCCTGATTTCAAGGACAATCTTTTGCAGTTTCTCTGAAACTAGTTGTGCCTTCATTGTTAGAGGATTTGAGCACTCATGTAGTTGCTCTGTTGGGGCCCTTGTTTTTGAATTTTGCATAAAGACAAATTTTGGGTTGTGGATCGGCACATGGCAGGTGCAACAACAATAGGCAGTGGAGCTGCCGAGGTTGCGAAGGACCAGAAGATAGGTGATGAGGTTGGCACAGACAAGTGTAGACGAAGGGAAGATGTGGCAAAGGACAGATAGTGGAACTCATGTGCAACAGGAAGAAGCTGAAAGCAGCCGAGTAAGAACACAAGAGAAACTGACAGTTGCACTAGCTGGTGAATAAATAGGCCGTCACCCAGCATAAAAAGAGAGACATGCACAGATATAGAGGAATCAGAGAGGTTAGAGTAGAGTGAGGCCGAGGAGCAGATGCCACAGGAGAGATCTGTTCTGGTCTCGACATCATTGTACTTCCTGTGTCTCCATCGATCTATTATTGCTATAGAATCTCTCTCTCTCTGTCCTGCGGGACTTTTGTAATTGAATATAGAAGCTCATTTTATCGAGCAATGTAACTCTTGATCCTTTTGAATGGTTAATAATATATCTGAAGGTTGCTGCTATATTGGGCATCTTGAATGTGTTGCATGATGCCTGTAGTACTTTAAAATTTTATTTACTTAGTATCTGCATGATGTTCTGAGAAGATATTCTACGTACGATGTTATGTATGCGTATGATTTTGTGTTAGCTTTGAGTTGCGTATCCATCTGCCGATACCGATCTGTTCACCTCCTTCATGTGGTCACAGCATGCCTCAGGTGAGACTCTCTACTCTTCGGAGTAGGGTGAAAATGCCGGCGTGGTGCTAGACTACAGCGGACTCCCTTTTTGGCCCAATCCCCGAACCTGGGTCTTGCCCGTGAGACCTGTTTCCTCGCCAAAAAATGGTTCCGTTGCTGGGACCCTAAACTTCATTAGGGGAAATAGATCATGGTATCAAGGATCTTCGAAGGAGAAAGACAGAGATGGTGGGATAACCACCTGGACCATTTTATAACTTAGCAAGCTGAGTTGAGAAGTCAAAAAGAGAAGGCGATCAGAGATCTGGTTTTGTTCTCTGATTCTGTCAACGATACCTACGAGATCCTCTGGGGAAAGTTCCCCAGCGAACTCTATAGCTGGTTGTGGAGGTTGCAGAGCAAAGTGACTAAGGACAAATCGTGGAAGATCAACCGCAAGTGGGTGCACAGAGATCTGGTGACCCTTCATCGGCTGGATACCGAGTTGACCCGAGCTATAGATTTCTGGGTAGAATCTACCTTGGACGGGTATATTGTGGAGTTTGAAGCGGAGTGCTACCAGTATTTCTCCAAAGCAGAAGCTTTATTCCGATCTGGACTAAGAGGGAAGCTGTTGAAGGAAATTCCTTGTGGATTAAGGCCCTGATGGTGGACGAAGGGTTGATGGAATTCCAAAAATCAGGAATGGAAGCGTAAACCTCCAGTGCTAGGGGAAGGGCCTGAGGGTCAAATGCTACATGAAATGTGAAGCAGGGGAGTAGGGGAATGGATGATGAAACCGTAGGGAGGTTGAGGGAGCGACGTGCACATCGGAGGGCGCAGATCGCTAAAAGGTGGCGAGAGAGGGTGATGCAGGAGTTGGAATGACAAGAGAGTAGTCGAAAGGATAAAGAGGAGGCGCCTCAGAGGATAGTGGACATGGAAGGTCAGGTGGGTCCCCAGGAGATGGGAGGGACTATTGAGGGAGTGCTGCGGGTGCATGGGAGCCCAGCCAGGAGGAAGAGGGAGACAATGTCTGACGAAGGAGATGCAGATGCGCGCCCCGAAGAAGATTCCGATGTCGACTGGTACATTGCAATGCAGCAGTTATTCCAAGAAAGGACGACATTAATATCTCTAGGTATTTCTACTCCCCAAAGTTTGAATAGCATGGATCCTTACCTTCCCCTGGTACTCTATAAACCCTTAAGTGATATTTTTGTTAAGTTAAAAGAGTTGATTCGATTGAATAGAAGTCAGTTGTCAGCAGCAACGCATGTTAATAGTAGCGTTGCCAGTGGTATAATTACGCAACTAGGACCCGAAGGGTTCATTCTAGTTACACCTTCGCAAGTGAATATGGCGGGGTCATTCACCCGGTACCTAGAATTTTCTTGGTGGGGTAACGATGATGTGCAATAGCACTGGTACCTCTGTGAAGCCATATGGAGGGCGAGGAAGACTCCAGATGCAGTAAAGCTGATCGAATTCCAAACAACGCTGAGAGAAAGGGCATTGCACTGGTTCATAAAGTGGTCAGAGGCCCACCAGAATCCAGCGATTGCGGATGTCAAGCGGGATTTTTTCAGAGAGTTTAAGCTACCCCAAACATACCAGCAGGGTCTATCCGAACTATGGGAGATCAAGCAAAGAGAAGGGGAGACTGCATGGGAGCTGATACGTAGGTTCAAAGATGAAATTGGAAAACTCAGCTACCCGATCAACCCGAATCATCAGAGGGACTAGTTCATCAAGGCTCTGCTTCCCTTGATGCGAACCCCCCTCACTCAGCAAAAGATCGACAACTTGCAGGATGCATTGGAACAAGCTATGAAGATAGAGGCAATCACGGGCTACCCGCAAGAATATAGGGGAGGGGCGGCCTTGCAAGACCCATCCCTCCTGGGACTACAACATCAGATTGCCAATCTGACCGAAAAACTTAAGGAGATGCAACCCATAAGACCAGCCATGACGAATGTCTGGTGCACACATTGCCTGGTAGAAGGACATGTGGCGACCAAGTGTCCTCGGTTGTGAAGCCAGGGAGTGGGGACCTCAGCAGCGGTAGTGCAGGGGGCTCCACCCATCGGAAGAGTTGTGCAGCTAAACTCACAAGGGGTCTGTCCGCCACAAAAAATGTATGCCAGGTTCCCAAATCAACTGACCCAAGCCGCAACAGAGTATTGCAAAATCTGCCGAACAGTGGGTCATCAAACTCGGGTGTGTCCGATTTTGCAGAAGTACTCTAATGTTTTGAACAACGTGAACTGTGAGTTCTGTGCTTCGACAACTCACAACACCGAACAGTGCAGAGCTCTAGAAGCACTGGCAGACCGATTAGATCGGCCCTCCTACAGAGTGAATGAGGCCCCCAGAGGTAGAGGAGGCCGTACAGGAGGGAGGGGTCCGCTGAGATGCTACAACTGTGATCAAGAGGGTCATGTGGCTCGAGAATGCCCCCTACCTAGAAGATTGTGGTGTTCCCAGTGCCGCGTGAACACACACGCGACATAGGACTGTCCTGAACTTATCAAGACGTGGGAGGAATGAGCAAGGCAGAGAGGCACAAATCTGGTGAACGCAGAACCTTGAGGGACAGCGACTCCGGCCATGAAGAACGTAGCCATAGTTACGCGAGGAGGAAAGAAAACGGGGGAAGATGCATGTGAGAAGGACCCGATGCGGGTGATTAGGCCAGTATCCCCGAAACAACTGATCAGGTCAGAAATGCAGAAGAAATATTTCCAGGAGGCTGTAGAAACTTTTTCCCAGCTGGGGGGAGACAAAGGTATTGAGTTACCAGTGAAGAAAGATACCAGAGAACAGAGCGCCATAGGGGCTCTGATCGAGGAATGGCTCCACCTATTTCTCAAAATTGTTGACAACGCTTCAATGCGAGAATAGCTCAAGCATACCCTGGAGGAAGTGTTGCAGGGGAACACAGGAGTGAGGGAATCCCCAGAAATAGCACCATAGTATGTACAGCGATTAAAGCAGAACAAAAGGAGAACGAGAAAAGAGTTCCGGCTAGACACATAGGTTGCGGGACTCCAGATCAGGGACACCATGCTCGATTTGGGATCTGACGTCAATATCCTGCCTTGAAAGACTTGGGAAGCTTTAGGGCAACCACGGCTGACCTATTCGCCGATCCAGCTTAGGATGGCAAACCAGTACTGCATTGTGTCGATCGGCAGACTCGAAGACGTCAAGGTAGACATTGCAGGGGTAAAGACCTATACAGACTTTGAGGTAATATATATTATGGGAGACAAAGATCCGTACCTTGCATTGCTAAGAATTGACTGGGCTTTTGAAAACTATGCCATCATTGATCTCAAGAATGAGTTAATGATTTTTGAAGATGGGGAAGTTAGAGTCACTCAGCCTCTAGACCCATATCAAGGCCTGAGATATACAGAAACAGTAGATAACAGGGAAGATGCTCAGCTATTGGACAACCTCTATCAAACGACAACAGGGAAGAGGGAGGATTACATTAACCCAAAAGCGACTGCCTCCGTAAGCTGGCAAAGTGTCCAGAGCTCGGAGCTGGGCTCAGAAATAGCTTGGGAGGACTGGCAGCAAGGTAGGTATGAGACCAGCACAAGGAGATGCATTAGTATTGCAAGAATCCATTGGATTGGGGCCGAGATCAGGGATACCCCACCTTCTCCAATATGCAAGCAGTAAATACCTTCATTGAAAAGGTAGAAGACAAGGTACCGAAGGAAAATAGAATACCACTCTTGGATGTGGCATTACATCCACCTCAGCCAGGTGGTGGAAAAACCACCGCAACTCCCTATCGCAGTGGAGTTGTGTTGCGGTGGCTTTGAGGGCGTAGTTTAAGGAAGACGAAGGACCTCGAAGCAAGCGAAGGTACCAAGGAAATTCTGATCTGGAAGACCATCTAAAATTATGTCAGAAGTAGTGGAGAAGTGTGGGGTATCTGGAGGAGCTATGGGTGCATCAATTTGTCCACTCCTTGGATACCATTCCGCAAGCCTAATATTTGGAAGAAGAGAGGAAGAGAGGGACTACTTCCTGGCCGGAGGTTGCAGACAAATTTTTTCAGTGCTTCTCATTTAAGGGGAAGACAGACCCGATATCCCAAGAATTATAGGCCATAAAAGGAATATTGTTTTTCCCCGATCAGAGTGTAGACGGGAGGCCATTGGTGCTGAACCCCGATGGCAGACACAAGTTGGTTTGCCAAAGGATTGATAGCGAGCCAGAAGATGACAGTCTGGAGGACCTGAGGCACCTGTACTTTGAAGAGAAATAAGGAGAGTAGAACATCAAAGAAGAGCCTACCACCGAAGGAATACATCTACTCCCACTAAGGACTAAAAAGCTAAACATTGGCACGGAGGAAAAAACCCAAGCTAGCCACAGTTGGGGACTACTGGGATGAGGAGACGACGAAGGAGATTTTTAGTCTCCTCAACGAATACGAAGACCTATTCCCTTCGTCGGTTGCGGATTTGAAAGGGATCAAAGGGGATCTCGGAGAGATGAGGATTATATTGAAGCTGGATACCTGGCCCATGAAGCATCGACCTTACCGACTGAACCCGCTGATAAAGGAGAAAGTCAAAATAGAGATCGACAAAATGCTAAAGGCAGGCCTAATTTTCCCTGTGGAAGAAGCGGAGTGGGTGAGTCCCATCTTCATTCAAAATAAGAAGGACAAATTAGAAATCCGTGTCTGTGTGGACTACCAAAGCTTGAACAATGCCTGCATCCACGACCCATTCCCCACCCCCTTCAGCAACGAAGTACTAGACAATGTTGCGGGCAATGAGGTGTACTCCTTCACTGATGGGTTCTCAGGATATCATCAGGTGCGCATCGTGGAAGAGGACAAGAAGAAAACAACATTCACCACAAAGTGGGGGTCCTTTACCTATCACGTAATGCCGTTTGGGTTGAAGAACGCACCTGTCGTATTTTCTAGGATTGTCATAGCTTCTTTCTGGGAATATATTCATAAGTTCCTAGAATTCTACATGGATGACTGGACAATCTACAACTTGCTGAAGGATCATGCCACCCTGCTATGCATAATGTTCGACCGGTGTCGGCAACTGCAAATTTCTTTGAACCTGAAGAAATTCATCTTCGCAGTTCCGTTTGGCATGCTCCTAGGACATGTGTTGTGTAGACAGGGAGTATGTGTCGACCCTGCCAAAGTGGCAGTAATCATCCACATGGAAGCACCAGAAACCATGAAGCAGTTGAGATCACTACTGGGGCACACAGGCTACTATAGGAAATTCATCAGAAATTATGCGAAGATAACTGCTCCTTTGGAGAAATTACTACGGAAGTCAAAGGTGTTCCAGTGGACGGATGACTACAGAATCACTCTCGACGCTTTAAAAGAGAAATTTGCAACTGCGCCCATTCTAGTTCACCTAGATTGGGATAAGCAGTTCCATGTGCATATCAATTCTTCCGGTATCGCACTTGGGGCTATCTTAGCGCAACCAGGGGAAACGACAGTCGACCACCCAGTGTACTTTGCCAGCTGCAGGATGTCCAATGTGGAGCGAAATTACACCACCACGGAGAGGGAGGCACTCGCAATGGTGTACTCGCTTCAAAAGTTTCACCACTATCTCCTAGGAGGTGAGTTCAAGTTCTTCACTGATCACTCTGCGTTAAAGTACCTAGTCAATAAGCCCATTCTGGAAGGACGGATATGCCGATGGCTCCTACTCTTTCAAGAGTTCACCTTCGAAGTGATTGTCAAACCCAGGAGGCTGAATGTTGGGCCCGATCACTTATCTCGGTTGGAAACTGGAGAGAACGCAGGCTCTCTCAATGATCAGTTGCCTGATGCTAATATTTTCTGGGTAGAAGCCATACCAGATTATTTGGCCAAAATCACAACATAACTCACCACGGGGCAGTGTCCCCAGCACTACACCCCGGTCCAAAAACGACACCTGGTCATCCGAGCTACTGAATAGCAACTGATTGCGAGGTAGTTATATAAGTTGGGGCTTAACGAGATTTTGCGGAGGTGTGTCCTTGACCATGAACGCGAAGCCGTTCTGTGGGAATGCCATAGCGGCATCATGGGAGGACACGTGGGGACAAAACCCACAGTCAGGAAAGTGCTACAAGCTGGACTATGGTGGCCAATGGTCCATGCCGACAGCAAATATTTTGTCAAGAAATGCGATGTTTGTCAGAGAATAGGGAGGCCCTCTCACAGAGACGAACACCCACTACACCCAGTGAACGTATTGCAACCATTTGAGAAGTGGGTTGTCGACTTCGTAGGCCCTATCCCACCTGTAGCTAGGCATTCAAAGGCCCAGTACATCATCACTGCCATGGACTACCTAACTAGATGGGCTGAAGCAGAGGCAGTAAGGGATTGTATGACAGAGACGACAGCCCGGTTTATCTTTGAAAACATCATCAGCATATTTGGCTGCCCATGGAGCTTAACCAGCGATCAAGGTACACATTTCATTAACGACACAATCAAATCGCTGTTGGACACCTTCATGATACAACATCACAAAAGCAGCCGGTACCACCCACAGGCCAATGGCAATGTCCAAGCGTTTAACAAAATCCTCGAAAAAGGCTTGACGAAGATCTGCAATGCAAAATGGGATGATTGGGATGAACGTCTGCCAGCCACACTGTGGGCCTACTGAACAACAGTGAAGCACTTGATGAATCAAACACATTTCCAGTTGGTGTATGGCCGTGAAATTTTGATTCCAGCTAAGTTCACCATACCAAGCCTTCTGATCGCCACCTCCCTAAAATTCTCGGATGAGGAATCACTATAGGAACGCCTGCACGAATTACAGAAACTTGACAAGGCAAGGTTCCTTGCCGAGTTTCATCAAAAAGTTCAGAAAAACAGGCAGAAGGCATGGCATGATCGACACATTAAGAGCAAAATGTTCCAGGTTGGCGGCAAGGTTTTGCTATATGATAGTAGGTTTCAAACATTTCCAGGGAAACTACAGATGCACTAGTTGGGACCATACTTCGTCGTCGACATTAAGGATTCTGGAGCAGTCCGGTTGGCTCAGATGGACGGTACTTTTTTACCTGGATGGGTGAATGGCGCACGCCTGAAGCCCTACCATGACTAAGTTTCTTTAGCTTTCCTTCAATAACTCTCGCACCTGAGAGAAGTCTGTAGAATAGAGTAGTTGAATAACTCTCTCGCACCCGAGATGAGCGTAGGTAGAGTCACTTATCCCTGCATAGGTCGTCAATAACAGCTTGGTTGTAGGGACCGCAACGCAACCGATTGTGGTCGGGGAGGGGTGCGTCTAGCATTCCATCCCCATAGGATAAGAAAACATGTCAAGTGTCAGTCCCCATCATTTAATTCAGTACTTGTGTCAGTCCGTAGGATTGCCAGGATCTGCAAAATAAATTGCCATAATTAGAAGTAACCTTGCAATAATCATTTTTCCATAATTAGAAGTAACCTCAGCCGTCGCGTCCGCCCATTTCCCCACACCATCGTTAGCAGACGTCAGAACACACCTCAGCCGGCAACTAATCACATGATTATTTCCGCGGAGGACGCCAACAAGAATTAATTAGTTATGGGGTCTCATCAACCTCACTCGTGTCGGTTAATTGCATAGCTTGCATGAAGAAAAGTGCGAGAACGTTGGAGAGATCCGAGTTAGAGTTAGAAATTTCGGAAGGAGCAAAGGCAGTTGGAGCAGAACCAGAGTAGTGAAGGTGTCCAGAAGAAAAAATCCAAGAGAAGGGGCCGAGAACTATTTTACAGGTATATCAACGACGAGCAAAGATGACAAAAGGAAGTCCAACAGTAGTAGAACATGAGATAGATAGTAGGATTCACAAATGGAGTCCCTCGTCGGGAAGTATGACAGCACAGCTCTAATTGACGCAGGCCTCACAGACTCCTTTGAGTTCCCAGCACTCAAAAGACAAGTGTACATTGAGATATATACAACAGAAGTAGGATGAGCGACAACAAAAATCTTGCCTAAGTTTCGAGGTATCCAGCAGTCCTCAATATTGAATTTGAGGAACCTACTAGTGTTTGGGACGATAGGCGCTACCATGCAATGTACCAAATTCTTGCTGAGTAGAATTCAGAGCGGCTCCTTGTGGTTGGGAAAATAGATTCCAATCCACACCGAGGACATTCATAGGCTGACAGGGCTCTCACAGGAAGGCAAGGACGTCTCTTCAGCGTTCCAGACCATCTCAAAAAGAGAGAAGAATTCGGGGGATACATATTATTATGAAAATTATGGCACCTGAAGGGGAGGAAAGGGAGAAAAAATTGAGCTCATAAACAAGCTCGAAATCAGGTTCGCATGCTACCTCATTTCCAGCAAGACAATGAGGCATTACACCAAGGGGGAGTGTACCTTGGACACCATTTCAATTGCGAGCACTACGTCCAGGGGACCAGGCTGAACTAGTGCTCCTTCCTGCTGAAGGAGTTGTTCGAGGCATGTGAAGATAATTACAAGAGGGCAACGGGATTCATCTACGGATACTTGATAGTAGAGTTGGCCATGTGGAAGTGGACGTTCCCCCTCATCAGAGTGCCGGTAGAGATAGTGGAGGATCAGCCGTTGGCAATTAAACTCACCCCATGGAAGGCGTCGAGAGACCCCTGCACCAAGGAGGTAAACGCAGATGCCTTCCGAAGTTGGTATGGCTTAATGGTTGATGTGGTGATGAGCCAACAGAGGATCCCCCAAAACCTGCTGGACAGATACAGTGAGCAAGTCTGGTTTGGGGTCACACACAAGCACACTTTCCTCAGACCCACCTGTGTGCCAGAGACAACATTCCAGATGAGGCCGTTGAAATTCCAAATCGACGAAGCAGCTTTCCATACCGAATTTTGTTCATGGCCAGGGGTTGCAATGGAGGTTAGAAATGGGGTATACACGTACCTCTTCGACGGGATGCTACCACACCTGTTGCCAAGAGAGACAGCAATGGAGGCAGCAAGCAGGGTGTCCAACCTGCAGCTCCTTCCGATCATTCAACAACTAAATACACAAGTACGAAGCTTTAACAAAGTTGTTCAGGTGATATCAAGTAGTGCCACTCCATTCCTAGTCTTTTCAGAATTCCAAGCTTCTCAGTCGACCCAGCTTCCAAACACAACCTCCATCCCCACACCCCTTCCAAATGTATTTTTTAGTTCACCAAGCCCAGCAGCCACACCGCTGGCGGGAAAGAGTAGGTCCACTAAACCCATAGCAGCACCCAAGGCTAAGAGGGCCAGAACTCTAGAGGCAAGTCTGGTGGTCGACCTCACAGGGGAGGATCCACCCCAGCAACTAAGCATAGGGGTACTAGTCTAGAAAGAACCAATCGTTGAGACAGGGGAAGCAAGCGGGTTGCCACCCCACCAACCCATTAACCCCTTCGACTTCCTAAACATCCGTATCTCACCACCTCATACCGACCCATTACCACCTACCACTTCATCCGCACCATCCACCTAATCCACCACCGTATCAGATCCAGTCATCTGAAACCTACTCAATGGGGACCATGGGACAGAGGTTGACTCGGGCATAAAAGTGGTACCTCCAGCCAACCCCGCCATGGACCCCCAGACCACTTTTACCAACCTAATCACTCAGATGGAACAAATATTTGAAGATAAAGCTGGGCCACTTCCTAAGCCTACTCTGGTCCAACAGCCCAACCAAGCCAAGCAAGGGGAGTGATCGGACCTGAACATGGCAGACTCTGCACCCCATCAAACCCCGACACAGTCACCTCAAGGTCAATCGACAAGATCAGTTGCCAGTGGGCAACCACTTCAGGAGCGGCGGCTAGATCAAGGTATTTCAGGGGCCGAGAGCATGGAGACATGGGGAACAACTCAACTATACCACTTCATCCAGAGGGCAGCCCAACAGGTAGAAAGGATCCATTCCGATCTATAATAGAAATGTGAGCAATAACAGCAGCTGATAATCGCGCTTACTGAACAACGTGACCAGCTCACAATGGAAAGCGGGCAGCTACAGAACCAGATGGATGAGATGGCTAGGGTTTTCAAGGAAGTGTGGCCTGTAGTGACGGCCCACTACAGTCAGATACTAGCGGATGTGCAAGAAACGGTAGTAGTAGAGCGAGCAATCCACCTCTGGGTGGCATACTCCAACCTCCACTAGGAGAATACAGAGC
Organism: Pinus albicaulis; assembly: GCA_034641835.2. Taxonomy (NCBI): domain Eukaryota; kingdom Viridiplantae; phylum Streptophyta; class Pinopsida; order Pinales; family Pinaceae; genus Pinus; species Pinus albicaulis. The sequence continues at coordinate 693,258,940 of CM076571.1, read as the reverse complement.
TCAAATCGGCCTTGGTAGCCCAACCGGCGCTGCCCGACCCATCAGCGGTATACACAGCACAAATCTCAGCGAAACAGGGCCAGGTGACAAAGATGCAGGAAGTCCTCAATACTGTAGCTAGAGATGCCTATGACCTCTTGAAAGGTTTACAGGAATGCTCAATGGCCCTCACAGTGAAGACACAACTGATTTCGGCCCAGCTGCAAAAAATCTCCAAAGAAATACAGGACACCATGGACCCCTCACAGCTAGACCAACTGTATGCCTAGGCAGATGCGCTCGAGGTCCAGATTCAGCAAGTAGAGGAGACGTTGACGGCCGCCAAACAGGCAATTCGGGAGCTTCGCCAGCCCATACAGATCAGTGCCCAGACGATGTAGCAGTTGGCCTCTGAGGCCGGGACCCAAGTCAACGCAGTATTCGGTGTTGTACTGGCGAATGTCGGGGAGGAAGCTGTCACCAAGATCACGGTGAAGACGGATGCATTGTTGCAGGGGTGGTAGCAGGCTGTAGTAACTTTCCAAGAGCTTAAGGCTTTAGCTTTGAACAAGGTCCCAGAGTTGGGGCCCTTGTTTGGACAACAAGGAGAAGGTGCGCAGCAGGAACAGGGCACAGGGTCAGGGGGCCCCATGGAGGTGGAGACGGTTCAGGATAACTGACTCGGGACGAGTCAAAAGGATGTGGTTGGGGCCTGTTGGGGCCCTTGTTTTTGAATTTTGCATAAAGATAGATTTTGGGTTGCAGATTGGCACGTGGCAGGCGCAACAACGATAGGCAGTGGAGCTTCTGAGGTTGTGAAGGAGCAGGAGATAGGTGACGAGGTTGGTGCGGACAAGTGCAAACGAAGGGAAGATGCGCTAAAGGATAGATAGTGGAACTCATGTGCAACAGGAAGAAGCCGAAAGCAGCCAAGTAAGAACATGAGAGAAACTAACAGTTGCGCTGGCTGGTGAATAAATAGGTCGTCACCCAGTAGAAAAAGAGAGACATGCATAGATACAGAGGAATCGGAGAGGTTAGAGTAGAGCGAGGCCGAGGAGCAGACGCCACAGGAGAGATCTGTTCTGGTCTCGACATCATTGTACTTCCTGTGTCTCCATCGATCTATTATTGCTATAAAATCTCTCTCTCTCTGTCCTGCGAGACTTTTGTAATTGAATCTAGAAGCTCATTCTGTCAAGCAATGTAACTGTTGATCCTGCTGAATGGTTATTAATATATCTGAAGGTTGCTGCTATATTGGGCATCTTGAATGTGTTGCATGATGCCTGTAGTACTTTAAAATTTTATTTTCTTAGTATCTGCATGATGTTCTAAGAAGATCTTCTACGTACGATGTTATGTATGCGTATGATTCTGTGTTAGCTTTGAGTTGCGGATCCATCTGCCGATACCAATCTGTTCACCTCCTTCATGTGGTCGCGGCATGCCTTCAGTGAGACTCTCTGCTCTTCAAAGTAGGGTGAAAATGCCAGCGTGGTGCTAGACTACAGCGGACTCCCTTGTTGGCCCAATCCCTGAACCTGGGTCTTGCCCGCGAGACCTATTTCCTCGCCAACATGCTCCAACAGGTTGTATTCTTCCTTGACTGTCGTTCAAAGTCCCTGGTGGTATTGGATCTAAAATGGTTGCAAAGGTGGACAGAGTGTGGGTGGGGTGGTCCTTGGATGTGAATAAGGTGTGAGGTGATGAATTGTGCATCTGGAGTGGCGATGAGATTTTTATGTTAAGAACTGATGATGGATCGAATACTAGTAATGCAGAGGTGGTTTGGGTGGCGACCTCTAGCTCTTCTTGAATTAACATTCCCATCACTATTGGCTGGGGTTAGTCTTCTCCGTTGAGGTCGACCACTTTCTCAGGTCCCATGGTTCAGACTCTTTTCCCTTTAGGTGTTGCTACTGGGGGTTTAGTTGGCTTAGTTTTGCAAAGTGGAGTGAAAGTGGGCAACGAAGGGGAGTGGAATGTGGTAGATGGTAGTGCAGTTAGGATGGGGGTGGTGGTGGATGGAGATGCAAAATTCAACGTCTTAAACTTAGAAAAAGTGGGAAATACAGTAAATGTGATGCTGAGAGTTTCTATTACCTTATTGAAGCCTTTCACCCATGTGTCTAGCTGGTCCAGCAGTGGCTGCAGTTGTAATTGGGAGATCCTGTGCACTATTTCTTTCGGTGTCTCCCCCGAAATCTCTTTAGGGGGCATTGCATCAAACGAGTAAACTGGGATCTCGCTTCTGATCTCCATTGCCACTCCTGGCCATGAAGAAATTTTTGTGTGGAAGGCCTCTTCCATTATTTGGAACTTCAATGGATTCTTATGGAAGGTATTTTCATCAACACAGCTTGTTTGGACATAAGTTCGTTTATGAGTCACCCCAAACCAGATCTGTGGGAAGTATCTATCTGATAGGCTTCTTGGAATTCTTTGTTTAATTCTAAATATGTCAACCATATGTCTGTAATAGGCTACAAAAGCTTCTTCATTGACCACTTTGGTGCTTGGGTCCCCTGATATTTTCCATGGCGTGAACCTTAGTGCCATTGGTTGGTCTTGGCTAATTTACGCAAGTGGTCTAATTTCTGGTGGACTCTACTTCCACATTACGAGATCCATGATCAGATAACCATATACAAATCATGTGGCTCACTTGTAGTTTTCCTCGCAAGCCTTGAACAACTCATTTAGCAAGAATGTGCACCAATTCAGCTGTGCTCCTTGAATGCAATTCTCCGTGACTAAGATTGTGTCAAGGGTGCATTCCCCCTTGGTGTAATACCTCATCTTTTTCACAGCAATCAAGTAGCAATCGAATTTTACTGTTGGGTTGTTGAAGATATCAATTTTTTCTCCCTTTCTGCCTCTCCTTTTTTCATACTTTCTGTAGTAGTCGCAATCTCCTATCTTCTTAGCTCTCTTTGACGTATTTTGAAAGTTTGATGAGATGTCGTTTCCTGCATCTGATAACCCTGTGAGTCTGTGTATGTCTTCCACATGAATTGGGATCTCCCTCCCAAGCCATAATGATCCATTCTGAATTCTGTTTATTAAGAGCTTGGTGCACTGCATTACTGCTCCTGACATCCCGAATACTGGAAGGCTTCTGAGGTGTAGGATTGTTGACCTCTGGATGCCTCTGAAGTCTGGGTGCACCTTCGCTTCTTCACCTCCTCCCTCCTTCACATATTTTCAATGTACACCTGCCTTTTCATTGTTGGGAACTAGTATGAGTCTATGAAATCGGTATCTATCAGCGAGGCATTGTCGTATTTTCATATCAGCGACTCCACCCTTTGAATTCTTCCATCGAGCTCGGGCTCAACGACTGAGGTATCCATCTTTGTCATTTTCTTCCTTCTGCTATATACTCGAACTGTTGCTACTAGTCTATTGCTCTGAACTTCTGTTGTTGGAATCATGCTTATCATTATAGCCATTTATTTCTCTAATAACTCAGAATTGTCCAGCATTCTGTTGTTTCCCTCCTTCATGCGGGTTTATTATTACTAGCACGAATGATGTTGATGCGACTCCATAACTAATTAATTATTGATGTATTTCCCAGCGGATATAATCGTGTGATTAGTAACTGGGGTGAGGTGTACTCTAACAGTGTTGATGCTGGCTTCGGAAGTCGAGTAGACATGATGGGTAATAATCATGGCTTAATATGGAAACTTTATTACAGTATGGGGGTTACTAATTACGGAAGTTATTTTTCAAATTCAGATGATCTTATGCACTGACAATGGTATGATGGGTCAATATGAGTGAATGATGGTTGACACGCTTAGGCTATGTAACACTGTAGACTCTCCCCCTCACCACAATTGGTTGCGATGTGGTCTCCACATCGCAACATGGTGATTGTTGTTTTTGTGCAACTTTGCGGGTTTCTTATTGAGGATTCCTACTCTAATGGACTGAAAGGATTAAAACATAAACTATTCTATGGATCATCTCAGTTGTGAAAGAGTTATTGACTCTAATCTACTGACTGCTCTTGGGTGTTAGATTTATTAAAATTAAAAGGATTGTAGTGCTTACTGATGATACTGTTTCAGGTGTGCGCCATTCACCCATCCTTGAAGTATCTCTCCATCAAGTTGCGCTAGCCTGACCATGCTTGGGTCTCTTATCTCTATGACGTAATACGGTCCCATCCAGTGCATTCTAAGCTTCCTCAGGAACTTCTGGAATTTTTTGTCATAGAGCAGTACTTTTCCACCAATAGTGAATGTTTTGTGCTTGATGTGATGGTCATGCTAGACTTTTTTTTGTTGTTTCTGTACTGATTGATCGAAATCTGCCATAAATATATCTTCTTCAAGCTCTTGTAATTCATGAAGGCATGCAGAGATGGATTCTTCCTTTGTCATGTTTGTTGTCGAAGCAATTAAGAGGCTTGGTATGATAAACTCAGCTGGTATTACTACCTCTTTGTCATATACCAATTGGAATGGAGTTTGATTGTGTAGTCTCTTTATGGTTGTCCTGCATGCCCACAACGTGGCTGGTATTCTTTCATCCCAATCATCATGGTTAGTGTTGCAAATCTTTCTTATCCCTTTCTCCAATATTTTGTTGAAAGCGTCAACGGTTCCATTCGCCTGAGGGTGGTATGGGCTGCTCTTGTGGTGTTGTATCATAAAGTTTTCCAGTAGTGATTTAATTGTAGCATTAATGAAATGAGTGCCTTGATCACTTGTTAGGATCCTTGGACATCCAAACCTACTAATGATGTTCTCAAAAATAAATCTGGTTGCTGCGTCTATTTTACAGTCCCTTACCGGTGTCGCCTCTGCCCATATTGTGAGGTAGTCAGTTGCGGTGATTATATATATTCCCTGTGAGTGTCACGTCGTTGGTGTGATTGGTCCTATAAAGTCGACGGACCATTTCTCAAATGTCTGCATAGCCCTCACGGGTTGCAAAGGCATCTCATTGCGATGTGACGGTTGTTGTGTTCTTTGGCAGACGTCGCATTTATTCACATATTCCTTGCTATCTTTGTGCATGGTGGGCCACCATAATCCTGCATGTAGTATTTTCCTTGTGGTGGGTTTTATGCCGTCATGGCCTCCCACAACTCTGCTGTGACACTCCCACAAGATGTCTGCTCTTTCATGATCTAAGACACATCTTCATAGGATATGATCCAGGCCTATCTTATATAAATTCCCTGTTATGAGTTCATATTCGGCCGCTTTAACTACTAGATGTATTTTTTGGGTTGCTTTGTATTCTGATGGGCATTGCCCTATGTCCAAGTATGTCACTATCAGTTCTAGATAATTTGGGATAGCTTCTACTTGGAATAGATCAGCATCCAACAGCTGGTCATCAAGGGGTCCCTCATTTTCCCCGTTCTCCAATCTTTACAAATGGTCAGGCCCAACATTTAGCCTTCCCGTTTTTACTATTACTTTGAAAGTGAATTCCTCAAATAGTGGGATCCATCTGTAGATTATGCCTTCTAGTACAAGTTTGTTTACCAGATATTTTAGTGCTAAGTGATCTGTGAAGAACTTGAATGTGCTTCCCAATAAGTAGTGGCAAAATTTTTGTAGATAGTATACCATAGCAAGAGCCTCTCTTTCTGTTGTTGTGTGATTCCTTTCTGTCATTGACAACTTCCTACTTTTGAAGTATACTGGGTGATCTATGGAGGTTTCTCCTGGCTGAGCTAGCACCTCCCCCAAAGCAATACTTGAAGCATCAATGTGGACATGAAACTGTTTATCCCAATTGGGATGGGCCAATATGGGTGCACTTGCTAGTTTCTCTTTCAACGTGTCCAATGCCTTGGTGTATTCATTGTTCCATATGAATTGTTTTGACTTCCGCAACAGCTTTTCTAGTGATGCTATGATTTTTGCGTAGTTTTGGATGAACCTCCTATAGTATCTCATGTGTCCCAGTGGTGACCTGAACTGTTTCACATTCTCTGTTGCTTCCATTTTCATAATTACTGCCACCTTCGCAGGGTCCACACATACACTTTTCTTGCATACAACATGTCCCAAAAGAGTTCCAAAAGGTACTTCAAAGATGCACTTTTTGAGATTCAAAGAAATTTGAAGCTGTCTACACCTATCAAGCATTATCCTAAGTAGAGTTGCATGGTTCTTCAATAGAATATACACCGTCCAATCATCCATGTATACTTCTAGGAACATATGGATATAGTCTTTGAATGTTGCTATTACTATCCATGAAAACACAACTGGTGCATTCTTTAGCTTGAAAGGCATGACATGATAGGAATATGATCCCCATTCTGTTGTGAAAGTAGTTTTTCTTTTGTCTTATTCTGCTATTCTCACCTGATGATATCCTGAGAAACCATCTTTGAACGAGTATGCTTCATTTCCCGCTACATTGTCAAGAACTTCGTCGCTAAATGGAGTTGGAAACGGATCATGAATGCATGCATTATTTAAACTTATATAGTCCACACATACTCTAATTTCTTATTTCTCCCTTTTACTTTATATCACAATTGGGCTGACCCATTCTGCTTCCTCAACTAGAAAAATCAAGCCTGCATTCAACATTTTGTCTATCTCTGCTTTAACCTTTTCTTTTACTCTTAGATTCAGGCAGTAAGGTCTATGTTTTAATGGCCTCACATATAGTTTTAGGATTATGTGCATCTCCCTCATATCTCCTTGTTTCCTTTGAGCTCTGCCACTGAATATGGGAACAAGTCCTCATACTCTTGTAGCAGGTCAAATATTTCTCTTGTTGTCTCTATGTCCCAATAATCTCCAATGGATGCAATTTTGGGCTTCTCTGTACTTCCAGTATTTTTCTTCTTTGTCTTCAAGGGTAACAGGTGCAATCCCTCAGTAGTTTTTTCTTCTTGTATCTCCCGTTACCTTTCCTTTTATTCAAAGTATAGATGTCAAAGATTCTCTAAATAAGCATCGTCTATCTCTTGATCTATCCTTTTACATGCTACTGAATCCTTGACTGTCTACTATGATAAAGATATATCTTCACTCTCCTGAAGCTCTAGGGAGAAAAATATTCTTTTAATTGCTTGAAGGGTATCTGCAATTCGTTCTGTCTCTCCCTTGAAAGAAAAACATTGCGTAAATTTATTTGCAACTGTTTCCCAGGTACCTGTTCCTCTCTTCCTCTCTTCTATCAGGTACTAAGTTCGTGGAATGGTGTCCAGTGAATGTATGAAGTTGTGTGCCCATATAGATTTTGGATATCCCTCTTTCTTCCACTTATATTCGCAACTGTTTAGATGTGCTAGGGGATTAGCATTCTCTCGGTATTTTTTTTCCCAATTGCGGCCCTGAAGCCACATGAAATATTGTTCTTAATGCTATGGAAATATCTTCCCATTGTGAAAGAGAGTTGCGATGGGTTTTCCACCACCTTGCTAATGTGGATTGTAGTGCTACGTCCATGAGAGGGACTCTATGTTCTATTAGTACTTTGTCCTCCATTTTGGTAATAAATGTATTCACATCTTGCATATTTGAAATAGTTGGGTATTCTATTACCTATGTACCAATCCAGTTGACTCCATGAACGTTGGCGCATCTTCTGGTGTTGATTTCATATCCTCCCTGCTACCAATCATCTCAAGCTACTTCTGATCCTAGGTCAGAACTCTGAACACTTTTGCAGCTTATTGTTCCTCCTGTTGTAGGATTAATGTAATCTTCTCTCCTTCCCACCATCATTTGGTAGATTTTATCTAGAAGTTGTGCATCTTATCTGTTGTCAACATTCTTTGTGTATCGGGGTCCTTGATATAGGTCCAATGGTTGAACTACTCTGACTTCACCATCTTCGAATATCATTAATTCCTTCTTTAAATCAATGACTGCATAATTTTCAAAGGCCCAATCTATCCCCAGCAAGGCAGGATAGGGATCCTTGTCACCCATCATTAGGGGAATTTTGAGGTCTAAAATGGGCCTCCTAAAGAAATTATAAAATAATATTGGAAATAATAAAATAAGATTTGATTACATCATCAAATTTTAGAGGGAAAAAAGAAAAAACTACTTTTTCAACTCGTATTTTCAACTTATCTCCCGAATTTTTTACCCAAATTTCGAGTGGGAGTACTTGTTGGATGAAAATTTTAATTTCTCATCTAAGGAGTACCCATGTTTCATACTTTTGATGGACCCTGCTACAAAAAAAATGAGAAATACATGAAAAACGTGATTGCAATCATGTCTTTTAATGTATTTCTCATTTTTCATGTAGTAGGGTCCATCAAAAGTATGCAACATGGGTACTCCTTGGATGAGGAATTAAATTTTTCATCCAACGAGTACTCCCACTCAAAATTTGAGTAAAAACTTTGGGAGATAAGATGAAAATACAAGTTGAAAAAGTAGTTTTATTATTTTATTATTTTTTAATATTTTTACCCTTTTACTTAAAAAATGGTGAATCATCCCCCATGGTTGACATCATCATCTTGAATCCTATTGGTTCTTATAAAGTTTATTTGGTTGTACATTTTTCTTAGGAGGCCCATTTTAGACCTCAAAATTCCCCTAATGGATATCTATTACTTCAAAGTCTGTATAGGTCTTTTCTCCTGCAACATCAACCTCAACTTCTTCCATCCTTCCTATTAGCACAATGTAGTATTGATTTTCCATTCTGAATTGTATTGGTGAGTATGACAACTTCGGTTTTCCCAGTGCTTCCCATGTATTTCATGGTAGAATGTTGACATCTGATCCAAGATCTAGCATTGTGTCTCTGATTTGGAATCCCGCAACTTGAGTGATTATGTGGAAATACTTTCCAATCCTTCTCTTATTTCTTTTTACTCTTCTTATATATTTTTCAGTTGATTTACCTGAGTCTCTAGGTCCTACTCCTCCTTGCATGACCATTTCTAGATTTTGCTTTAATTTTTCCAGCATCTATCCATTGTTTACAATTTTTAGGAACAGTGGGAACCAATATTCTATAGGTGTGCTTGTATGGGTTATCTTTCCTCCCTCACTAGATTATTTAGGAAGTTCCATACTCTGATGTCTTCCTATCTGTGAGAATGTTTCTAGTGCTTCTTTAAAGTATTTCTTCCGTCGGCCTGGGCTGAAAGCTTTCTTTGGGGATGCAGGTTTGATTAGATTTATCGGGTCCATGTATCGTGCATCCTCTCTTGTCTTCTTCCCTCCTCACATGACTATAGGTACACTTTGCAGAGGCTGAGTTTCTACTATCCTTGGTTTTGCATTAACCAAGTTAGCTCCCCTTTGTCTGGCTCTCTCTTCCCATCTCTTAATCAGCTCTGGGCAGTCTTCAGTAGCATGTGCATTGACTCTGAATTTAGAGCACCATGGTCTCCTGGGTAGTGAACATTCTCTTGCTACATGACCTTCCTGATCAAAGTTGTAACACCTTACTGGTCCTCTTGCTCCAGTTCTGCTACCTCTCATTCCTCCTCCTCGCCCTCTTGGAGTCTCGTTTACTCTATAGGATGGCATGTCTAATTGTTCTGCCAAAGAATCAAGGGCTCTGAATTGCTCCGTATTATAAGTTGTAAATGCACAAAATTCACAGTAAACATTTTTTGGAAAATTTGAGTATTTTTGTAAAATTGGACACAGTCGTGGAGGATGACCAATACCTTTACATATTTCACAACATTCTGCTATTGTTTGATTCTGTTGATTCGAGAACCCTGGGAAGTGGGGTTATGGTTGGTATAGCCCTTGAGTATTTATCTGTGTAACTCCACCGACTGGCAGGCCCCCTGTGTTCCAGCCGCTAAAGTTTCAGCATTTTCTCCCCCCAACCTCGGACATTCTGTGGCTACGTGTCCTTCCATCAAGCAGTGTGTGCACCACACGTTGGGCCTTGCGGGTCGTACCGGTTAAATATCTTTCAGTTTCTCCATCAAACTGGCTATTTGATGTTTCAATCCTAGTATGGATGGATATTGTACCGCTGCCCCTCCTCTGAACTCCTACGGGTATCCTGCCATTGCTTCAATTTTCATTGCTTGCTCAAGAGCATCTTGAAGGGTATGAATATTTTGTTGTGTCAACGGTGTCCTCGTCAACGGTAGGAGTGCTTTGATGAACCAGTCACGCCGGTGATTTGGATTGATTAGGTAACTTAGCTTTCTAATCGTATATTTAAATCTTCTCATCAAATCCCAAGTTGTTTCTCCTTCCACCTGTTTGATTTCCCATAGCTCGAAAAATCCTTGTTGATTAGTCTGAGGAATCTTGAATTCTTGGGCGAATTCCTTCTCAACATCATATATTGCATGGTTCTGGTGTGCTTCTGACCATTTTATGAACCAACACAAATCTCTCTCCCTTAATGTGATTTGAAACTCAATTAACTTGACTGCATCTGGTGTATGTCGGGCTCTCCAAATTGCTTCACATAGATACCAGTGCTTTTCTACATTGTCGTTACCTTTTCCAGAGAATTATGGGTATCAGGTGAACGATCCCACCATATTTCCTTGTGTTGGTGGTACTAAAACATGTAGCAATTTGAATAACTGATATATTATTCACCGAGATTCTCCTGATCACACACTATTTGACTTCATGCACAATACAAAATCTCTTCTACCATTGATCATTACATGCGGAAATAAAATCAATTACATGCACACATTAAAACCATAAAAATTCACACATATGAACACAGTATGTAATGGGAAAGCTTAAAGCTGAAAACCCCCAACTATATGTATATTATATATGTCATAGAGATCATGTAAAAATCATCATACAAAGCTCCTCACAAGCTCTCAGTATAATCTCCACTTGCTACACACTAATCAGGCTTGATCTTGCAAATCCCATGCACCGATCTTTGCCAGCCTTTAGCCTGCCTCTACTGCGCAATCCCTGCTGAAGAATGCCTCTTGATGAGAATGAATTACCCCAGCCTTGCTCACGCAGTATTTATAGGCATCTCTACTGAGTGTTGGATGCAAACCATGCATCACTTATAGTCACAACTGATAGTCACACTTTCCCTTTCACCTATCTTTGCACCGGTCTCCACTGAAACTGTCCATGCACTGAAGTTAACTGATGCATTCTTTAGTTGATTAATGAGTTTATAATTAGTGAATTAATTAATAATTAATTCACGCCACTCTCACTAATTGTATCAATTAGTTAAACTAGATACAAATAGCTCAACTATGTTTAACTCAGTTAAACTGAACACAACTCCACCAACTACCTCAATAACTCCACCAAACTCTGTCACATGAGTTCTAACCGAAGTATCCATGCAATAGCTCCACTTAACCCTTAGGAATAGCATAATTTTCCGCGTCTCTGGTACATATCCGTGCACTTAATCATGTTTTAAGAGAATAAGATAATGTTTAGAGTCCAAATATTATTAAGAGCTAATAATATTCGACATATCTATTTTTAGACTGGCAATCTAAAAATAGATTCCGCCCAATATGTATAAAAATAGAAATCCATCTATTTTTCCAACTTGACCAACCATCCATAAATAACATCCCGCAACTTATAGAACATCATCCATATGTCTAAAAATAGACATAGTCTAAAAATAGACTTTGCGACAAAAATCACCTGTGTGGCCCCCACCTAGTTTAGGTGATCACTTTCCAACTAGGATCAGGAATTATGTTTCAGGATGTCTCCTTCACTGTTTCTTGTTGCAATCTTCAACAAAACAAAACCTCGCCTTTTGGTAGAGTTCACACTACCAACAACCATTTGCTAATATTTATTTACCTGGACTTGTAGCACTACTCAGCCTTTCAGCTCCATAAGCAATAAAGAACTTATGGAGTGGATGGGTAGTACCGGGGAAAGGTTAGGATTGGTGCTAGCTTGAAGCTTAGAGATAGGATTACCTTGTTTTATGGTTGTTTCCTCTCTTGAATAGTTCCTCCAATAACAACATCTGACTCCATTTAGACTCCTCCTCGTCCGTCGTCCTCCTCCTTCTGGACTTTTCTCCTTGCTCTCCATGGTTGGAAATCCTGCTAAACTTTCTTACAGCCAATAGACCCCTTCTCTTCCTTGGTCCCACTCGACCTCTAGTCCCAGTGCTCATTTAAACTTTGCTGTATTCTGAGTGATTCTTCTCCTGCTTCTCAAATTATCGTATTACCCTTTCCTGCCACTTCTCAGTAATCTACACCCTCCAATGTGCTCTCTGCTCTCTCAACCTACTGGAGGTTCCAGCATCCATATCCCTATTCCCCATTTTTCCTTACTCATAGCATCTTTCCCTCAACTCCTTCCCCTAGTACTGGAGGTTTCGGTCTCCATCTCAGGATTTTGGAATGACATTAGGCCGTCGTCTACCATTAGAGATTTAATCCACAACAGGATTTCTTTGGAAATTATCCTCGCAACCCATATCTAAATATGTCTTCTGCTTTTCTAAAATATTGGTGGCACTCGGCTGAAAATTCTACAATGTACCCCTCCAAGGTAGTTTGTACCCAAAAGTATATTGCTCGAGTTAGATCTATGTCTAGCCGATGTAGCACTACTAAACCTGTGTGCGTCCAACTGTGACAAAATCTACGCAATCCTTTAGGGAGTGATTTGACCTAGAGTCTCCACAACCAGTTGTAAAGATATTCGAGAAATTTTCCCTAGAAAATTTCATACAAGTCACTCACAGAGTTAGAAAACAAGACTCAATCCTTGACAGTATTTTCCCTCTACTGCTGAAGCTCCGCTTGTTGTGATATGAATTTATCTACATGCTTGTAGCACCACCTATGTAGTTCCTCCTCATAGATCCTCGATACCATGATATATCTTCTAAATAATTTTTTAGGTCTCGGCAACGAACCCATTTGCTGGCGGAAAAGGAGGTCTCTGGGCAAGACCACAGTTTATGCTTGAGGCCAACAAGGTTTCTGCTGTAGTATAGGCAATGCCGACATTTTCACCCTGCTCGAGGGAGCAGGGAGTCTCACCCGAGGCATGCTGCGACCTTACTGAGATTAGAGGTTAGATCATTGACATCGAGGAAAGATTACTAACACATATCATATTTATAACATACATAAAACATATATGTATCTCAACTCTAAGAAGTAAGCTATTATCGATCACTACATGATTAGAGTACTGAATTAAAATTTGAAAATAGGCATACATTGACCATAATCAATCAAGCATCAACCAATCCATAATATACATCACAGCAACAGTCTGATTCCATTAACTTGGCTCAAAACAGCATAAACATACTCCGCAGATTCTATTACAGTTCAGTTCAATACAAAAGGCTTTGCAGAGCTCTCCCTAGGATCTAATCCCCTATCAACCTCTCTCTCTGACTGACTAACTAACTAATTATGGAGTCGCTTCTTTCTTGACTATTTGTTCCTGCCGACTGACACTAACAGTCTTTGCCCCTTTTGCGCTCATATGTTCCCTTGCGCTCTGTTGCCTTTTGTTTCTTCTTCATCACTTGGAATTATACTATTTGTTCCTTGTCTCCCATATCTGCCATTTGTGTCATTATCTTTCTATGCCTCGCGACCTACCTCCATATTTTATGTAACCGTAACAGCTCCCTGCCTACCTTGATTGTGCTCTGCCACCTATCTTCCGATGCTCCGCAACTCCAAAACTACCTTGTCCAAAACAAAGGACCCAACATCAACATGAAAGGCCAACTCACGAGAGAAAATAATGGGAAGCTAAATAACTTCGGCTATGGATCCATTTTTATATCTTTTAATTTGGAGAGGATTCCACCCCTAGCACCTCAGCAGTCACCAATGGATCTGACAGGACCGATGGAACCATGCATGTTGCGATGGGTTTCCTTGATGGCTCGCCATGGTGATGAAGGTGGTCCTATGGTTCGATATACGCCTCAGTTTTTTATATGGCTCAGGAGCCAAATCTTCATGATTGAGGATTTTCCTTATGCAGGGGTAGATTTCAGGGGTGACCCTGACACATCATTCCCACCTGGAACACAGTGGGATGCATCAGGTAAAATATCTAATTTTTATTTTATTTTTTATCATCCAATACTGATGAAAATATTAAAATTTAGATATTGGCCCAACACGACCAGCGACGCTTCGTCGTTTTGATAGAGAAGATGCACAACCTGTAGCAGTAGGTCCACCACTGACCAATGCAATAGAGGCCCTTGCAGAGCTAGAACACAACCTATATAGGTTTACTATTGACATCCCAGAGACATGGATGGATGAGCTACCTCTCAAGCTCCAAAGACATGTGACTAGAGTTCCAGGTCAATTCAGGCAATATCTACGCAGGGTGGCGCATTATACTCTGCTACCATGATCATCATCACGGATAGCTGATGGTCGATCTAGATTGGAATTTTGTTTTTTGTATCAATATCTTTAGATCATAAGGTGTTTGAAACCTATGATCACAAACGATGTAATATATTTTGACACACAACTATTTTGACCTAATGATATTACTACTTTCGATCTCTGAGTATCTTGTTTCAATATGGATTAAATATTTTTTTTTTTTAATTTTAATGTTGCACAAGTCTATTTAAAAATTGATTAGCTAGTGCATCAACCAATGTGTTTAAATTTCTTGAAATGTGTTGATATTCATTGTAATCAAACTTTCTTTCCAAGAGATGAACCCTTAAAAAAATTATTAACAAAGACATATTTCTAATAGCATTAACACCATTTAAATGTAATACAATGAGTTTCGAATCTAACCTAACAATCAAACGTCAAATACCAAATGAAATGGAATCAGATAATAGCTCAATGACTGTGCTATATTTTACAATATTGTTCGTTGTTTGACCGAGGCAAATCCCATGAATAGAAGCTAACTCATTGGTGGGTGAATATATAACCCAAGCAGCGGAATAAATTTTTCGTGTACTATGACAGGCGCCGTCAGCGAAGCCAATGTAAGCCTAAAGGAATTTTGAGATCTGTAGTATCAAGATTAATCAAAATAAGTAGCAAACGTAGCGAAAACTCTTCAAGATAATTAAATAATCTAAGGCACATTGTTATGAAATATAACTAATGTACAAAAAGGATCTTCACACGAAAAGTCATGCATAATATCTCCTGAGATAAAGGCCATTTCTGGGCTTTTCTAAAGAGACGTCGTCATAATCAATTAACTCATAGGCCCTTTTTGCAAGCACACACTTAACAATAGAAGGACCATGCCACATCGGTTTGAATTTACCAGCACCTATTTTGTCATGAGCTTGATCGTATACTAAAACTAGGCCACCTTCTGAATAGATATGAGGGTTAACTCTTTGATCATATTGAGCCTTAACATATTTTTTATGAGCTACGACAACTAATGAAGCGGTGCGACGAGTCTCATCTAACTGTGCTAGGTATAAGAAGTGTTTTTCCTCTTTAGAGGTAGCTAGTAATAACTAAATGGCTAATTTGAGTGACAATATTTCACATTCAATGGGTAACATAGATTCCAAACCGTAAACGAGTTGGAAAGGAGTAAACCCTGTGAATGTTTTTGCAGAGGTACGGTATGCCCACAATGCAGAAAAAAGCATGGTATGCCAATTTTTTTTAATGAATTCCTACAATCCGTTTAATCATGTTGGTTAAAACCTTGTTGACAGCTTCAACTTGACCATTAACTTGTGGGTGATATGGTGTAGAATTATCATGGCATAGGCCAAGTTGAGCGAAAATTTTGATCATCATAATATTTTGAAAGTGGCCACCATGGTCCGTAATGATAGCTTGAGGGACATCAAACCTAGAAATCACATGATTGAATATGAGTATTGCTGCATTTTTTCCATCAGCTGCGAATGTAGGTATCACCTCGACCCATTTGGTAAAGTAATGTACATCGAGAATAATATACCCATGCCCCCTGGCTGAGTGAAGGTTACATCTGAAGAAATCGATGCCCCATTTTGTGAAAGGACTGACAACAATGATTGGGTGAAGAGGAGCTAGAGGTGCATGCATATTTCAATCAAAAATTTGGCAATTGTGGCATTTTCTATCTGCAATAATCAGTCTTTGAATAGTTGCGGCCAAAAATAGTCAGTGTGCAATATATTTTGTGTTGTGGAAAACCTAGGCATATGACCACCACACGCTCCAGAATAACAGTCATTTAAGACCCTTTCGGTTTCTTTGTGAGCTATACAACGTTGAAAAACATAATCGGCACCACGACGATAAAGAGTGTCGCCAACAATATTGTATTGTTGACATTGGTATCATATTCTATGTCGATCACATCGTGAAATTTCTCCCTGAAAGGTTTCGGTTTGAAGATATATAATGATATCTCCATGCCAAGGATCTAATGTACTGATTAAAAACTGAGATCCATCGGCAAGATGGTTCTCTGCCACTGATTCTAATTCAGTATTGAGAAAACCACACATAATTTCAGCAAAAACCAGTGATTTCTTAGACTTAGAATTCTTGAACTCAAAATAAAACTCTTGTAGGATAACTATCCATTTAGATTATTTTCCCTCAAGAAATTTTTTAGTTAAAATTTACATCATAGGGTTGCAATTAGATATCATTGTGGTTTTACGTAACAATATGTAATGATGGAATTTTTGGACAACTTGAACGACTACCAAGGCCAATTTCTCCACATGTGAATACTTGATCTTTGTCAGGGTGAGATTCCGACTTAGGTAATAAATCACATGTCCATTTTTTCAGTCATCCTCTTTAACTAAAACCATTCCAATCGTGAAACTAGACGCAGCTAAATACAACAATTAATCTCGGTGATAATCAAGTGGATGCAATAATGGTGCATGGGTCAATGCGTGTTTGAGTGCATCAAAATATTTATCGGCAAGCTCGTCCTAGATGAATGAAACATCAACGTTTTAACAATCAAGTGAAAAATTTAGTTAACTCTGCATAGCTTGGGATAACATGACATAGAAAGTTTTCTTTCCCTTGCAAACTCTGGAGTTGGCGAAGAGTGGAAGGGGGAGGTAAGTTGAAAATGGTCTCAACCTTCAACGGGTCGACATGAATGCCTTCCTTTGAAACAATGAACCCAAGTAAGTGTCCTGATTGTACACAAAATACACATTTGTGTGGATTCAAATGAATGTTGTAATGATTACATTGCATAAATATGGCACGTAAATTCATAAGATGATCTTGTATGTGTAAAGAATGATTGGGTAAATCATCCAAGTAGGGTTGCACAATGTGTTTGATATCGTGAAATGCGTAAGACATAGCTCTTTGAAAATTTGCACCAACAGTTTTCAGTCAAAAGGTAATTTACAGTATGCAAATGTTCCCCATGGACATATAAATGTTGTCTTGGTATGATCAGCAAGGAGTGTGTCTATTTGATTGTAGCCAGAAAATCCATCCATAAACGAAAATATTTCGTTTCCAGCACAATCATCAACAATTTAATCGATGTAAGGGGTAGGATAATTGTCTTTGGGATAGGCCTTGTTAATATCCCTATAATCGACACATCCTCTTATAGTTCCTTATTTATTAGTTACTTGAACTATATTAGATACCCAATCTGTTAGAGGAATAGGATAAATAAATCCTACACAAAGTAGTTTTTCAAATTCAACTTTATTAGCGGCAGATTTTGTGGATGTATTGGACATAATCTATGTCTAATAGGTTTAGCATCTGAGTATGTATTAATTTTGTGAATTACAATCTTAGGATCAATACCTAGCATTTCTTCATAAGACCAGGAAAAAATGTCTCGGAATTCCTGAAATAGGGCTTTGTACATATTGATCTCTTCAATCGAGCAAGAAGCACCTATATGAATGTTTTCAGTTATCCCAGGTTTCATTGATATGTCAATGGGAATTGTGATGGAAATATTTCCTAAATTTTTCTCAGAATCCGATTGAAGAATAGACATAGGATTTTGAGGTTCCTCGACATAATCAATCGAAAAGATGGATGAAAATTCATTTATGAGTCTTGTTAGAGTCGGGCTAGTCATTTATCCCCCTCATGCCTTGTACCTGCTGAATCAGCCTCGCCATGGTCCTTTGCTGAATTCAACATCAACTATCCCTACCAAAAGTCAATCAAGAAAACATCATTCAAGCCAAAAAGTCAAGTGCAGAAAACAGAGTTTATTTCAAGTTGTGAAAGTGCCGAATCTTCAATTAATGGGTTTTTGTTAAGACAAGTCGAGATCTTATGCCCGTTACCCTAAAAATTGTCATTGCCCAAGTCAAGAAAATCAAATAAAAAAACAACATTGAGTTCACGCCAAATGTCAAATTGATAAAGTTCAGAGTTGTATTAATTTGTAAAGAGTGTCAATGCCAAATGTTATAAAAATGGGTCTTGTAAAACCAAAACTCAAACTCCACGATTTTAAAGGATCTTTTCATATGTTTTAAATATTCTTGTGCATCCAAAAGGTTGAATGAGAAGTCGAATTCAAATCGTGGAAGGCGAAAATCGTGTTTGTGAAGAGCTGACTGTGTTGACACAGGGCGCGACGCATTGGGATAGAGTGCGACGCACTCACACAGCGCGGCGCATAGAGCCGAATTTCACTTTGGATTTTCCAACGGGCGCGGTGCACAGGGCCAACATGGCGCGTTGGGCTGGAGCGCGGTGCACAGGCCCAAAAACACTAATTTTTTGCCATTTCTTTCCAATTTCCAAATTTGATCGATTTCTTCGTATTGATGAGGATGTGTCAGATGTTTTAAGGATTCACCGTCTGTCTGGGGGAAATGCTGTGCATTCCAGTTTCCTTGGCGTCCTGTATACACTATTTTGAAACCATATCTGCAATAAAGGAATCAATTGCTGCATTTCACAGTTTGAAACAAGGTGGTCTGAAGCAGAAGCAAAACCGGAGAACTGTGAGGTTTTACAAAGCCTGCTTTGCATTCAGGGAGCCCTACAAAGCATTATGCGATGGCGCATTCATTCACCATATGCTGGAATCTCGTCTTGGTACAGTTAATGAGGCTCTCTCTGGCCTTTTGGGTGGACATGTCAAGGTTTTTGTCACAAGATGTGTCATTGAAGAGCTGAAAAAGCTGGGAGAGTCATTTTCTGGAACCGTGTTAGCACTTCGATGCTCAATGATGCTGATGCTGAAATTGAAAGACGTGGGATCTGCATGGAAGAAGTTATTGATCATGGGGTCCTTGACTGTTGCGATCACTGGATCTTTTTTACATGCATAGATAACTGGGCAATCATTACCAATCTTTGTCCCCTTTGTAAAGCTCAATTTGAGATCATTACGTGTCTCCCTGTCTATGACACGATTGGTGGCAGTAATAAATAGATCAATCTTTGTGTTGTTAGAGGAACAGAGAGCGATCAAAATTGGTATGTCTATGGGAATAACATGCACTTTCCTTTCCATCGTATTATATTGATGAAGAGGCAATTGTCTGTTTGGATGGAGATGGCTGCAGGGTACGAGCTGGAGTTACCACAAAAGAGGAAGACTCTTCATATCTTGATACTTCTGTTGCATGTGACTCATGCGATCTCTGGTATCATGCCATCTATGTTGTATTTAACCCGGAGTGTACAATTGAAAATACTTGGCTTTGTCCGAGGTGCAAAACAAGTGGGGTGCCTGCAATATCTAATTTCTGCCAAACTTCACCAAAAGAAGATGTTCAGAATTCCATGCCCAACAATGACAGTGCACTGAACAACAACGTGTTAGTCCATGTTGTAGATGCAGGGGAGACAACTCTTGTTGTTTCAATGGTTGAAGATGAAAACCGTGGTCAAACTGCCAAGGACAAATTTGGAGAGGTTGTACCTGTTGAAGAGAAACAAGACAAGCAGGGGAAGAAACACGTTCTGAAAACATTCATTCTGAACATATGCACTTTGTCGGAAATACAGGTTTGAGCATTAACGAAGTTAGCAACGAGAGGGAAAAATCACAGCTGGAGATGGCGGAACTTTGTTTCCCTTTATTAAAAGGAAAAATTTCAGTTCAAAAAGCCATTTTTTATTATTAAAATTAGTTTTTATTAAAATAGCATTTTATTAATAAGTCAGAAAATAAAGGAAAAACAAGTGGCAGTTAGAGATCGAAAGCCTAATTTGAAATGAATATATCCATCACAGCAGAGCAAAAGGATTCGATTGCCTATTTTGGTCTTCAGTTGCAAATTTAAAGGGTCTTCAGCTATAGCTGCTGCCTCTCCATTGGTTATCAACAAAAAAAATTCAGCGCTGTTCCTTTTCAAAATAGATGGTTGGCTTTTTAGCTTTTATTAGTTAATGATCAAACAGCACCCTGTTTTTATTAATTTGTTATCACACCTTTGAAGGTATTTATTGTATTGTAAATCATTTTGATAAGAGAGGGAGAGTTCTGGGAGAAGTGTAAAAAAAAGCTTCATTGTACAGTTTAACAGAGAAATAATGGAAGGATGCAGCTCTGTTTCATAAGATCCTTGTGGTGTGAGTTTAGCGAATGTTTTTTCTTTTGTCTCATATGTATCTCGTTATGTTTTTCAGTTCATTCATAATCGTTTCAAGCTGAATGCTTTTGCAGTAAGAGAGGTAGAATCCAATCTTTTGCTCTGCCTTGGGAAGCGTTCAGGATTTGTGTATTTTCTTCTGTTGGAAAGGATTCATTGCTCAATTCCCTTTTCAGCTATCTTAAACAGTCTTTTCACCTCACTTAATTTCAATTTAATTGTTAAACTTCACTCCTATCTCGCCTTATGGAATAATCTGTGCCTTTGATTAAATCTCTGCTCATGTTGTTCCTTGGCCCCATACAGCCCAGAAAATTCATCCATTCATTATTTCTTATTTCCTAAATATTTACTAGCCTAAAATTAGTTCCCATTTTAAGCCATCTCGCACCCTATTTCTCATTTTATCGAGATTGACTGGAGAGAGCCCTCTCCTGTCCTCGTAGGGCTAGCTACGAGGCTAAGCTTGGTTTGATGTGGCCTTGAACCTCGCCTTCCTTCAGCCTAAGGCAGATTCCAGCGCTAACAAGTCTATCAAGGTCAGGTAAAAAGAAGATTGATGATGAATATCGTCCCATGTAAATTCATCCAAAGACAAGATTTCTCGGATATTTACATCAGTTGAAATCATTTGTTGAAAAGTATTAGAAAATGATGTGATGGATGAGCTTGATAAAGAATAATACTCTTCTCTGATCACATTCATTTGATCAGTATTAGTTGATGAAATTTTAAAAAATGATTGTGCCATTACATATGCCAATTCATATGGACTTAAAGGCATCTTGTCGCCATAAGAGTCCAATTCATATTCTAAAGGAACATTCCATGTGTCACTAAATGGCATTTTTCTTGATGTAATCATATTGATATTGGCAATAGTTTGAGGTATGTTAGGAGGAGGTATAAAGAAAGTTCCCATAAGAGTGGAATATTTAACTAGTCCGACCCCAACATCTTCATAAGGTATAACCGTTTTTCTGATGTGTTGGATACTATCTGTAGAGGTAGGGTCTGAAGCGAAGTAAGACAAATGATCGAATTTAAAAATCTTTCCTTTATGAGGAAACACGATCATTCGAAAAACTGATGAAACCACAACGATCATAGCATAAGACCAACTTCGACCTAAAAGAAGGTTGTAGTCAAGGGGGGCATCAACAACTTCCACCTCAAGCATTACGCTTTTTCCTTCTACCTCTATAGGTAGATCCTGGAGTATTCCAAATGGGCGAAAACCTCTTCCATCAAAGGCTTTAAGAAATGTGGGTGACTGATTGATTGGTGGAGAACCAAGAGTTTTCCAACAAGATAAGGACATAATGCATGTAGATTATCCCTCATCAATTCCAGTGCGAAAAAATATTTTTCCAACAAGCTAAGGACATAATGCACGTAGATTCTCCCTCATAAATTACTGTGAAAAAAACTTGCCTAGATTTGACTAAAACTCGAATTTGAAAATCCATTTGATGTGGGAGTCTAGGTACAAATTTCTCGATATCAAAGACAATGAGATTATATTCTTGAGGATGAATCGCTCCTATAGTTGATAATAGTAATTTCCTCTGAGCTGAACAAGATTGCAGCACTTCGAGGGCCGACATTGTTGAAGGGGATATAGTCAGATCTTCAACAATATTGTAATTTTGAGTAGCTCTCGCATGTGGATTGAAAACCAATTTTAGATATACACCTTTCACAGGCAGTTAATCACTAAATTAGGATTAGGTTTCTTGATATATAACGGTTCTGAAACAGGAGGAGTTGATACTGGAGGTTGACTAGATGATTCAGTTTCCTTTCCAGTTACAAGACTCTTAGATCCATAGTATTGATATCGCGTGGAAACCATGACTTGGGACATCATCAAGATATCCACTGATGAATTGGAAGAAGATCCGATCATTTTTTCTGTCTTGTGATGGAAAAGGATCTTTAAGGACAGTGGGCGTGGGTGAACTTTTGAAAATTTTGGATACCTCAGCCCAATGTGGGCACTCTTTGGTGTAGTGATCCTCATCACAGATAAGAAAAGGATAACGAGGTTTCCGTTTTTTGTGTAATGGTTCAGTTTTTTCTGATTTCTCTTTGGGAGAACTCTTTTATTTATTTGTACCCTTCCCCTTCTTATTGATGAATGATTTAGCTTTGGTTGTAGACGAGTCTACGACATGAATCTTGGAAAAATTTAATAGGGAAGGATCTCCTTTAGGTGAATTTGGTAGATTTATGAGTGGAGAGGTATATTTAGATGATTTCTTATTCCTCTTTTATGTATTAATTTTATCAATTACACTGTCTGCGGCATGAGAACCAAAAGGAGTTGTAGTGAGTTGACCTGGGCATGGTAAATCAATAATATTTGCATACAAAGTACCGGACTTTGTGTAAACAAGGTCCAGATACTGGGCTTGAGCGATGACCTGCTCTTCTGTTACAACACCTCCATTAGGAACATCTTCAGTAATTTTAGGAAGTAATGATTTGATGAACCATTCAGCCAAAATTTGATCTGGAATGAAAACTTTGACTAAGTGGCGTCTACGTCGCCATTCGTGTATGTGATCTGAAATGTACGTAGATATAATTTGTTTAATAGAAGTCAAAAGTTCTACGCCATTATCATAATAGAATGGTAACTGAAAATGAGTCAGGAAGGTTGTTTCTAAAGCATTGGAATTGTTGAAAGAGCCTCGTGGTAACTCAATGTACCACTTTGTGGCTAAGCTGATCAAATTTCTTTGAAAAAATCTCAAACGAATCGAATCATCGATTAAAGAATTGGATGCACACCACAAATGATAAGTCATCACATGATTCAAGGGGTCTTCTCCTAATTTTCCTTCAAACTTTGGAATGTCATTGGGAAACTTAGTAGCCATTTATGGCCAAATTGGAAGATAATAAATTGGATCATTCGTTAGCCGAGAGAATACATGTAAATCTAAAGTTGCAATGAATGGTAACCGCCGGTTAGGGTCTTGCTAAGTGAATTGGTAACCTTGAGGGACAATTCCAGTACCTAGAGAATGATATCTAGGAAAACCTGGGATAACCTGAGCAGTTGGAATTGGTATACCTCTAGGATATCCAGGGTTAGCCATACCAAGTTGAGGTTATGTTGGTATTTGATATTTATAACCAGGGTATGGTTGGCTCTGATAAATTGGATTTTGTCCCATTTTTCCATGTTGTAATTTCCCTTGAAATGGTTGACTTTGAACAAACTGACCTTGAAAAGGTTGACCTATTGAAGGTTATCCCTGAATAGTTGGTCCTGTAAAAGGTCACCCTTGAATAGATTTATCATCAAAAGGTTGTCCTTGAAAAGTTTGATCTGTAAAAGGTAGACTTGTTTGTACCGTATTTGTACTAGGTTGTCGTACAGAGGTTTGAGGAATTGACTGGAGTGTAGGTCCAGTTTGATGAGTAGTAATCTGAGGAATAGCCTGTGTAGCAGTTTTCATTGTTATTTGAAGGGTCGTAACAATAGGGACTTGAGAAACTCTCGGGATAGGTGTACTTGGTTGTTGAACATAAGTTTGCACAGCATATTGGATAGGAGTACTAAGAGTACTCAGACCATCTTGTTGGCTACTTGGCATAGATACCTGTGGGGATTTTTGAAGTGCACCTTGAATAGGTTGTTGGACTTGGGTAAAACCAAACTTTCCAGTTGGGTGAGTAGGTTGATTATAAGGTACTTGCAATGTAGGTTGCAAATATTGTTGAGTAAAAAAAGGGTTCCACATAGTATTTATCCATGGGTAAGGAGTTCCCATTGAAGGTTGCAATGCATAAGGTTGACCATAACTAGTTTGAGGCATTGTAACATAAGTTTGATAATTACCAGGAATATTTTTCCCTACAACCGAGGGATAGGTTCTAGTGAAAGGTTGTCCTCCTTGAAAATATGACCGCTCTTAAAAAAGTTGTTGCTCTTGAAATGGTTTCTTCCCTTGAAGAGGTTGTTGTCCTTGGAGAGGTTTCTGTCCTTGGAGAGGTTTCTGCCCTTGGAGAGGTTGTTGCCCCACAGGTGCTATATAACCACCTTGTGAGCTAGCTTGAGGGATATTCCTGGAAAATATATAGACATGTTCTGTTGTCAAAGGTTCGGTGGTTGTCTCAAACAAACCAGTTGACATGGTATAAGTTTTGGAGAATGGAGATGCTATTGAGAAAGTGTAAGAAAGCAACTGGTACCCGAAAGGAACAGAAGGACCGCCATACAAAAAGTTTCTGGTGAAGACGAAAACATAGATGACTCAGTAGACATGCTTTGAGAAGCCATGTTACTATTTCTGGGTAAAGTGTAGAATGGTATTCGACGTGGTGACTAAGTGTAACCAGAGCTATGTATAAAATCAATAAATTGATGATACCAAGGATCTGGTCTAAAAGGAATGAAAGTGTATATGGGCTCACTAAACTTTAGATCTAAATATTCTTGACGAGAGGGAAGTGTAATCTTTTCTTCTACGTCAAAAATATCTTCAATGCTAACAAGGCCAAGAGGAATATTTTTAGTGATGAGAAGCTTCACTCGAGGTGAACGAGGATGACCAGGACTCGGGGCTATGATATCTGAAGGTGACTCAGATGAAGTGGAATCATATTTAGGCTCAGACATTTCAGATTCAGTGAGTTGTGTATCTGACAAAACCCCAGTAGCAAATTCAACTGTAATTACTTTAGATATTTCTGGTTGTTCTTGATCTTTTTCAGTTATCCGAGTTTGATTAAATTCAAAATCAGGATGTATTACAATGGATGTTTCTCCTTGTTTAGTAGACCTGGTTCCTGATGGTTGAACTCTTTCAGTTTTGATTTTTCCAAATTGACTAGGTGTATATTTAGGGGGTTTCCCCTGCATCTACATGAATGTCTCATTAATTCATCCACGATTAATCTTTTTAAAACACGAAGTAAAAAAAAAAAATCAAAAGAATACACCTAAGGCCTCTAAAAATCAAACAAATGAACATGCACCTACACAATCTAAGAGACAAACCACACAAAAATAGTATGTCCCCACAATAAAAACACTATTTGGTGATGAAATCCAACGTCGTGGAAATTAATGTGGAAAACTAGCAGTTGGAACAGTTACCCTGACAACCTACTTAATGAAATAGTCTAGTGCAAGTAACTTCACTATGACATCTTGAAGTGAAGAGTACCCTCTGGAAAGTCCAAGTGAGTCTAGTTAACGTCTGCTCTAGGTACAATGGGACCTTCCCTCCACTGTCACCTTGGGAAAAATCCTAAAAATTATGGCCACTAAGGTCACCAACTGAGACAATTGAACCTAGGGGAATAGTATATAGTCTGATATACACGCAAGGGAAGAGTATCAAAGCTCAATCCCCTCGAAATCTCCTCGACATGGTAAATCCGAGGTTTTCTAACAAGTGATTCCAGGCTCCTTGACAATGGTTAATTTGAGGTTTACCATTTGTATTACGTGCACATCTTCTATCTTCTCCAATGATACGATTACCTCACTAGGTCCAACATGACCTCATGCTTGACTCTATTAAGAATATCTTCCCAGAGCACAAATGCAACAATTGTGTTTTCCCTATCGCAGTATGCTACTTGTTTGTTTTATCTGGTTTGGAACGTTAATTACAACCTATTCCAAAGCACTATCCCTAAGCTAAATTGGTGGAATGAGCCCTAGAACATGTAAAAAATATCTAGATCAATTTTATTAAGCGTTGTATTGATTTGTATGTTATTTACGCAGAGGGGTATGGAGATGAAACTTGATGATATTGTGACCTGACTCAAAATATTCTAAATGCATCAATATGAAAATGCAACTCTTTATTTAAATGAATTTCTATCTAAGAGAAAGTTGAAGGACTTTTGGACTCAAAAAGTACAAGCTTCCTAAAACTTCACATAAGATTTTTTTTTCATCAAGAAAACAATTTCATTTCCAAGCATGACCAATATCTATTTTGTGATGACAAATTTCGTTGATTACAAAGCCAAAAACTACAATTTTGATGAAAAAACAATTCTCAAAAGAAAAGCAATTTATAAAAACCCTAAAAAATGTAAAAACTTAAAATAAAATCAAAGCTCTCAACTAGCAATCCTAACTAAGATACCTATGAGTGTCTTTTGATGATTTCTCTTAGTTGAAAGCAAACTAAATTGTTTTCCACTTGAACTAGCGGAAATGAAATCATAAAAGACTAGTTTGAGACAAATCACACTTCGGTAATCTAGAAGTTTTTCCTTTTCGAAAATGAGAAAGAAACAAATACTCAAACAATTAATGCTAGCAAGAATCTTGGTGGCTTGAGGAGGAAATAACAGAAAATAGTGATCTTTGGCAATGAATCTATTTTTCAAGAAGAGAAATATATCAATAAGGGAAAACCCTAACTGAATTATGAAAAAAACATGATTTATCAAAAAAGACTCTAGGTGTTAAGGAAGAGTTGATAGACAGACTCTGAGAGTTGGTATATATCAGGTTAAACCTTAAGAAATTGGTTATCTGACTCTTGAAGAGAAAATCTTAAAATTTTCAAAATTTCCCAGGGGGTGTGCAGGTTTTCAGTGTAAACCAGTGCGCATGCGCACTGAACTAAACTCAAAACTTGTGCAGGTTTGCGCTCTGATTTCCACAAAAAACCGCGCAGGGTAGAGAAAAGTTGGAAAAAATAAATTGAAGGTTTTCTGGTTCAGAGAATCTAAAAGGTTATATACCCAACCACACTCAGAAAAGTCAAACTAGGAAAGCTGGAATGTCAAACCAAACAAAATCAAAGGAAAACTAAGATTTTCTTCCCCAGCGGAGTCGCCAATTTGTTTTCTGGATTAATCCCTCTTGCAAACAAGAGCAATCTCCCTAGTACCCCAACAGGTAACTAGAAGCGAACAACCATTTTAATACCTATTTCTCTAAACTATTTGCATTCATATTATTATAACGTAAAAAAGAGGAGGTTATGCTCCTACCTTTCAACAAGATGTTCGATGTAGCCTTTCGACTTTCACTCTAGAGAAATCCTTCAATGCTGAGAATAACCTGCAATCACAAACAATGCAAAGGATCAAAGCACCTGTAGTATATAATAATAAAATATACTAGTTCAACTTAGTGATCAAGGAAACTAAGTATTGACATCATTTCAATGAATTCAGAAACAAGACAATGAGAAAAATAGATCCATATGTATTATCATGAATTAAAAAGAGAAATCTTACAACCTGAGCCTTGATGTTGTACAAATTTCTCTCGTATGTTTGCACAATCGTATCCTCAAATTGACAAGCCTTCCTCTCTAGAATGACCTTAATGAAGTTTTGTGTACAAAGGGGTCATATTGTACAATCAACTCATACCAACTTAGTATCTCATTATCTGCCAATTACTAACTCAGAATCTCCCAACAACTACCATTTCAGAATCTATGAACTACCAATACCCTCAAACCTGAAACTTCGACTCAATTTATAGAGAGATTAAGGAGGTTTCAGATCCATCAAGAGAGGGATGAGATCCTCCAATGAAGGAATTAGGGTTCCTTTAGCCAAGGGGTAAGCTCCATGAGTCGAGGGATATAACTCGAACTGGCGTGACTCTAGAGGCTTCTAGTTGGGAGAATATTCAACCAACTAGGCTTCTAGAAGTTAATTTTTATATTTATTTCCTTTTATAGGGGTGCACATTTTTTATTCGTGAATAGAGCGGCGATCTTGGCGGATAATCGAAGAAGTAGCAGCGCATGTGTGGGCAATGGTCACAAAAACCACGCAGGTAACTTTTAAAAGGTTTTTGCAGAGATTTTTCCAGTTTCCAAGACTTGGTTCAGGAACATGAATGTTTTTTACTTCTAAGGAAGCATGAATATGGATGGTGATAGATCCATAATGATAGTCAAATGTCATGGTGACAAAATTACATGTAACAGTAACGCATGCAGCTTGGTAGGCCTCATCATAGCTTGACTCAGCTGGTTTACTACATAGCACATGTCATGTCTTTTGTTCACAAGATACGTCAAAGATCCCATGAGCTTCCTATAAATGGTAGCATCAACCTCTTCACCTCACGTAGCATTGTCCTTCATCTAGTTTGTTGTTATAGGTGTGGCTATGGGCTTATAATTATCCATGTCAAATATCTAAAGTATTTCAGAGGCTTACTTCCCCTGAGACACGAATAATTCACCATCACCTTGACATACTTCCAACCCAAGGAAGTAATGCATTAAGCCCATGTCTTTCATCTCAAATTCCCTTGGAAGATCCTATTTGCAAGAGATTATAAGTTGCTCATCACATGTCAATATTAAACCATGAACATAAAAAAAGATAATAAGCAAATTACCATCTACCACAATGTGATATATGTTTGCATCTGCTTCACTTTTGGTGAAGCCCATTCATTGAGATAGTTTTCGATCTGAGTGTACCATGTTTTGGGTGCCTGCTTGAGACCATACAATGTTCTCCTGAGTTTTCACACATGTGACTCTTGATCATGTCTCAAATATTTTTGGCTACTCTATGTAAATTTCCTCCTCAAAAAAACCATTGAGAAAGGTGGCCTTCACATCCATCTTGTGGATCTTCCACCCCATTTGCGCATCCAATGCAAGAATTTCTCTGATGGAGGAATACATTGCCAGAGGGGAAAATGTTTCTTCATAGTCTACCCCCTCTACCTGAGAAAATCCTTTGGCCACAAATTTGGCCTTTTATTTATCGATGCTCCCATTAACTGCATGCTTCATTTTGCAGATCCATCTGGAACCAACCACTAATTTCCCTTCTAGTCTCAGCACGACCTCCCATACACTATTTTTCATGATGGATTCATATTCCTCCACCATGGCATCAACCCACACTAGTTGATAAATTTCTTCCTCAAATGAATAAGGCTTTGTCTCAATGAGATCTGTCACAAGAGCCATGTAACCAATGTACCTATTATGTGACCTCCTCTTCCTACGTACTGATATAAGATATCCCACATTCTCCCTAGCATATTGCAATAATTTATCACCTTCTTTGGTTACATTAGATAACTTTTGAGGTCCAAAATGGGCCTCCTAAGAAAAATGTGCAACCAAAATAAAATTTATAAGAACCAATAGGATTCAATATGATGATGTCAACCATGGGGGATGATTCACCATTTTTTGGGTAAAAAGGTAAAAACATTAAAAAATAATAAAATAATAAAGCTACTTTTTCAACGTGTATTTTCAACTTATCTCCCTAATGTTTTACTCAAATTTCGAGTGGGAGCACTCGTTGGATGAAAAATTGAATTCCCCATACAAGGAGTACCCATGTTGCATACTTTTTATGGACCATGCTACACAAAAAATTAGAAATACATGAATAAAATTCTGCATCTAACAAGTGTTCCTGCTTGAAATTTGAGTAAACTCATAGGGAGATGAATTGAAAATGCGAGTTGAAAAAATAGTTTTTCTTTTTTCCCTCTAAAATTTGATGATGTAATCTAATCTTATTTTATTATTTCCACTCATATTTTATAATTTCCTTAGGAGGATCATTTTAGACCTCAAAATTCCCCTAATGATCTTTCTCCCTTCTCTGGATGTTTTTTGGTTGAGTGGGTGTATCCACTTGGCCTCCTCTCTTCTCCTCCATTTGTGGCTGCTCTAAAACTTCTTGAAGCCCATCCTAAGGCCCCTACTTTGGATTTTTAATATCCTTCTCTAGCAGGATACTTAGCTCTCATTCCAAAGAGGATCTTATAGCCTTCTCCTCATCAAACTTGACATCTCTCCTCACAACAGCTATCCTCAATGAAGGTAAACACACCTGGTAATTGTGTGGAGTTTCGATGTATCCGAATAAAACTCCCAACTCTATTGTAAGCACATTTTTCTTCCTCAAATCCTTGGAGACATGAAAATAAAATGAAACTCCAAAAATTATGAAATGAGACACATTAGGCTTTCTCCCAAACAAATATTCCTCTGATGTGATCATACCAAGTATTCTATGAGGAATTTGGTTCTACAAGTAAATTTTTGTGTTACATGCTTCTGCCCATAGATGCAATGGCATCTCCTGATCATGTAGCATAACACTTGTAGATCCTTCTATGCTCATGTTCTTTCTCTAAGCTACCCCATTCTATTGTGGGTTATGGGGAGCTACCAGCTCTCTTCGAATACCTTCTTTGGCACATAAATCCTTGAATACATTTGAAAACAAATCACCTCCATTGTGCTCCTAAGAGCCTTCACCTTCTTCCCAATCTCCTTCTCAACTAATTCCTTAAATTCTACAAATTTGGAAAACACTTCACCATTTTTCATCATGAAGAAAATCTAGCATTTTCTAGAGGAATCATCAATAAAAATTACATAGTACTTATGTTTTGATTTGGAGGTTGTAAAGAAGGTTCCACAAACATCATAGTGGGCTCGCTCCAAGATTTCATTTGCTCTATTATCTTGGACATGGGAAGTGGATTTGACATATTTTCCTAATGTTAAACCCTTGCAGACATCCTACTGCTCAAGGTAAGATTTAGGGACACTAGTGGTAATTTTCTACATGATTTTTAAGGCACCATGGTGTAGATGACCCAATATCCTATGCCAGTGTTCTCCAACATCTTGAATCTGCACTTTTTTAGCATTTTTTTCTCAATGCAGTGCAATCTCCGACCTCAATTTTGTATAGGTTCTTCACTTGAAATCCAATATGCTTCACTTTCCTCATATTTATGTGACTTAGAAAGGCTTTCCATTTACTGAAAATAACATCATAGCCTCTATCCTCCAATAATGCTACAGAGATCAGGTTCTTCTTCATCCCAGGTAAAAACATAACATCTTTGAGGCGAAGAGGGGAGGCTTTCCCCCGATAAAGGTGATAACACCAATTCATGTAGCAATGTACCTCCCATCATTTCTAAATTCAATATGCATCTAGAGATCCTTCTCCTCCGGGCTACTGAAAAACTCCTTACACCCTGTCATATGGAACAAGGAACTAGAATCAAGGTACCACACACTCCCCATAACATTGTTGGTCATGCATGCTATTAGGGTGAAGTCTAATTTGAATCGTGAATCCAGTGCTTCACCTCCTACTCCTCCTAAAGGATTCTTGTTAGAATTCTTGTGTATACATTTTGTTGCATAGTGCTCATATTTGTGGCAATGAAAACATTTTCTCTTGCTCAAGTATTTCTTATTTCCATTATTTTGGCTGAATTCATGTTTTCTTTGGGTCTTATTTCCTTTTACCTTCTTCCCCTTCCCAACCAAGAAAAAATTATCTTCAACATATGCTCTAGATGATACTCCATATCTAGTATTTCTCCTGAACTCTTCTTGAACCAAATTGGACCACAACCTTTCCCAATTTGATAATTTTTCCCTCCCATTCACAGATTCCTAGTAGTTGTACTGGGATTTTGGAAGTCCTAAGAGATATAGGCTCACCAAATCATCTTCTACAACATTCACCCCAAACCCTCCAAGATCATCTCGAAATTGAGTGAATCTAGAGAGATATTGTTGAATCGTATCATTTTTCTGCATCCTGATGTTTCAAAGTTTGTCTTTCAAGGCCAATTTTCTATGGCATTTCTATTTTCGAATAGCTCAGTCAATGCCTTCCATATAGAAAATGGTGTCTCTTTTCCATGGATATTTGAGAATATTGAATTTCCACGACCTTGGGTCTAGGATAGTCTTAAAATCATTGATGCTACCAAACCAACAATCTCAACCAAAACTACTTTTCACAATGGAATATAAATAGTAGTAAATCACACATGCATAGAATATAGAAAACTTTTTATAATTTTCAACCTAACTTCGCTATATTAAAAACATATAATACAACAATCTATGGCTCTCATACCAGGGATTATGGCCCTCATATATCCACTAGTAAAATATAAAAAAACAAGGTACTCTAACCATCTGGATGTAGCATGCTCTCACAACTCCTCTCGGTTGTACATTGTACATGCTCAGTACTTCGACTCCCAATATGCATCTCCTTCCTCTATCAATGCTCCAAGTCCATCTCGCCACTGAATATCAATTATCCAATCTGCTCTCTAGATGTCCCTTCGTCCATCAAGAGCACAATTCATTGAGACTCCTATCGATATTTTCACATCTCCACTTGTGACCAACTCTCAATCTTCCCTTTATTGTTCCTTAGCTACTCAAGGACTTCGGCCCACTATGGTCTTCCTGCACTGCAACAATGAAGACCAACATAGGGCATGGAGGGTTACCACCTATCATTGCAAGATTTCCATATCCCACAATGAGCAAGGGCTAGGAGGATTTCCCATCATTTGTTATAGAATTACTTCTCCAAACACAAGTCTCGGGCTCCACAAACTGCTCCTGGCTGATCAAACCCTGGGCTCATCAACTGCCACTCTAGAAACCACCTTTTTCCTTCAAGGTGTTGCACACCAGGCTCCAACTTGGACACTATCACATTGTCCTCTAGCATACCATAAGTTCCCAATCTCATCCACACTTGGTTTACTCTCACGCTACCCTCCAACAGTCCACAAGAGACTAAGTCCACGTTGTAGCATATTCTCCTAGTTAGGGAATCCCCAAACATACGATACCCTTACACACGGCTTCCAACGGACTCCACCAATATTCCCTTTTCTCTACAATAGAGGAGATATTACAAAAATATGGGAACATCAATCATGTGCTCACCTAGGACATTTATCCAATTGTCATCAAGGGAACATCAGGAACTCTCCTTATTTCTCTCCTCTTTCCTCTCAATTGATGTGAGTGTTATCACCTTGGCTTCCTCTTAGGCTTCCCAACAGTCCATGTTAGGCTCCTCCAACCAAATCCTAAGGATTCCTACAAATTCTCATCAACTAATCCAAGACTCGTCAAAACAATGACCCAACAAACAGAAAATGTTTCTCCAACAAGCATGCACCAACTCACTATTTTAGGGAACTTGGGTTGTTGCAACGCTAGACTGGTTAAGGCACTCCAACAGTGGTCCCTAACGATCCTCTAACCTAGAAATAATATCCATCCAAAGTTGCAGCTTCCTTTCTAATAGGGGAGGAAAGTCGTGGTTGCAATGTTGGGATGTTGCAACCCCATTCAACCCTTCAGCCTCTTTTTTTCCACTGTGGTTTGCTACAGAAAGTTGCCCCCTGACTGCAGAAAACCTTATAAGGGTTATTCCTCCACCCAAACACCCCTAAAACAACCCCCTACCTCTCTTCCTCCAAGATTAGGGTTGCAGACCTATAAACAACTCCTCAGCCTACTAAAACAACCTCCCAACTCCTTCGTTGTCCTCTTCTTGGCTTGTTGCAACTAGGCAGAGAAATTTGAACCCTTTCCTTGAGTTTGTTGCACAATTTGGATGCCCTAAAACACATAAAATCACCCTCTATTTATATCCACATGAGGAGCTCCACGAATTTGTAAAGAGACACATCTATTGGATAAATTTTACTTCAAGCCTAATAATGAGCTCCATCATTAGGTACATTTGGAGGGGTTAATTGTCACCTTTTAGCCTTATTAAGTCTCTTTTTCTCACATTTAATTATATTTTGGTCTTATGTTGCTAGTGTAGATGGTGATTAAGGCTTGTCATACTTCAAATGTTGTTGGAACAGGGTCCCCTAAAAGTTGCGCTTTTGTATAAGTTTTGTATATTTTGGTCTTAATTAGTCTAACGTAGGGGTTTTGGGGTGGGTCAAAGACACTAATGCATTGTAACTGGTCAAGGGTAGACCAAGAGTATGCAAACCACAGTTTGCGGACCATTGGATGCATAGGCTAAATCGGTATAAATAGATGAAACTTTTTTGAGTCATAGGTAGGAAATAATAGAGATTGATGATAGTTGCGAATTGTTAGATATGTTTGGGTTTCTAGGGTAAGGACTCCTACTGGTTGTGTGCATGGAGATCCTCAGTCCTGTTGTGTGTGGACCCTGCTGGCTATGTGCGCAAGCTGTGTTGGATTTTATTGGGTTTTGGAAGCTAATATATGCGAATCTGGTTAGAGTATCTCTGCGTTATCTAAGTTTATGTATTACTGTTGATGCAAACTGTTGGATCTACGGTTGGTTATCTATTGTTGCTACAGATATGTCTTTGTTATAATATGGAGTATTCCTGTGTTCTATTGTTTATGCGTTTATGATATTACTTGTGATATTGCTAATGTGAAGATGCTGATTTGATCTATGACTAATAGTAACTCTGGTAACTGTGGATTATAACTAATTAGCGAACCTACGAATAGATCTGTTTTATAGTTGCGAGAATATCCTTGTTCCTGTCATATGAATCTATGATCTGTTGATTACTGCGATTATAGTTGTTGTACTGATTGATTGGTGTTACGCACGTGGATGCGAAGGTAGTTAGTAGATATGAGCTCTGCGATATAAGTCTGTAACTAGATTTGTTAAATAAAAAGCTGATAAGTTGGGAATGTAGCTCTGCTTGACTTACCTACTCTCTCTCAGGGTACAGAAACCTGGTTCTAACACCCTCCCATACTGCTTCAGGTGAGACTTTGGCCTGCGCAAGTAGGTCACTGCCAAAAGGGCCAATAGTATAGGGGTTTGTTGGAAAACCTTAACCTTCGAACCTGGGTCAGGACCCCTCGAGCCAACAAATGGTTCCGTTGCTGGGACCGGGAGCATTTTGAGAGAGATCGGGTAATGCCAAGAATGCATTGTAGACCTGAGAAGAAAGAGATCGATGAGTGGTTCGAAATTTTTTTTTAGGAATTCGCAGTAAGAGAGAATCGTAGTACAAGGCTAACCACATAAGAGTGGAATAATAAGTACATTTTCATAGAGATCTACAAAATTTTCTTCGTGACATTTGTGATCAAGCTTCAGGAGTGGCTCGTAAGGCTCGTAGATTTCCATAAGTGTTGGAAGGACAAAAGGGTTACACAGTGGACTCCAAAGCTAATCCAGGAGTTAGAAAAGACTGATAACACCATCACACGCACGGTAGATCACTGGGTGGACAGTGTGATAGGAGGATTTGTGATGGAATTTTCAATTGATCAATTTTTTTCCTACACTGAGGCAGAGCGAAGATTCTTAAGGGGTTCCGGGGTAAGTTTCTAAAAACTCTGCCATTAGTAATTAAAAACTTGTTGTGTGAAAAAAGCATCTTGTGTAGTCACACAGAGTGAATGAGCTCTGATCAGAGCGAGGGTACAACGCGCAGTGGTAAATACTATAGAACAAATCAGGAGGGAGATCGATCTGTCTACAATCCAGTAAGATATTCTGATGTGCATAGCTCTCCGTCTATGCCACCTTTGAACCCTCATAGGGGTAATAACTCACCACCTCCACCACCGAAAGACGATATGGCTTCGCACATGAATCTACCCACCTTCAAGGGCGTAGGAGATGACGATATGGATTAGTTTTGGTTCGTCGCAAGATCGGTATGGACTGCGCATAACGTAGCTAGTGATGTGGTGAAAAGGGCGCAGCTATCCCTTGCCTTTGAAGGAAGGGCCTTGGACTGGTATATGGGGTACATCAACCAGCATGTGAATGAAACCATTCAAGAAATTAAGAATGCTTTGAAACAACAGTTCAAAAATCCCAAGTCTTACTCGTAGATAGTGAACGATCTGAAGGATTTCAAGCAAGGACCATCTGAATTTGTATGGGAGGCTGACTAATGGTTAAAGAAGGTAATTAGAGAAGGAGGATTTCTGTACGATGACAAGCAGCACACAGAGTGGTTCATTTCTATTCTGTTTCCCCACCTGCGCGTTCCAATGGGACATCAAGCCATTGAATCGCAGGAAAAGGCCTTGGAAATTGCGATGAAGCTAGAAGCTACACCAAGAGATGATACCCAGTTAGGAGTACATCAGATACAAGGCCATCTAGGAGCAATGCATATGGAGATCTAGAATATGTAGAAGGAGCGAGGAACGAAGGCTAGCCTTGAAATATGGTGCATACGATGCAGGGTGAATGGACACACCAAGGATAACTATCCTCTGCTAGCAGACTACATATGGGCTGGGGGACCCAGTTTGTTGCGACCTAGGGAAGCTGCAAGACCCAGTTCGGTGCTTCGGTGCGATCATTTTCATGTTGCGGGGCTGCACGATACCAACCACTTCCCCTGCCTTGATGCATATGTCCTAGAAATAAAGCAACAAAGGTGCAGATTATGCAGATTGGTAGGCCATGATGAACAGAATTGTTGAACGTACAATTTAATGATAGATTGATGAAATCTATATAGGGTATAGGTGGATTCGTCATCACTAAGATCCCCCTCGGGCATAGGTGGTTCTCCAGCCAGAGGCAGGGGAGGGGGTCGAGGTGGAAGCACAGTTAGGGGGAGAGGACAACTGGTTTTCTATAACTAAGGAGAAATAGAGCACTTTGCAAGAGACTGCGTAAACCCTGCAAGACAATCCTGCAGATACTATAGACAGTTGAATCATGTGATCAAATATTGTCCGATTCTGATGTCCAAAATGCAGGAGAAGAAGCAGACGCCTACGCAGAATGTAAAAAGGGTCAAGGCGGAACCTCGAGATGAAGGGCCAAGTGTTAATGTTATCACACACAATAGCATGACCACTGGAGGAGCTGTAGAAAGAGTTGAGGTGGGGCCTCTCATCCAAAAAGCGGCTATTGAAGGAGAGGGTTTGAACTTATAGGAAGAAAAAGAAACCTTTGTCGCAGCTCGCCAAGACTTTGCAAAGGCTGAGGCACCTACTCCTCTAGCCCGTGTGAACCTCAAGGCAGATGATGAGGTCAAACCATTCCTGCAGGCATATATGAAGCTGCTGTGCAACCAAAGGACCATAGAAAAACTCCAAGCTTTGATAGATAGTTGCACAGAAAAGACAACCCCAGCCATGGAAATTAAGGATGTACACAAACTCTATAAGCATAAGAGACGCACTGGTAGGGAGATGCGGTTAACCGCGCAAATTGGTGACTATGAGATGGATCAGGTTATTTTGGACCTAGGCTCGAATGAAAACGTACTACCTAAGCAAACCTGGCAGTGAATGGGAGAACCTAAATTGGAATGGTCCACTATCCAGTTGTGCATGGCTAATCAACAGAAGATCATACCTTTAGGAAGATTACCAAAGATTGTGGTAGACATTGCAGGGGTCAAAGTACGGGCTGATTTTGATGTCATTCAGATTGTAGAAGATGTGGACCCCTATCCTCCACTCCTAGGATTGGACTGGGCCATAGATATGGGTGGTATTATCAACTTAAAAAATAGGAGCAATGTATTTGAAAGTGAAGGAACATGGGTCATAGTACCGCTAGATCCCACAGAAGGAGAGAGGTATACAGAGTCAGTGCGTGAGGAAGAAGAGGTGGATCACATCTATAAGCTAACTACGAGGGACGAAGACTGGGTAAATCCTACGGTCGATGGTATGCTTTGCTGGTAAAGAGATAGTGAATGATTCTCCGACTCTGACGAGGAAATGAAAAATTGGAAAAATCGGTTGCATGATGTCTCTGCGCTACACTGCCTGCGAATTACAAGGGACTTCCACTTCATATCTTCAGAGGTAAGAGAACTACTCTACTTTGATGACTCTGGTAGTATAAAAGAGTGCGATGAGGATCCGCGCAATGCCTCTATTCCCGAGTTAGAGGGGGAGCACACAGTTGCGGAACCTCCACTACAGACTGTGGACGCTCCGAAGCATCAGAAACTATTGCGTTCGATCCTTGGACATACGGGCTACTACAGAAGATTCATTCTAGGATATTCACTGACCACCGCACCTCTGAACAAATTTCTTAAGAAATATGTTTCATTATTTTGGGATGATGACTGCCAGAAGAGCTTTGAACTACCATCCGAGAAGGGATGGTATCTGCACCTATTCTTAATTGTCCCAATGGGGCGAAGTAATGTCATGTACATGTTTATGTGTCAGGGATTACCCTGGGAATGGTTCTTATGTGGCCTGGGGCCGGAGACATTGATCACCCAGTCGCATTTGCTAGTCGCGAACTCTTGAGTGCGAAGAAAAATTATGCCACCACGGAGAGGGAAGGGTTGGCCCTGGTCCATGCAATACAGAAGTATCTGCACTATCTATTGGCAGGACACTTTAAGATGTTTACAAATCATTCGGCTTTAAAGTCCTTGGTGAATAAGGCTGTGTTGGGGGGGGGGAACTCTGCAGGTGGCTGTTGATGTTTCAGAAATACGATTTTGAAATCATGGTCAAGCCACTGAAGCTGAATGCTGGGCCGGATCACTGGTCCCGACTTGAGACAAGTAGGGAACCCATTAAATTGAGGGAAGGATTTCCTGATGCATAGCAGTTCACCATTGGGGTCATTGATGCGCACTTCATTAATATCATTCAACTCTTGACTACAGGCATGGCATCTGCAGAATGTTCGGTACAACAAAAGAAGGAGTTTCTTACCCAAGCGGCAGATTTTACCATTATCGCAGGTCCTTTATATAAACTAGCACGCTTGTGAAATGTTGTGCAGATACATTCTGGAGAACGAAAGGCATGCTATCGTGGTAGACGCTCACAAAGGCATAGCAAGAGGTCACTACGCAGGCAAGGTAACGACAAAAAAAATCTTGCAGGCTGGGCTATGGCGACGTAGAATTAAATTTGAAAGGAATAAGCTTAGGCTACAGCCGGTGTGCTGGGAGTGCAGGGGTACGCTGAGCGCACCCAAGGTGCAAAAACTAGCCATTGGAATAGGCAAATCGGGTAAAAAGAAAAAATTACCGTTGGATGGGATGGGCAGCTGACATTTAATGAGGCAATTTCTGGAGATTTTTTACCTTTTACTTGATGGTAAGTTCCACATGAAATCTACCCTACCGTTGGGTGATATCCGAAGCTATAAAACAGGTGGGCTAGAGTCGACAAGGGTTTTGTATCGCTTGAATAACTTGTACTTGGCATATTTGTCCTGGACGAAGTTGTGCTGTAAGAATTTCTATGCCTCTAGCATCTCTTTCTTATCTGAGCAATCTACTCCCTTAGATAGTAGCAATCCCAAGTTTGTCTTTCGCACCAGGATGAAGGCTATGAAATCTGCTGAACCTTCGGAACCAGTAATCTCGGCGGAACAGGGCATTAAGGAAGTGTTGGAAATTGAGTCTGAGGCGGAAGAAGTTTTCTTCACCCCAGACACAAAGAAGGGCAAGGAAAAAGCATAAGACTCTGGGAAACCTGTGAAATGGGTTAAGGGGAAACCTCGTGCTTCCCAGCAGAATGTAACATCCCTGAAGGTGGCACCCCAGGCGCGAGCTGCTCAGGAGGAGGCCCAGCCTGCTAGACCAACCAACTGGTTACCTCCCTTCGTCCAGCCACGCAGAACCTCGACACACATGCCAAAGAACCTTGACGGCCTGATCACTTATTTGTAGGTGTCGCTGACCCTGGGAGAAGTCCCTATCATTGGTTACCGTATTGGAAAGCTGCATGAGATCAAATTTGACGATCATGACTTGGCCAGTCTGGGGGCCTTCCCTCAGTTGGCGCCTGAATTATACCTTGACACGATTTAGGAAGAAAATGGGATCAAAAAATTTCCTCAGCACTACGTGCGTGGATTGGTCAGGTCTGGGCTTCTGAACTTGCTACGAATGCCTCACTTCGTTCACTACAATGTGACGGACTGACTAGCCCAACAATTGCTTGCCCTATTTCATGATGGTTGCCTGTGGATCCGAGACAGGATCCCCATCGACGATGCACTGGTGCACAAAATTACTGGCCTTCCCATGCACGGCCCCAACCCTCTGGAGCATGTGGGTAAAAATTATGAAGCGGAAATAGCTGAGTATGTGTGCAAGACCTACCATGTGGAGCGCAATATTCAGGCTTTTATAATCAATTCTATCAGTGACCAAGGCACGTAGCTAGGAATGATGTTGTTGGCGTGCAACATGATGAGAAAATGTCATGTCTCCTTTGTCCCAGCCTACGTAATTTAGTTAGCAGGCCAATGCGAGAAAGGGGTATGTTTTAACTGGGCCTAGTATTTGTGTGATGAGTTTCTGACTAATGTCTGCAAGTCCCAGGAGCAGGGCCGCGCCTTTTGTTATTCCTGGTTATTGTTCCTCATAGCGTTGTTTGCCTGGGAAGCCCCTGAGGAGTCAGTCCTTCCTAAACTTACCCCGGACATGTGCGAAGAAGCTTGCTATGCACACTTGTGGGATTCTAAGGATCCGCAGCATCTTGAGGACAACCAAGTTTTCTAGGTCCTCTTTTAGAGTAGCTTGGCTGTAGCCATTAACTCTCGACCACGGCTGTCCCCTGCCATGTATGACAGATACAAGGACATTGCAGCATTTCAGATCACTATGCACAACGTCCAGATCAAAGCACACAAGGATAAATCTTGGACATCGCTCCCCTACATGGTGGTGGATGCAGATATTGACAACGCCATTGTGCTATGGCCTCCTAACTAGAAGATTGGCTTCAAAACTAGTGCAAAGGGCATCGAAGGGACCATCACATCAAAATTCACCCCCTCTGTCATCATCACGGATACTAGAGGTGTGACCAAGAGTACCAGACAAGACATGACCGCGGTCGCACAAAAGGATGCACAGTAGAAGCAGACCTTTGAGAAAGACATCGAGGCGGGGATTCAGGTAGATTCATAGCCAGCCTTAGGAACATAAGGACTGAATGTAGGAGGACCTGCCTCCCCCCATGGCACGAAGCGAACAAACGAACCTGTCAAAATGCCCCACAAGAAGCAGCGCTCCTAGCGGACGGCATGTGACGAGACAGTCACATCGAATAATGTAGACCTTGAACAAATCACGATTATGGTCATTCTGGCTATGGAGGATAGATGGGTAGCCTTATAAGAGCAGAAAAAAGTTGTGATCAACACCATCCAAGCCGAACTTCGGGCACTACAGATGAAGATAGATACATTGTAGACCACTGCGAAGCACGCGGAGCTCGAAAACGTGATTCACCGCCTTTACGCAGATGTTACCATAGATATCTCGGCCATAGCCACCCCTCAGGCGAAGGTTGAAAGGTTGGTCGTAGAACTGAAGGCCTCCCGCGAGGAAGTTTAGATGGTCCAGGCATGAATGGAGCAGCGGATCGCCGACCTCCAAGCTAAGTTGCAGCCTGAAACACCTCCGAAGGTATGGGCCCAACTGCGCTAGTCACTGAGGCTACGAACACCATTACAGGGCAAATCACGCAGGGTACCCAGTTATTAGAAACGGCCATGCAGCTATGGACCAAGGTCTAGTGTGACTCGATCCTACGTAGCATCAACTAGGACCTGCTGCAGAAATAACAAGAGT
This sequence comes from Pinus albicaulis, assembly GCA_034641835.2. Taxonomy (NCBI): domain Eukaryota; kingdom Viridiplantae; phylum Streptophyta; class Pinopsida; order Pinales; family Pinaceae; genus Pinus; species Pinus albicaulis. The sequence goes on along the minus strand of CM076571.1, from coordinate 693,217,143 downwards.
TCGAGACATTAGAAGCTACCCTGCCCACTTTATTTCCTGCTCAATGCTTGACATAGTTGCGCACCTGTCACGCCCTCCAAGCTGATATTGATGAACTTTGGCAAAAGAAGAACGCCCTCAGTGACCGCCTAAAGCCTTGGGTTACTGAGGCCCTCAAGTTTTCACAACATGTAAATGTTACGGTTAAGCAGTTGAACCAGACTCTGGAGAGTGTCACCACCGCGACAGAAGGCCTGATTTCAGAAAATTTGGTTGACATCGCACATAATTCCGCTGCTCAGAGTGAAGGCGTGCTACCTCCATTAGCCAAGGCGATCAAATTTTTGCAGGAACAGGTGGAAACCCACCATCTCAGTGACTCGGGATGAGTCACAAGATTGTGTTGGGGGACTGTTGGAATAGGGTCCCCTAAAAGTTGCGGTTTTGTATATTTTGGTCTTAATTAGTCTAACATAGGGGTTTTGGGGTGGGTCAAAGCCCCTAGTGCATTGTAATGGATCAAGGGTAGACCAAGAGTCTGCAAACCATGGTTTCTAGACCAATGGATGCATAGGCTAAATTGGTATAAATAGATGAACCTTTTTTGAGTCATAGGTAGGAAAGAATAGAGATTAATGATAGTTGCGAATTGTTAGATCTGTTTGGGTTGCTATGGTAAGGACTCCTACTGGTTGTGTGCACAGAGATCCTCAGTTCTGCTGTGTGCGGACCCTACTGGCTGTGTGTGTAGGCTGTGTTGGATTGTATTGGGTTTTGGATGCTAATATATGTGAATCTGGTTAGAGTATCTCTGTGTTATCTGAGTTTATGTATTACTGTTGATGCGAACTGTTGGATCTACGGTTGGTTATCCATTTTTGCTACGGATCTATCTTTCTTATAATACGGAGTATTCCTGTGATCTATTTTTTATGCGTTTATGATATTACTTGTGATATTGCTGATGCGAAGGTGTTGATTTGATCTATGACTGATAGTAACTCTGGTAACTGTGGATTATAATTGATTAGAAAACCTGCGAATAGTTCCGTTTTATAGCTGCGAGAATATCCTTGTTCCTGTTATATGAATCTATGATCTGTTGATTACTACGATTATATTTGTTGTACTGATAGGTCAGTGTTACACACACAGATGCGAAGGTACTTAGTAGATATGAGCTCTGTGATATAAGTTTGTAACTAGATCTATTAAATACAAAGCTGATAAGTTGGGAATGCAGCTCTACTTGACTTACTTGTTCTCTCTCAGGGTGCGAAAACCTGGTTCCAGCAACCTCCCATACTGCTTTGGGTGATACTTTGGCCTGCGCAAGTAGGTCACTGCCAAAAGGGCCAGTAGTATAGGGGTTTGTTTGCAAACCTTAACCTCCGAACCTGGATCAGGACCCCTCGAGCCAAAAAAATCCTAACATGAGTTAAATGCAGGATAATCATGAAGATATTGCACTTTTGATGAAGATTTTTCAATTAAATATTGGATTAGACAACAAAGAGATATTCTAGGGGAATTTTCCACCTCCTTAACTCCCAAAATTGGCCAAGGGATCCTCGATATTCCCTCCAACAACTCGAAATCAAAGGCATCCAAGCAAACTAAATATCAAGTGCACCAAAGCTCCACTTCTCTTACAGTAAAAGTGGACACATCACCTACTTTTTAGGTATTTTTTGGTAGCTACCCTCTAGGTTAAATAGGGCTGAGAAAGAGCTCATTAGGATTCGAACTTTGAAGGAAGCTAATAGACTCTTATCTCGTGTAATAGTTTTTTGAGACTTTTATGATTATGTAATGAGACTATTTTCTGCAATAAGATGAGTATTCAAATTGTGCTTCATTGAGTTATTTTCAGAGGGATAGGCTTGTGGGTTAGGTCCCAATCCATTGGCGTTAGTCGATCTTATGTATTCATGCTTATTTTTATGTCATTGTAGCTAGTTTGATTTATGTTTTTTTAGCTAGTTTGCTTAAATTTCAATTCATTGTTTTTAGTTTGCTTCCATTTGCCTTTTGTTGTAGTTAAGATTTCTTAAATGTTGGTAGAATCAGTGATCAACTCAGAAAGTTGTGTGTCAAGCCTCTCTCTCTCATGTATTTCATTAGAGCTTGATGAGGGCAGAGCTTCTCCACAGGCCAAATTTTCTCTTTATTTTATGATTTCTTGGAAAGAATAGTTATGTTGTTGTAGTCTTATGAACATGTTTAGGATGTTGAGTTAGATTTCTGTTTGAATGTTGAAGTAGATTTGCTTTCCAAATTCAACTCATCTTTTCTATTTCCTTCATCATGAATTTTTCAATTTTTTTTGCATGAACAGGTAGTTTTCTTGCAAGTTCAAGTAGCACATCAAAGGATGATTTCACCAAAACCCTTAGCTTCATTTCTCACCCTTCATCGACCTTCTTTTCATCAAATCGCCATCAGCCCTATTTTCATATTGTTCACCTTCACACCGTGAGAAAAATCTAGAGGTGCAAGACGGGCTTCTCAAGAGGTTATGAGCTTGGACAAGGGGTTGGCCACCTTCCACTCATCCAAACACACCTTCACTCCACTTTCCCTATGATTTTCTCCACCATTTTTGGCCTCAGATTGCCCTCGGATTGTTTCCTGTAGCAATTCAGGACTTTCATGTAGCACTACAGGAAACCTGTAACAACACTTGTAGTAGAACCAGTGGGCCTCTCCTTAAGCCCAGAAACCACCATCCACATCATCCAGACCTGCCAAAACCACCCAAACACCTTCAGCCTTTCACCCATGAGTTCAAGCCCTTCCTAAACCACCTTATCGCTTTCTCCTCCTAGTTGCAAAACAGTGCATTTACAAGCATATTTAGGTCATGAGTAGATGCATGAGTAAAAGCATGATAGTTAAAACATGAAGTACACAGGGTTTGTTTATCCATTTGGCCCAATAATGTGTGATTAGGTTAGTATTATTTATGCAATTTCAATTCAGCAATTTACTTCATGAAAGATGCCTAGTTTGCTTCCATTTCTTGCCATAGCTTAATTTGTAGATTTTTTTCATTGCAGAGTAGCTAGATGTACTTTCTTGCTGCATAATAGTTCTTTGATTTATGATTCTGTAATGGATTTGAATCATTGTAGTCTTAGGTCTAAATTCATAAGTGTGACAGACTTCATTCATAAACCCTAGAAATAGTACCCTTTTGTAGAGCTCAGGAGAGGATGACATGAGTAGAATGCATCGTTGTGTATATAGCACTGTCACCTCCAAGTTTGTATGAACCTGGGGTTGATAAAGTAAAGTAGAGTAGCCTCTGGGAGTTGCAGCATTCTTGGTGCAATACCAGGGCTCACCACTTTTTGGCGTCGTTGTCAGGGAGGTGTCTAGTAGATGCTTTGATTTTGTTTTAGCATTCTTTGTTTCTTTACTTTTACATGTTGTTTCAAAAAAATATTAAAAAATACAAAAAAATTTGATTTTCATGCCTTGTAGGAGTAGGGATATTCAAGGAATTTTTTTACCTAAAACCCCCACATGACCACATAGTCACCCTTCACTCTTCTTCAGTAGCTGTGAGGTTGAGCACACCATAGGTGAGCCTTTCAAAAATTTTGAAGAACCTATTGGGTAATAAGAAGATCTTGTTTCAACAGAGGAACCTGCTTCACCTATTCAAACCATGGTTGAAACTGAAGCACAGGTAGCCTTTCCCATTATAAAGGCAGATTGGGAAACTAAAATGTAAAACATCAGCCCCTCAACCCTTCCACATTTCCATGGACTTACCTTTGAAGGCCCTGACACTTTCATGTTTGAATTTGTTGTTGTCTATAGGACCTATGACTATGCCTCAGATGATCAAAATATGAAGTTATTCCCATATAACCTTAAGGATGCATCCTTGTGCTGGTTCATGGGTCTACCTAGGAACAACATCACTACCTGGGCACAGATGCAAGAGGCCTTCGATAGAAAGTACAAGGACTACTATAGGTCCAAGGAAATTAAAGAGGAAATATTTAGGATGACTCTAGGGCCTAATGAATCCCTAGAGGACTATGAAGATAGGTTCCAGTTAAACTATAAGAGATCCAATTGTACCCTTAATCATAGATCACTTAAACTAGTACTTCTCTGAGGGATCAGAGAATAGGTGGTAGAAACCCTCAACATGTTATTAGGAGGAGATATCTACCAGCTGCCTTATGAGACAATCAAAATTGTCTTCAACAACCATTCTAGGGTAGCTAGGAAGAAAGACATAGCTATCCAAAGTATAACCAATACCCCTTCCTCTTCCACCTCCATCAAGCATGAGATTGGAAATATGTTGGAGGGATTTAAAAGTGATATGTTGCACACCTTTGCCTTAAAAATGGACACAATGCATATCAAGAGGAAGAAAGAGGAAGAAAAAAGAGCCTTGGCTATATTTTGCCCTAAATGTACTAGAAAACACCCTAGAAATGAATGTCCATTAAATGTCATAGATTTTTGCTTAGTCCGTGAGGAGAATCATGCCACAGAAAATTGTCCCTCCTTACCGAGACTCAAAGTTGCATATCAAGGAAAGGAAGTAGGAACAGAGCAACTATGTTTCATCAACCAGATAAGGCCTCAAGGCCCTCGGTCAAATCAACAGGGTATGCAAGGTGCACCTTATTCCTACTATCACAACAATCAGAATTCACCTATGCAATCTTGGTACACCCACACTCCTACATCCTGGCCTACACCTCCTACTTGGCCTTACAACCCTCCATATCATCCTCAGCCTATGAACCAACCATTTCAGGAGTATGTTCCTCAAAAACCTCAATGGAACAACCCATCCCAAGGGTGGAGGCCTCAACATAATCAAACGCCTACTCTAATGTCTCCACCCCAACCTTAGCCTCATCTTACTCATGCTACTCCACCCAAGCTGCCTCAGATGCCCGCAAAGCCCAAACCAAACCTGAAAAACAGACATGCACACCAAGTTTACAATGGAGAGAAATCCTATCCAGCTTATGCTGTGGAGATACAGGAGATATATCCTAGGTCGGGAAGAGTACTCCTATAAAACCATCCTCCATCTCCACCTATAGAGGTGGAGGAGGAAAAGGAAGAAAGTAACACTCAGATCCAACAAATTCCTTTTCTTGAGCACTTGATCCACTCCAGTCAACACACCACAGAGGAGACCGAAATTCTGGGAGAAATGAAAAAATTATGTAAAAATATCCCTTCTCCATGCCATTAAGGATGTCCCTATTTATAATAGGATCATTACGGAAAAGTGTTTCAAGAAACCTGGGAGAAAGAAGAAAGATACCCCCACCATCAATGTAGTAGGACAATTATTCAACTTAATGCTGGGAAGGGTGATCTTTCCAAAGTGCCTGGACCCTGATAGTCTAGTTGTAGATGTGCACATAGAAGGTGTCATAGTCCCCAATACATTGATTAATCTTAGGGATGCCATCAATGTTATGACCAAGGAAACTATGCTTAAACTCAACCTCCTAGGGACTTTGAGGAAAACCACAATAGTTTTACAACTTGCAGATCGGTCCACACTAACTCTGGAAGGAATTGTTGAGGATGTGATAGTTTCAAATGACCCTTGGGAGTATCCTACAGATTTCCTGGTTCTCCTGCCAAAAACCAAGTTTAATGGATATCCTCTCATTCTAGGGAGACCTTAGTTAGCCACTGTCGATGCTTACATCAGTTGTCGGGTCGAAAACATGACTATTAAGAATGGTCCCTTGTCTAAACAACTGGTGTTATATCCTCCAACCCAGCCTTCCATTGACCACGACCTACCTATAAGATTGGAGGATGAAGAAGAAGATGAAGTATACAACGCTACACCCTACCCCATTTGTACCATAGATGTCATTCTTAGAGGGGGGAAGCTTGATGAAGATGAACTCATTGACCAAGTCATTCAGAACCAGTCCCCCACTGACAGCCCACTTGAAAACCTAGTCAAAGAATCTGAAAGCCACCCTTGGATGGAACTGCACTCAGTTGACTCAACATATGAAACCACCAAGGCTATGTAATTTGGCCCATCCAAATCTCTGAAAATTAGCTCAAACCTCTTAGATAGAGAAGAAGAGCAGCTATGCCAGCTTTTGAAAGAAAACCTAGAATCATTTTCTTGGGACTACAAGGACATGAAAAGGGTGCATCCCTCGGTGTGAAGACATCATATTTACATTAAAGAAGGATGAAAGCATGTGCGCCAACCCCAAAGGCGGATGAACCCTATTACACCCCTCTATTTCACAATATCACCAGGTGACTGATTATTTTCTCTTTACAAATTTTGCATACTTTACATAGATGTCAATATTCAAAATATTTCCCAAAGCAAGAACCAAATAAAGCAGCAGAGAGACAAGGAGCAGCGTTAGACCATTAGCAAAGACAAAGGTAGTAGAGAAAGCAGTTAAGGAAGAAAAACAACAAGAGAAGATTCTTGAACGAGATTTGGTCAAGTTGTGCACACATTCGGGTTGATTTGTGAACACTAAAGCAGGTCAAGTCGTGAACATGGGGCAAGTATTCTACAAACAACTAAGAAATGAATGGGCACAACCAAAGAAACAAGGCCGAAAACCACAGTAAGGGAGCAGTGAGGACCATTGGATCTAAGCAATGATCAACGACAAATATTCAATCCCATTCACAGATCGCAAGTTTTTCAGGATGGGCGCAAGGGTAAAGGTTAAAGTTAGCAACATGCAATTTGCAATGAAGTGGGACCCATTCACCTGTGGCATGTAAATAAGGCTTACTTGCCCGCACTTCGCAACCCACAATTTTTTAACCTTACCTCTTAAGACTTATGCCAAATCTTGTTTTTCCGCCGACGTGATGAAGTGGGACCCATCATACCTTACCACATTATCAAAACCACCTACAAACCTTGATTCCACCTTATTCCTTACCTTCCTCCGTTTCGCACTCCCTGACTCTTAAGTACCCACAAATCGCACTTCACATATTCTTCCACTTAAATTTTAAGTCCCGATTGCAATTTTCGATGCGCTTTGCCCCACCACGGAAGCTCCACCCCCCACTTTGTAGCCGTTTGAAATACATTGAAATACATTGACTTATCATATGAAACTTCATAAACTTACCTTACCGCTGATATCGTTCGCTGCTTTATAACTCCGCCAATACAGTGGGCTCCATCCTCCTTGCCACGCCATCCTTCGACAACACAAATCGCATTTCGCATAGTTAAACTCTGGTACTTATAAAAAAACTTAAAATTTGTGATTTGTGGGTTGTGGTCAGGTCCCACCTTCCCTCCACGTCACCTCCTTTCTCCTCGCGCTTCGCACTTCTCATATTTTAGAATTTACTCCCCCGCGCTTACAGCTAAATGTTAAGATTTTCGATTGTGATGTGGTCGGTCCCGCCTTCCCTCCACATCACCTCCCACTTTGCATCACATCGCCGATTCCTTTTCTTATATCATAAATTGAAAAAATTGTGAAATGCGATGCTGCCACGGATGCCATAAAGTTCAGAATTAAAATATAAAGGTTTTCAGATCCAGTATATTGACTTTTTACGTTGTTTTACTTAGAAAAAGGGTTAAAACACGGCCAAAAAAATTCGCGTAGCAAAAGACACCAAGGGTTGATTCGGGCAAGGCATTTTTACAAAAATTGTTATGTGATAACAACAGAAACAGAAAAGGCAGCAAACTCATTGGCACAGTCACTAATCAATGTAAAGTGGCTAGCACCGCAGCAAACTTAATTTCCCAATGTCGATCTTTTGGAAAATAGTGCTAGATGTCAGAGCAATAATTCATTGCCTCTTCGGGATTGTCACATGCCACCTTCAAGCCTACCTTTGATCTTACAAAGAGCCATCAAAGCTTTTAGATACTTGAAGAGTTACCAAAATTAATTCCACTAGAAGATACTTGAAGAGTTACCAAAATCAATTCCACTCGCGATGTTCTGTCAGATATTTTCTTTTTTCAAGCCTTGCATAGCCATACCTGTCTAATTTTCAGTTGTTTGTAATAATTGAAGTTTTCCAAAGTAGATTAGGGAAACTGACTCAAATTTTAGTTAAATACTGCTTGAATTTTCATAATCAAGGGTTGGATATTGTTAGCCCCTGCATTGTAAGAATTACTATATTGGAGCGTTGTAATTGTAGAGTTGGACATCAATAATCAAGGACCATTTACAGGATTCTGATCTGTGTGAAAATGGTGATGTGTTATTTCTATGTTTAAATGTTTTTGTTGTTTCCTTCGTTGTGCATTTGTTCATCTAATTGTAAATCAGAAATTTTACATAACAGATTTGTTGTCGAAGCACCTTAATTTTGTCTGCACTTACAATCTGAATGTTTTCTATTGAAGTCTGATTAAGGAATTCTTAACTACTCTTTAGTCACAACTGAACCCTACTAATTCTTTCACCTCATAATTCATATTGCTCTAAAGATCCATCTAGCACAGTTATCTTGCCCGGTGATGCTCTTGATGTTAATGTGCCATCCTAGCCTTTTGACTCCATAGCCCAATGGATTAGTCCCTGCAGCTCTATCTGTCCAACCACACAATCAATCAAAAAAAAAACCCTCATAATCTCTATAACTAGCCTAATATCAACAGTTAGAATTATCAAGTTAAATCATACAAAATAGAGAGAGCCCTCTCTGAGTCTAGGAAGGCTAGGTCCTAGACTCCAAAGTGGTTTGATGTTTTCCTTTGTCATTTGTTCTTGCTAATCTTACAAATTACAGATTGACAACAAACCCAACTCTAAAAGACATAGTCAAGGAAAAACTTCAGAAATTGTTGGATGAAGGTTTCATTTATCCTATATCAAACAGTGAGTGGGTATCTCCTCTTGTCCTAGTCCCGAAGAAGAATGGAAAATGGTGAATCTATGTTGATTATCAGTAATTCAACAAATCCACCAAGAAGGACCATGTCCCTTTGCCCTTTATAGATCAAGTCCTAGATGGCCTTGCAGGAAAGAAGATATTTTCTCTCTTAGATGGGTTCATGGGTATAAGTAGATCCAAATTAGCCTTGAAGACCATGACAAGAATAATTTCACATGTCCTTGGGGTACCTTCACTTACAGAGTCCTACCCTTTGGGTTGTGAAATTCCCGAGCTACCTTCCAAAGAGTTGTCTTGAGAATTTTCTCTAATCTAGTCCATGACTTGGTTGAAATCTACATGGATGATTTCACACCCTATGGGGATGAATTCCAGGAAGCTCTCTCCAATTTGGGAAAAGTGTTGAGAATATGCATTGAGATGCATCTCTCGCTGAGCCCAGAAAAGTTTGAATTATTGAAAAGAACAGGAGTAGTATTGGGACACTCAATCTCCCAAGTTGGAATACAAGGAGAAGAGAAAGATCATCAGAAAAAGTGCCCCTTTCACTTGGAATGGGGGGAATCTCTTCAAGCTAGGCCTTGACCAAATTCTCAACAGATGTGTGAGGGAGGAAGAATTTTTTGACATCCTCTCTACATGTAATGATAGCTCTTGTGGAGGCCACTTTGCTATAAAAAGGATAGCCTTCAACGCTTTGTAGGCAGGTTACTATTGGCCTACCCTTCACTAGAATGCCAGAAGATACACTAGAAAGTGTGACCAGTGCCAAAGGATGGGGAAACCAACACAGAGGGATGAGATTCCTTTGCACCCTCAGGTGGCTCTTAAGCCATTTGAAAAATGGGGCATGGACTTCATTGGACCCATTTATCCACCATCTGGCCAAAAAAAGTATATTATAGTCTGCACTGACTACCTGACAAAGTGGGTTGAAACAAAAGTTGTAAAGGTAGCAACCGAGGAGAAGGTAGCAGAATTTTTTAGAGAGAGTGTGTTCTACAAATTTGGATACCCCAGAGAAGTAGTCACTAATCAGGGGGCACAATTCACATATCATCTCATTAAGAATGTTCTGAGGAGGAATAAGATAAAAAAAAATACTTCCACTGCCTAACACCTTCAAGAAAATGGCCATGTGGAAGTGACCAACAGAGCCTTGGAGAGTATCCTCACCAAGGTCATGAGCAGCAGCAGAAAATATTGGGTGGACAGATTAGCGGAAGCTACTTGGGCCTACAACACTACTTGGAAAACAACAACATATTTCACTCCTTATGACTTGGTCTATGGGAAGGAAGCTCTACTTTCAATTGAATTTGAGTTCAACACCTTAAGGATGGCAGTTGAGTTAGACCTAGACATATCAAAGGCCCAACAAGAGAGGTTGCTATAATTAAATGGATTGGATGAGTTCAGGACGGAAGCACTCCTTCACACAGAAGTGATTCAGCTGCAAAGGAAGGTCTGGCATGAAAAGCACATTAAGGAAAAGACCTTTCAAGGACATTGGGCGATGTTGTATGACTCAAGGTTTAAGGATTTTAAAGGAAAACTGATGACAAGATGGCTGGGACCCTACAAAGTGGAAAATTTTTATGACAATGGCACATTTCAGATCAGAACCATAGATGAGGAGGGTATTCCCCTAGTTTTAAATGGTTACAAGCTTAAGGTTTACAAAAAGCCCCTATCTAGGGCAAAATTTATAAATTCCATAAGCAGGGAGGTGTATGCCATGGGAATCTCAATCGTTTCCAGTGCCTCCCCCTCCTAGAAAAAAGAAAAATAAAAATGCATGGGTGAAAACCTCTATGAGGCACCCAAGGCCAACTCCAGGGTTGAAAACCTCCATGAGGCAATCATGGAGAAAAAAAAAACAGAAAAATAAAAAAAAAAGAAATAAAAGATCCTTGGGTGAAAACCTCTCTGAGGTGCCCAAGGCAGGTTTGTGGGTTAAAAACATCTGTGGAGGCAGCCCACTTTCCTACAAAAAAAAAGAGAGAAAAAAAGAAACAAAAGAAAAAAAGAGAAAGAAAATACCTATGCACTCATTTTTTTTTCTGTTTTGCAAGCTATTGATCAAAGATGGTTTTTGGATCCAGAGGAGCTTTTATTTTTCACTTCTCTCTCTCTCCTCTGCTTACACACTATTAGTCATCAATAATTTTTGCTGATGTCAAAAGATGACTAAGGAATGGTCCAAGATTTCTAAAAACAAAATTTGATAAATATTGTGAGTTTTAAAGATCTCACTACCTTCATCATCCTAAGTCAAACTATCCCACTAAAATTTTCCCTCTCTGCCTTCTGAAGTTTCACCTCACTGTTCCAAAAATATTTCATTATTGGCCCTATTAACCTCATTTTCACTACCTCACCCCCATTCTCATTCATGGCCTTTTTCCTCTGAAATACCGATTTCTTCCTTTTCTAAAAACCCTCATGAAGCATCCCCTTGTTCATCATTTCCATTTACATATATTAAAAAATGTAAAAGCTCTCTTTTACATGTTTAAAACTAAGTTTTTAGCCTATCGGGCCCTTTAAATTTATTATAAAACTATGTTTTATGTATAAAACCCACCCTTTGATGAAATAGGCCTTAAGCCCTTTTTCCTTCTTAGCCCCAGCACCCTTTACCCTCATAATACCACGACCTCTGCTATTCTTAAAGCCCTTTCCCTTCATAAACTAAGCCTCCACCCTTTAATTTTATTAAACCCCCATAACATTATAAACCCCCCCCCCCAACCTTGACCTTTGAAATATCAAAAGTGGGCCTCGCCTCTCATTACACCCGGCGCCTTTCCATTAACCTTACAACTTAAAATGTTTCAATAAAATTGAAGGATTTGGGCCCCATCCTCCATTTAACCCCTCCATCCAACCATAACCTGCCACTTGTCCTCCACTTCTCCCAACCCAACCCACTGTTCGTCGTCTCCCGATACGCGACAACTGTCAATCTCCCATCCCGAGATCCGACGCCCAATATTACATATCGCAAATAAAGTTTCGATGGGCTTAGAATTTTGTGACACACGTGAAATCAGTGGTTTTACCCTGCCACGTGTCTCATCCTGAGACATATTGCGCAACCCTCACAAAAAACCATTAACTACCTATTCTCCGCGCGATAAACCATTTCCGGTTTTCGAAAACCCCTATCCTCTGCGCCCTTTTTCAAAAGATTCCCACCTCCCGTTCAAACTTCTCCTAGTTTCACCTCTAGAACCCTGCTCCCTGCACCCTCTCCTCCTCTGCAAACGCCCTCCGACAGTCCAAAACCCTGAAAAATGCAGTGAAACCCTCCCGTAGGCTTTTTTACTAATTTTTTATGTTTTTGCAGGTTTTTAATGGCGGACATAAATGAATATATTCCGCGGGACCAAAATTGGTCACAGAAAAGTCCCTGGATGACGATCCAGGAGCTCATAAAGGATCAATAATGGCTGGAGGGTCTGTGCCAATATTTTCATCGATGAAACATGATCATCGATGGATCGAATGAACCCGCCATCCACGAAGAAATCCTCCCCTGCACACAGACAACTGAAACAGTCAAAGACACAGTGAAAGGAAGAAATTAGAAGGATTAAAGAGCTAATACTAATCACAAGCCACAATAAAAGGGTTATCCAGTCAAAGCAGAAGATTAAAGAAAAGCAGACATTGGACAGATTAAAGGATAAAGGCAAAATAATCATAAAGATAAATCAAATATTAAAGAAACAGAAAAGAGATCACAAGCAAATTAAAAGAAATATCATAAAGAGAGAAAGTCAAAGCCTAAAGACAGAGTTTAAAGGCCTAATAACAGATATTAAAGATAAAACAAAGGTCAAATTAACCCAAATCAAATCTGAATGACTCAGCCTATGGCAGTTACTCTTCTCAAAAGATATTTTTGCCACCTAGTGCTTTATTTCCTTCAATGAACCATTTAGGCAGTTATTGAGCCTAGTCAGAGATATTTATATCTGCCAAAAAGTTATTTTAAAAGTTACGAATAGGCCTTAAATTCAAACATTTCACCTATATTCCCTTAGAGGTTAAGATAGAAGTTATTATTCAGAGAAATATATGCATATATTCCTGCCTTGAGCCTTGCATGGTCTTCAAGGTTAGGAATTCATTAAATCTGTAATAAATGACACTCAAATCCTAGCTTAGCTCCACCTCCTCATTTGCAGATAAATACTGCATCTGAACTCATTATCTTGTTGGCATTTGATGACTCTTTGAAGTAATACATAGTCTCCTGGAAGTTGAAAAGAAATTGATGTCTTGGAACTTGTGGATGCCCTGATTTATTTGTTGATGGAGGAGGCTAGATTACAGGATCCCTGAGCCTGGTTGTTGGTGAAGTGCTTCTAATCCGTTATTGCTATTTCTTGTTTTCATTTTGTTTCCATCTTTCTATGTTGCAGTAGAGCAAAAGATTTAGGCTAAGAAATGTCTTTTGAAAGCACCTTAGTTCTGTTTGTTCTTCACTGCCTTAATGTTTTCTTTTGCTAGGAAATTTTAGAGAATTCTTAATTGCTCTCTAGACCCCCTAAGCTTGTTTATTTCATGAATAGTTTAATAAAGTTGGTATCAAGAATGATTTATGGCTAACCCTACTTCCTTGATGTCACTAAAACACTGTTTTTGAGGTCTCCCTCTAAAGTACCATTACTTAAAGTCTGCCAAAGAGGTTTTTTTTCAATCATACCCTTTGTACTTGCTTAAATAATTGTTTTAGAGATCTTCATAGCTATAATCAAAGATGTTTAGGTGTTCCCTCTTCTCTTATTACAGTTATATGTGTGTCTTGAATGTTTTTTGTCCTTGAAGGTGAAATCACTAGAAGTTAAATGAGTTTCTGACCTTCTTTATTTCATTGGAAATGTTTGTCTTGAAAAATTATCTACTTTAGTTGAATCAAAGAATTTATGGTTTTCCCTGTCTATTGATTACCTCTTCATGCTTATGATATTTAAGTCCCTTTGTTAAAAAGTACATATGATAAAGGATTCTTAATTGCCCTTTGTCCTAATTTTTATTCTTACTATTGATGTCCATCTCATTACCCCTCAAAACCTTGAATATCCACTGACCAAGTTAGATTCTCCCTGTGATGCTCCCTGATCCATTGATGAACTTATCATGACTCTCATAGACTCCATTGCCCAATGTCTTAGAGATTTCCTCATTCTATCTATGCTGCTTGATCATCATACCCAACCAAAACAATCAAATAAAACCCTGTACTTAATAACTAGCCTAAAATCAACCATTTAAAGTAAACAAGCTTATATCTTTTGCAAACAAATAGAGAGAGCCCTCTCTGAGTCCAAGAAGGCTAGGTCCTAGGACTCTGAAGACTAGTATGATGTTGCCCTATCCATTTAGTCCACCAATCTGCTAAATCATGGGATTACAACACACACTCCATGAACCACTCCAACATGCACCCATTCCTTCATTTCACCCCTCATATAGGTAGAAAACCCCATTTTTTCTCCTGACTGTAATTGCTACAGGCAAGTCTAAGAGCTAGAGGATTCGTGTAGCACTACAGAAAACTTCTGTAAATGCTACAAAAAACTTATTCATGAAGGAAGGAGCTCTCTCAATGATTTCTAAGCTTCAAGGAGAGCATGATAATTTATTTTTTTACTATACCTACCACTACTAACTCCTCATTTCATTCCATGAACAAGGATTCACTCTCTAAACCCTATGTTGCACCATTAATAGCTAGATAATCTAAAACTTGGCATGAGACCTATCCTCTTACCTATCCACCACTCCATTCATTCCATGACTCCATTCATAACCTCCACAAACCATTTCCCTTCATTTATAAGCAAGTTGAAGCAAGAAGAAGCAAAAAGAAGACTGGTACATGAAATTGGACTGTTTCTTGTAGCAATTCTGTGTATGGCACAGCGAGGCCAAGAGCTAAAGAAATTTGATGAAGATGGCTTCAAAAGACCATCAGAAGACTCCAGGAGAGCGAGCACACCATCCAAGGCACCTGAAGACCTCCATGCAGCACCTGTAAGAAGAAAAGACAAAAAAAAAGATTAAGCAACTCACTCAGAAAAAAAGCAGCTCACTTAGAAAACAAGATGCTCACTCAAAAAACAAGTTGCTCACTTAAAATAAACAAAAATAAATAAGTTAAAAACAAGATGAAGATCATGACTAAAACCAAAAGCTCTATCTCCTTGCACCAGCTCATTCTGCAACACACCAACACCAAGTAGGCTTAGGTATGTCCCTTCACCTCTCACTATGCATTCATAATGACAAAAATAGTTTATTGTCGAGGGTTAGAGACTTAAAATGAAAAAAGGTGGCCAATTAACTTGGCCACCTTCGTAAAGATAAACTGAAGGAAAAGTAAAAGTTACATTCCACTTGGGCAAGTAAAATCAAGTCAAGAAGGAGTGAATGAGTACGAAGAGGTGATCACGAGGTTATGCAATCATTAACTTGAGTGGGACCAACGGTCTCAAAGAGGAAAACTCGTGTTAAGTACGAGTCAGCACCCTGCTCCAAATTTAGTTAAAAGCCCATAAAGGTGAGTTTTGCCTCATTATACTTACTTCATTGAGCATTTTGAGAGACGTGAGAGCAAAAGAGAAGTGGGAGACATTAGGGAGAGAAGCATCGAAGTCAGAGCTTTCATGCACCGTCATGCTACAAGAACCAAAGAATTGCTACAGACAACTGCAAATGAATATCAGCAAGAATTCAGAGGGAAAAACAGAGTCACCTATGGGTGAAATTGCTTCGTAAGGCCACCATCTCCCAAGAAAAAACACCAGAGGACAAAGGTAAGTGGTTTCCACCCTCCATAATTGAAATTTATCCATGAATTTTGCACACAACAAGTTATAATTTGGCAATTAAAGGGTAAAAAATATTTTCATGTGTTTGAGACCATAATTTCCAAGATCTCTTCACATAAATCTCAAACATCTTACCACCTTCCTGTAATAGCCATAACAATGGGAGGGGGATTTAACAAAAGGAATCCCACTGATATTAAAATAATAATTCAACGTCCTCAAGTCATGGAAATTTTCAGAAACTGCCAATGGCTAGGTTTCTTCGAGCTTTTGAAAGGTTTGGATGAGGATATAGCTCCAGAGTATGCAATGTCTCTACAATTACACTCATAGGACAGAGCCACCACTGTGGTTAGGGGCCTTTCCATCACACTTTCACCTGAACTAATCAGCAGAGTCACCACTTTTCCTTTAGGATTTAAGTGGGTTAAATAAAGGATGTGAAGCACTGCAGCCAATAAAATCTCATTTATGTCAGTAGAAGAATACATTGAGGACAAGAATGGAGTGAGGAGAGAAAGCCTTCCATATCCTTGGGATGAAGTAGCCTTTCATATCATGAAATTCATTTACTGTGAAGGCAGACTTAGTGTAGTCTATGGGTAACATTTCAGGTTGTTGAATGAGATTAGGTTTCAAGGAGAACTCCCTCTAGAATAGAGATTGAGCATCCCTCATTTCCTCTTGAACTCAAATAACGGACATGAGCAAAAAGGTGAAGGAAAGAAAATACCATAATTTGGCTCATCATGGCCTTATAAAACTCATAGTGAATGATGCTCTAAGAAGATTAAACTTCCATGTATCTTGGTCCTCATTCATAGACATGGATATGGAAGCCTTCATAGCCACCCAAATAGGATAAACCTCTTCCTCTAGTCTTAGAGAGAGGGAGGTAGAAGAAGAAGAAGAGGAGGTAGAAGAAGAAGAGGAGGAGGTTAAAGATGAGGAAGAAAAAGAAGAAATGGAGGTTGAAACAGAAAACATAGATGCATTATAAACAAAGAAAGAAGAGAATGAGGGGAAAAAGGAAGAAAAGACAGAGGAGAAGAAATAATTGGACCCTATGCGAGGAAGTGATACCTCCCCTTAGGACACCATCATGTCACCAAATATAACAGATCAGGAAGTGGCTGCTAGCATAGCCACTTTGAGCACACCTGTGAAAATAAATAGGAAGAGGCAAACACCCATGTATTTCATCACTAGGAAGAGTCAAAGGGTAAGACAAGGGAAATCACAGAATCCAACCAAAATCCCCATTGTCATTGAGGAGTCACCCAAGAAAGATGATGAAATAAGGATAGAAGAATGAAAGGTGCAAGCGGTCACCTCACATGTGAGGACCCCTGTGACCTACATAAGAAGACACTCGGCAAGGTTGGAATCCCATACACATCTAACAACCCCCAAAGACCCTCAAAAGACAGAAAAAAAGAGAAAAACAAGCAATAGAGGGTCTTCAGTAATAAAAATAGAGTTTGCTACAGGAAAATCTGTCTTTGCTATAGGAAACTCCAACAAACCTAGAATTATAGCAAAAGACCTTAGTTGTAGGAGAAAAGACAACCATGGATGGGAAGGAGGCCCAAGAATTTGAGGAAAAGGCATAAGATGAAGGGCAAGATGAAAAGGGGGGGAAGAGAGAGATGACAAGGAGGAGCCCACCACACCAAAATCAGTCTTCAAATATGTATCAGTAGTTCCAAACCCTATCCCTCAACCCAATCCCAGCTCCTACTACACATTTATTGAAGGGAGAAGATTGATTCCTCATAATATCACAATGCCTTTATTATATCAGTTGGAAGAGGAGAGGGCACACACTCATCATTGGTTAAATATTGCCACAACCAAAGGTGTGCATGACATAGGGGTCATGGAGGAAAAAGTGACTGAGTTGGGAAGGGATTTGTCTGATGCTAGGCTCAGAGAATCCATGTTGAAAGAGGAGCTTCAGAAGGCCCAAGCAGAGAATGTAGCATTGCAGGAGAAGCTTCAGCAAAAGACAAATAAATGGCCACCATGGCATATTTGTGCAGTGAGGCCATCCAACATAGATACCCATGAGATTCCTATGTAGTCTACCTCAAGGAGTAGTGGCTCCTATTTCAAATCAAAACACTAGCCTCTCATGGATCCTTACCTTTTTCAGAACTGTAGACAGTTCAATGAATTTTTCAACTAGTCAAGTATGGCAGACAAGGAAAAAATGGTAGAATTATACATGCACAATCTTGTGTTGACAGACTTGAACATTTGGGACCCTAATCCTAGAATGGGAGACATGCAGTTAATGTTATTAGCATCTTGGATGGTTAATGAGGAAACTAGAGCACAAGAAGTAATAAGGGTCATGAGAAGAGAAAACAGGGAAACTCTACACATTAGGGAAGAACTGTTTAGCCCTAGGGGAGTCATCAACAACCATCTCAAGATAGAAAAGGATGTTGCACTTGCAGAAAAGTACCTCAACACACAAGCTCAAGCCATGGCTCATTTTGATGATGTTTCTAGTTTTTTGGGAGATGAGTGCATAATGGCTAGTCAAATGTGATGGAATAGCCTCCCTCGCAGTCTTAGAAACATGGATTACCACACACCAAAGAGATTAAGAGGTGCCCTAGAAAGAGCACTAGTATACAAGACAGCCATACAAGCTAGGATTATTCAGTAGCTTGGTTTGAAACTTATTCCACCCTTGCTGTTGGGGTTGGGTTATGGAAAATACCAAGATAAGAAGAACAGAGAATGGGAGGAAGAAGAAAAGAATGATGGATTTTACCCTCCTGAAGGGACTCCCACACTTCTTCCTTGGGAATTCAGAGGGTCCATTAAAGCTTTGAAAGAAATGAAGAAGGAGGACTAAGTTGCTCAGAGGATGAGCAACCATTTGGTAGGGGGTGATGATGAGCTCCATCATAAGTACATTTGGAGGGGTTAATTTTCACCTTTGAGCCTTATTAAGTCTCTTTTTCTCACATTTAATTATATTATGGTCTTATGTTGCTAGTGTAGATAGTGATTAAGGCTTGTCATACTTCGAATTCCTAACATGAGTTAAATGCAGGATAATCACGAAGATATTGCACTTTTGATGAATATTTTGAAATTAAAGCTCAGAGTAAATAGTAAGGAGATATTATAGGGGGATTTTCCACCTCCTTAACTCCCAAAGGTAGCCAAGGTATCCTCGATATTCCCTCCAATAGCTCAAAATCAAAGGCATCCAAGCAAACTCAAGATCAAGTGCACCAAAGCTCCACTTCTCCTACGGTCAAAGTGGACACATCACCTACTTTTTAGGGAGATGTTGGTAGCTACCCTCTAGGTTAAATAGGGTTGATCAAGAGCTCAATAGGATTCTAACTTTTAATGAAGCTAATAGACTCTTAGCTCTTGTAATAGGTTTTTGAGACTTTTATGATTATGTAATGAGACTATTTTTTGCAATAAGATGAGTATTCAGGTTGTGCTTCACTGAGTTAGTTTCAGAGGGCTAGGCTTGTGGGTTAGGGCCCAATCCATTGGCCTTAGTCTCCCTTCTATATTCATGCTTATTTTTATGTCATTGTAGCTAGTTTTCTTTATGAGTTTTTGGCTAGTTGGTCTACATTTCAATTCACTGTTTTTAGTTTTCTTCCATCTGTCTTTTGTTGTAGTATAGTAGAATCACTGATAAACTCAGAAATTCCTGTGTTAAGCCTCTCTCTCTCATCTCTTTAATTGGAGCATGAGGAGGGCAAACCTTCTCCACAAGCCAAATTTTCTCTTTATTTTATGATTTATTGGAAAGAATAGTTAGGTTGTTGTAGTGTCATGAACATGTTTAGAATGTTGAGTTAGATTTCTATTTGAATGCTGAAGTAGGCTTGATTTCCAAATTCAACTCATCTTTTCCATTTCCTTCATAATAAATTTGTCAATTTGTGTTGCATTAACAGGTAGTTTTCTTGCAGGTTCAAGTAGCACAGCAAAGGAGGACTTCACCAGCACCCTCCTCTTCATTTCTCACCCTTCATTAACCTTCTTTTCATCAAATCACCATCAGCCATGTTTTCAGATTTTTCACCTTCACACCATGAGAAAACCCTACAGGTGCAAGACAGGATTCTCAAGAGATTTTTAGCTTTTCCAAGGGGTTGGCCACCTCCCACTCATCCAAACACACCTTCACTCCACCTTCCCTACACTTTTCTCCACCATTTTTGGCCTCAGATTTCCCTCGAATGATTTCCTATAGAAATTTAGGACTTTCCTGTAGCAACAATTGCAGTAGCACCAGTGGGCCTCTACTTAAGCCTAGAAACCACCATCCACCTCATTCAAACCTTCCAAAACCACCTAGACACTTGAAGCCTTGCACCCATGAGTTCAAGCCCTTCCTAAACCACCTTAGTGCTTTCTCCTCCTAGCTGCAAAATAGTGCATTTACAAGCATAGTTAGGTCATGAGTAGATGCATGAGTAAAAGCATGATAGTTAAAACATGAAGTAGACAGAGCATGTTTAGCCATTTGGCCCAGCAATGTGTGATTAGGTTAGTATTCTTTATGCAATTTCAATTCAGCAATTTTCTTCATGAAAGATGCCTAGTTTTCTTCCATTTCTTGCCATAGCTTAATTTGTAGATTTCTTTCATTGAAGAGTAGATAGATGTACTTTCTTGTTGCGAAATAGTTCTTTGATTGTTGATAGAGTAATGGATTTGAATCATTTGTAGCCCTTTTTTTAAATTCAGAAGCATGACAGACTTCATTCAAGAACCCTAGAAATAACACCCTTTCGTAGAGCTCAGAAGAGGATGACATGAGTAGAATGCATCTATTGTGTATATAGCACTGTCACCTCCAAGTTTGTACGAACCCCGGGTTTACAAAGTAAAGTAGAGTAACCTATGGGAGTTGCAGCATTCTTGGTGCAATATTAGGGCTCACCACCTACATGACTTAACAACCAATAATTACTTGTCAACTTAAAAAATTCATTTCTATTCAATGACAACTCGGAATTGGATGATTCTCATTGCGTTAGAATTGTCTTGATGAGCACCATAATTATCATCCATCACATGACAAAAAATAATCATGGTTTTGGCCCAAACATCAATGGGTGAAAACCCCCCAAGCTTGGGTTGTAAGCCCACAAGCCTACTTATGGCGCTTTTACCTCCAACCCTTGAACACTAAGGCTTTGAGTACCTCCCAAGCTACACAAAAATAAACATGCCCTCTTAGTGATGGAGGTGCTTCCAAGACTATGAAGTAGCCATCATCATCTCCAGCGATGACACTAGCCCATCTAGAATCCATCACTGCAGTATACCCTGTATATGAACCCAACAATCTCGGTAGTTCCTATGCCTCATAACATCTAAACCTGAAGATATTGAACCTCCATAGGGTTGCTCCCTATGAAGATAGACTGAAGCATAAAGGAAAGACAAAAATTTACACAAGAGATACTTCAGCCCATGGATTGGGCCCTAACCCACAATCTCAGCTCTCTAAAATCAACCTAGTGAGAAATAAACCAAATTCTCATTCTTATTTTATAACCAGTCCCTTACATTAACAATGAAAGTCAAAAATGTCTAATACAGAGCCAATATTATCTAGATGCATATAAAATCTGAATCCTAATGAGCTCTTGCTCTTGTCTATTTATACTAGAGGGTAGCTACCAATGACTCCCCAAAAAGTAGGTATTTGTTCCCTTGAAACTCGAGAGAAGTGGACCTTGGATCCCTCTTATCATCCACTTTCTCAGTTGCCTTTGACTTCGAGTTGTTGGAGGAGGATATGAAGAGATATTGGTTGCTTCTAGGATTTGAGAAGGTGTTCAACCTCCCTATGATTTGTCCTTAATGTCTACTCTGAGCCCTAACATGGAATTTCACTTCAAAAATAGCATTATTTCCTTCATTTCCTACATTTAAACCATGTTAGGATTCAAGTCATGACAATCCTTTTTACACCATTATCACTAAGAAAAATATGACAAAATGTAATTAAATGAGAGAGAGAGAGAGAGAGAGAGAGAGAGTAAATATTCTAAAAAGGTGACAATATAACTCCTTAAAATATACCTAACATCATCACCCCCCTACTAAATGGTTTCTCATCCTCTAAAAAACTCAGTCCTCTTTCTTGATTTCCTTTAGAGCTCTTGTAGCTTCTCTGACATCCCAAGGTAGCATGGAAGGGGTTCCTTCAGGTGGGTAAAACCCTGAATTATTTTCTGCTTCTTCAATCTCCTTTTGCTCCTCGATTTTCTCTTTCTTCTCTCTTCATCACCCTCTTAACTTCATCTACTCTTGATTCTTCATTGCTCACCCAAGATGCTAAATCCATCAACTGTAGATCTCCCAACCTAGAATTTGGGTCCCAGATGCTCATATCAGTTAAAATAAGATTGTGCATATAGAAATCTACCAACTTGGCCCTCTCTTCTATGTTGGACTTTCTACAAAAATCAATGAATTTCCTATAGTTTTGAAAGGGAAATGAACCATATTGTGCTAAGGTTTTGATATGAAATTATAACCATTGCTCTTTCAAATACATGGCATCAGAATTTGAAGGGTGCATGTGTTTCATTTCCTCCATACAAAGGTCTTCCATAGTGGAAATTTGATTGTCTTTTTGTTGCAATTTCCCATTCAGTCTCATACTCTCTATTTGTGTCTCCTGCAGATTCTCTTTAAATATTGCCTCTCTAAGCCTGGCATAAACTAGGTCTCTCCCCATCTCACTAAGTGTATCCTCCATTATTCCCAAATATTCAGCATTTCTAGATCTTGCAATTTGTATGCACTGGTGGGTATGCCCCCTCTCTATTTCTAGCTCATAAAACACGGGAACGGAGAGCTTCTCATGGATCAACCTCCCTCCTTCAATCAATTTATAATAAGATCTTAAATTTGGATGTGGGTTAGGATGTTGGAGTTATGTGATGTATTTCTGGACAGATTGTGGAGAGGATGCTTCTTCTTGTTGATGTTGTTCTACAATTGGTGCCTCCCCCTTTATCTCTTGTTTCTCAACATGGGAATTTCACCCTTCAATTTCTACTTTCTTTCCTCAATTTGGGCACTCTTCCCTTCCAATGGTGTCTTGTTCTCCTCCATTTGTACATTATTCTCTTCCTATAGCAATTTTTGACTTTTCTGTAGCAAATTCTGTTTTTCATGTAGCACACCCTGTTTTTCCTATTGCACACCTTGTTCTTCCTGTAGCACCTCTTTTTCTCCTCCTTGAAGGTCTTTGGGAAGTTTTGATTGTTTTAGGGATGCTAATTTGGAGGAGTGCCTTCTTGTATATGTCTTCAGTGTCTTGGATATTTTCTTGGGGGAAGTCACCTCTTGAATATGTCCTTCCTCCAACCCTAGTTATTCCCTCTTATTAAGTGACTCCTCAATGGTGATGGGGCTATTTTTTGGAGTTTGAGGCCTCCCCTGTCTCACCCTTGTGGTTTTCCTGGTCTTGAAATACATGGGAGTCTGCCTCTTTCTTTTGGTTTTCATAGGGGTGCTTAAAGTGGCCAAAGTTGCAGCCACTTATTTTTTAGTGTTCCCTGGTTAAAGATTGGTTTGTTGAGGGGATATCTCAATGTTTTTTTGGGCCTCAGAGCCTCCTCCTCTTCTATATTTTCTACTTCCTTTTCTTCCTCTTTCTCTTCCTTTTCTTTTTCTTTCTCTTCCTTTTCATCCTCTTTATCTTCTTCCTTCTCTTCACTTTTTCTCTTTGTTTCTACATATTATGTGTTTCCTTCCTATGTTTCCATCTCCTCTTCTTCTTCTATCCTCAAAGTCTCTTCCTCCCCTGTGTTAGTGTCCCTTTCTTTGAAGGCTAGAGGCATGGGTCTCTCCACTGGAAATGGTATGTGCTCCTATTAAAGGTTCCTTGTCCATGTCAATGAATGTGGACCATGACATAGGAATTCTGAGCTTGTTTAAATCATCTTCCACTATAAGTTTTATCATATCATGATGGGTTAGGTGTTGATTTTTCCCTTCACTAACCCTATGGCTCATATCTATGATGGAGTGCAGAAGGAAATATGGTAATTTCAACCTCTAATCCAAAGGTAGATCCTCTTTGAACTTCATCTCATGCAAAATTCTAAAATGATATCCATAAACTACACTTAGTTTTCCCTCACAAGAGATGTACTTCATGATTTGGTAGGCCACCTCATCCCATGAGTAAGGAAAACTCTCCCTTCTTACCCCTTTATTGTCTTCAATGTGTTCCTCATTGGGCAGAAAGAAACTCTTTTTGGAAGTAGCACTAGAGACCATGTCCCCTCTATTCCATTTGATCCCTAGGGGTAAGGTTGTAACTCTGTTGATCAGCTCAGGGGTGATAGTTATTTCTAGCCCTCTTTTCATTGTGGTGGCACTGTCATCTACCTCAGAGTGCAAGGCCATTGCAAACCCTCGAGCCACTTCATCGTCATATCATTTAAGGAGCTCAAAGAACCCCATCCATTGATTATTTCTGAAGATGTCTACAATAGAAGGATGCAACCTAATTCTCTTTGTATCAGTGGGTCTCTCCTATTGAAACCTCCCCCATTTTTTTGACTGTGTTTTATAGGTTTTCTTTTGTGGCTTGATTTCAAATATCACAGGTGATATGGGACATTGAGACTCTTCATTTTTCAAAATCTTTGTTTTCTCATCCCCTACCTCCTCATACATATCTTCAATTTTCTTAATTATGGCTCTATTGTATCCAAACTTCCATGAAAAGTATTGTGAATTTGATGGGGGTGATGGCCACTTACCTCTATATTGAAGGCTCTGAATTGAAGTGTGGTGTGGTGGTGCTAATGTACACTGCTGGTGGTTTTCATGTCACTCCTCAACACTCTGTGGCCTCCCCTGAAGCTTCATGTAGCAGTTGCAGGGTTTCCTGTAGCACTTCTTGCGTGAAAAATCAACCAGTGATCGAAACTCCTCAGTGGTATCTTGACTTTGTCCTTTGGCTAACTATTTTTCAAATGTACAGAAATGTGAGGGGAAATGAGCCAAAGTAATTTTTATCCTAATTTGAGCGGGCTTGGAGCGTAGTGGTGACGTGTCCTTCACACAAGGTTTCCATATTTGGACCATTGGTCCCACTCGAGCCTATCATTTCCTCCTGCCTCGTAATCAACACCCACTTTCTATTATCTTCCTGTTATCATCCTATTTTTCTGCCCCTACATCATTGACCCCTAGCCCTCGCTGCTTGATGACTTTTCCTTAGTAGGAGCGACTTATTTTCCCAGTTTTGACCTAGAACCATGGGCTAGCAGGCTTATGCTCGCAGCCCAGGGGCTTGAGCCGCTACTAGGGCCTCTTTTTCCCATGGCCCAAGGGCTTGAGCCACTATCAGGGTCTCTTGTGCCCGTGACTCAGGCCCTAATCCACCATTCTGGAGCATGTGGTCCAGGAAACCTTCTAGGTTCACTAAGTCCCTAGGAGATGAGCTCGATTACTCACCCATTCGATATGGCCGGGACTGATCCATTAGAATTTTCCTTAACTTCGCGTCATCTTGAGCATATACATTCATCCTCTAGAGAATTTTCATTCTTCTATTTGTGTTGTATCATTTGAGAGGGCCAATCTAGTTCCAAAGAGAGTGAGTTTTGGAGAGCCATGTTGTTGCTAAGATCTTAACACCATCTTGAGAGCTTGTGAGGTCTCATGTTATAGGAGAGTGCTCTTCATATTCTCATCTAGTGGGGGAACTCTGCCAAATTGCAAATAGGAGAAGTTGAACGTAAGGTATTGAAGAGAAATTTTTTATATTAATGAAGATCCATGTTTCCTTCATGTATATGATTGTATCTTGTAATCATTTTATCTTATCGTTTATATAACGATCTTCTGAGGAATATCCCTTGTCGTATTTGTATGTTCGTGATTGTGTGCAGGTATTTACATCAAAGGCAGATCGGATAGATCACTCGTGTGGAGTGCAACATATCGACATCGAACTCAAGATCCTTCCCCGACCTGCGAGGAGGCAAGGTAGCTTATTCTTCCTCATATTATTAAATTATTTCATGACTTCTTGTAAATCATGAAGGATTGGGAACATTGAATGTATTATTGAATGTGATTGTGTCTTTCTGGTAATATAATAGACACTAGGTCACGAGGAAATATCTCCTTGTAGTTTTTCCTGCAACATAAGTGGTGCTTTCAATGAGAGCACACTCACTTCTGTGTCTACTTTGCCATAGGTCCTGATCATATCCTCCCGTACATGGTTTGTTGAGCGTCCTTGCATATTTGCGATTGTTTTCGTCTATTTTACAGGGTCATTACCTTTGTTTAATTATTTTATGTTACTGATTACATGAAGCAAATA
Organism: Pinus albicaulis; assembly: GCA_034641835.2. Lineage (NCBI taxonomy): Eukaryota > Viridiplantae > Streptophyta > Pinopsida > Pinales > Pinaceae > Pinus > Pinus albicaulis. The sequence goes on along the minus strand of CM076571.1, from coordinate 693,191,079 downwards.
GGGATTTTCCTCTTTGGAACCCTAGCCACAGCCTTCTAAGGCTCTGCCCATGACCCAAGAGCCTCTAAGCCTCTAGATGGAAATCTTATGCCCGGGGCCAGCCGCTAACAGGGCATTCTGAGCCCACGACCTGATTATTTTTCTTTGTGAAACTTGTCCCTTTTAGTTTGAATTTTCTGTTTTTGGATCTGTAATGTCTAAGCTTACTGTTTTCCTGCTGGATCTGGTCCAAATCTTCTCTTGTCATCAGTTTTCTTTTGATTGGCTAAGTTCCTATTTACAGCACCTGATCACTTTCCATAGGCATCAAGCTTGTTGATTTCTTGCCGATCTATTGAAAACATACATGGATCCCATTACTTGTTGTAGTTGATTAGCCATCCTATGGTCCTGATATGATTTATTTAGATCAATTTTTTCAAGGTATCCTTTTGTTTATCATCTCTTGAGTTTCTTCTTGAGTTTTTGTTGGCTACCTTGGATTGAGGTTTGGGTTTGATTCCTTGATTACATTATCAATATCGGTAGGTTGTATTTAGCATTTAATTGGGTTTATCTATACTTTGTGTTCATATTTGGAGATTGATCCTTTTTCATTCTTGCTTGTTGAGTGATCCATTTTATTTTTTATCAATAGGGTCACAAACAATGGTGTTGTGACCAGTTGTGCAGTTTTCATTATGATCAAGTTATGTTAAGAGTATTTTGTCACATTGTATCACTTGTTTTCAGATCTTGTTTAGGCCTCTTTTCCTCTAGGGTGCGGTTTAGTCCCTTGTAGAACATTGACCTGGTGGAGCCATTGTGCTAGAACCCTAGCTTGATTGACATTTCCATCTTTTTTTTCCACTTTGGCTTTCATTTTTTATTGTTTTGAGTGTTTTTTTTTTTGGGTTTTGTTTCCCTAGTTGTTTCGCTTTTGGAGTGCTTTGCATTCTTGCTTGCGAGACTTGTTTTGGTCTCTTTCCTGGATTCGTTTTCGGTGTGTTTTTAGGTCATTAATTAAAATTCTTGGGATAATTTTCATTCAGGAAGACTTAACGGAAAATTTCATCTTAGTAGGAATTGGTGTGGTAGAAAATCTCTTTCCCTCTCGTAGCTAGCATTCATCAAATTGAAAACGAAAAATTGCATATAGCTGCATTAGGGTGACTAACTAAGAGTCCTACACACAATTTCAGTTTCATGCCGCTTCCCACTTGAGTAAACAACAACCATTAAAAGTAACGCGATAACACAATCAACTCGATTCGTCTTTTATTTTTATTGGTAGTACACCAACAGTATTTGAGGCTAGTGTCTTGGAGGCAGGTGTTGTCCTTGAGATGATTGTGGTCAATAATCATGCCAAAGAATCTAAAATGTTTTGTTTGTGTTTTTAAATTTTTGGAGGACCAATGCATAAGAAAAACTTTAATCAAATAGTTAAGGTTTTTAAATCTTGCAGATAATATCAATAATTATAAGTAAGCGCTGCTTGTTCATCTCATACAGTGATTAAGATTTTATGATTTCGATTAAGTGGACCTATGTAAGAGAATATGATTATTAAATATTCAGATTGAATTATTCAATAAACCATAAGCTGGAAAAATTTTAAACAATGTTTAAAAATTCAACAAAATATATCTAACATCACCAAGACACTGACAATTTATAGATAAAAGGGACTTACATTAACATATTGTCAAATAAATCATTCTTTATAATAATTATAACTTCATGAGGTATTATAAGGTTGTTGAAACACGGTCAACCTCACCTAGTTATCTTGATAATAATTAAATATATGAAGAAACAAAAATGACTGAAAACTAGTAAACTCACAGAGAAGACAGAGTTGTATGAGATAAGTTCAGAATCCTGCTTGTATTATTCATGATAAAAAAGACTTGTACAATTTCTGCTTTACAAAATCTGCTCATGCAAGGGTGCAACCCTTAATAACTCGTGTTGTGAGTTATTTATACTAATTAACAAAACTTTATAAATATCTTAAACTGATTTACAATAATAGGATAAGACGAATAAACGAAGGAGACAGATAGATGGAGTGTCTCTGTCTTTCTAGAAGTTGTTGATGATTCAGCCTCTTTTTGGTGAAAACAGTTGCTGACTTGTCCTTTTTCATTGGAAGTTGTTTCTAACTTGGCTCTTTAAAATCTGATGTGCGGGCATGCTGCAAAATTAATATTTTACTTGATGGTTTCTCAAAACTTATCCCACTGATCTTCACTTGGGATTTCTACATTCATCATTTTCCTGAAGATTTCACCCACTTCAGTGAATCTGTCAAAAGTTGGTTTTTTGATAAATAATTGTTTGATTTGATGCTGAACGATCAAATCAAACTGTAGAGCTTCAAGAAAAGCTATGCCTGTAATGTGACCTTTGATTCTTGCAAGATTTGATTCATCTATTGCAATTGTATATAACTTTGTGCAATAATCTTCTAACTTGACTAACTTATCATCTAATCCAACTAGACTTGGCAAACCTTTATGATTTAAAACATTAAATTTAGTATGAAACCTTTGAACTATAACATTTAAAGCTTCACACTTGGTCTGCAATTGATTAGTCAAGTTTCTTTTTGGCAAAACCTTCTTTATCTCCAAAATGGTTGCAGTCATGTCTGAGATATTGATTGCTTTCAACTCCTCTCTGTTCTTTGAATTAAGAACCTTGATCATATCAGAAGATTCACTTGGCTTCTTTTGGAGTTGATCCTTTTGCTCTTGAATCGTTGTTCTGGATTTGTTGATGAGTTCCTACTGGTCTAAGATGATCTGTATAGATGGCCATATTTTAGTAATGGACTTATTGATGTTTTCCCAGATACTCTGCTTGGCTTCTCCTAAGTTGATGCCATCAAAGATTAACTTTCCAGTTCTTTAATTTTAATTTTTGACTGACGAGTCTTCTACAATTCCTCTAGATATAAAGTATCATTTATAATATTTTGTGACTCAAGAAGTTGAAACTTCGGATGTAGTTTCTCATGTGCTTGCTTTTGAGTAGCCAAATCTTGAGCCAGTTGTGCTACATAAATTATGTTCAAGGCCGCTGAGGTTTCTGCACCTGCAGAAAATGTTTGAGTTGCTAAAGTAGGTTCAGTATTCACTTGGAGTGTTGATTTCTCTTTCAGCAATTCTTCAATTTATTCTTCCACTTTTTTGATCTACAGATTTTGATCATTAATTAATTTAAGCATTTCTTCCTTGTCAGCTTCATTTTCTGCCATCTCTTTAGTCTGTGGGTCTCCAGCTGAGGGTAGCTTGAGTTGTTTTCATAGAGTAGCAATGTCTGCATTCTTCTTCTTAATGATTTATTCAGCTGCCTTACAGTCCTTAGGATCATATCCCACTTTTACTACAAGTTCTTCCAATGTCTTTATCTTGTTCTCTTTAGCTGATGAAGACAATTTCTCAATCTTCAACTGTGATTACATATTTGACAGTGCTACTTTCAATTTGGAAAGAGACATAGATGTTGTAGTCATGGTTGAAAATATCATTTCTCCTAACTGCATGTGCATATCCATCTCGTCAATTGGATGTATCAATTTTGTATTAAATGAGAAGACAGTCTTCTTATACTCAGCATGTGTCTTTGGAAATGGCATTGTTGCTTGCAGAAAGGCCATCTTCATCCTGCCTTTCTCACTATCAAAGGCAGTGAGAAGCCTGTGTTGTGATGTAGATGTCTATTTCCAAAATTGGATGTAAACATCTTATTTAAGTGCTTCATTCTTGTGCTTGATTTCTAGAAATTTGGAGAAAATATTCTGCTCTTCTGAAGAGTTGGCATCTGAATGCCAGATGATTTCTAGCAGCTCTCTTGTAGGTGATGTTGATGGAGGATTCTGAGGGACGTCATTGGATGTGGAGACTTTAGTATCACCCAAATCTATAATTTCTGGTTGATTATCTTCTGAAGGCAAGGAAGAAGTAAGCTTTGGTTCCTTATGCTGTAAGATTAATCCTTTCACAATTTCCTTGGAATGTGGTGTCTCTTCTCTGACCCTTTTTTGCTATTTACTGTCAGGCACTGGTGTTTGTACATTTTAAGTATAAATTACTTTTTCATCTTATTCTTGTAATGTACATTCTACCCATTCATCCTCGTTCATGTATTTCTCTATTTTTGCTCTGGAGGTATGAGTGTAAGAGGTTTTCTTGAGTTCAACCCTCAGAGCAGAAATAATGCCATGGGGGTCATATGACCAAGTAAAACTTGATTTAAAACCCATCTTCTTTAATAATGCATCTGCATCAGTACCAGCTTCTCTGGTATTACAGATGAATGATCCAACACTGGCCTTGATTTTAAACTGGGCTTTCCTCTTTCCTGAAACAAAATGTGTTTCATCCATATTTAACATATGTATTATGTACTCTAAGGATAAAATTCTCATAGGCACATATCTTGGAATTTTGTATGGTGGAAGCTTGCAGCCATACACCCTGATCTCTATATAATTTTTGTACAGATACCGATCACTTATTTTTGCTTGTTCATTGAGGTGCAAAATCCTTTTAATGCATTCTCCAATTCTAGGCTTTGATGAACTGGTAAAAAGATTCCTTACTAGATGAATGAATGAGTCTATGAATTCTGAGAAATAAGTGGTTTTTTACGAAGTTCTAACTAATTTTGTCGAGTGAATCACTGATTGATTCACTCCCTGCGCATCCTTCTTGTTTAAGTGAATGGGAAACATATCTGCCTGCTGAAACAAAATTATATGAATAATCACAAAAGAATAATTAAATGCTCCTTGTGTGGTGAAGTTCATGAATTTTTCATGTATAATATCAACCAATAAATGGCTATAATTGTACATAAACAATGGTGATTTTTCAAGACTGAAGATAGATAAGAAACCTAGGATGGGTTCATCAATGGTTTCATCGTTTGGGTATCCTAACAGATAAGAAAGAAGGGAGATGTAGTGTTTGGAAGCTATAGGAAAGATGGAGGATGCATATGGGGGATTTCTCTTTGGTAAATATGCATCCTCAGGAAGGAAGATGTCAAAAATATGAGCTCTCTGAGGGAAGGATAATTTATGATAAATATCTATGAGGGTAGTAGCAGAGAAATAGGATAAGGAGTCATAAGGAGGGATGAGAAACATTTGGTTAATGGTTTCAGGGGATATGGTGATCACAACGTTTCCATTCTAAGCCACCACTGACCTGGTTGTAGGCTATACTACTTCTAACACTAGGAAATTAGGTCCAGAAATGGGTGAGTTTGAGGGAATGTAAACAAAGGCAACATAGACTCCCAGAACCTGATAGGTTCTTGGTTATACATGAACTTCTGTTTTAGCAACAAATGTAGAAACGTAGAAATCAAATTCACAGTGGCAGCCAGTAATTTTAAAATAGGCGTCGGCTAGGGGTATGAGGTCGAGATTGATTTGCGGAGTTGTATGAATGTCTTCTACAATAGATTTGGTAGCTTCAGAAATGACCTAGGCAGCTTCAGGAATGACCTCGGATACAACCTCTGCAACATTTTCGACATTTTGGATTTCTTCTGTCACTTGTTTCTTACCTTTACCCTTCGGAATCGTTTGTTTCTTGGTTTTGGCCTTAGGTGCCATGCTTGACTGGTTATGATTAGTACAAGACTTTTTAAAGCTTCAGGTTATAGAAACGATGAGAGGGTTTTGGGAATATGAAGGATGATTCCATAAATGACAATTTGTCGTGAAATGAAATGGAGAATGAAAGAAATTTGAAGGAGGAGGTAAAGTAAAGAATGGGATATTGTTGTTAATTTTATAGGCTGCACTCTGGATTCCACAGTTGTGGCTAACAGAAAAATGAGGTTTAACTGCGTAACGGTGTATTAATGGACGAGGAGCTAATTTATTGTCTATCGGGACAATTAACGGGTATAATGGAGCATTAGGGAGTAACGGACAATTGACGTGGAAGGATATGAGTGATTGGTGGATCAATGGTTGTGGCAGGGCAAACGGTCGTGAGCATTGAAAATTGGAGGTGGGGTGGGGGGGGTACCTCCCGGTTTCCTGTTTTAGGTGGAGGGGGTGCGAACTTACATGGTGCTGCCACGTCATGGAAAGGGGCGGCCATTAAAACTAATAGAGCCGGACTCCCTGTGTTAACAGTAGCCGGAGGGGGTGCGAAGTTGATCTCCGTCGTAGATCTAAGGGAAGCTCAAGATCTACCGTCCAAAATTGCAAGTTCTTTATCTCTATGTGATTTGACTGCTTTGTCGTTTAGAGACCTTATAATAAAATCCATATGTGCATATATATATATATATATATATATATATATATATATATATAATTAATAAATGAATATTAAACCCCCTTTCAAATTTTTAAACATACATGAATTAAAGTTTTACATTTTGAAAATGTGGTGCATTTAAACAGGCAACCATTATTTTTAAACACTAAAGCATTAACATTTTTATTTCATGCTTCCCTAACATTTTTTCTTTTCCCTCCTTTATTTAGAGAAAACTTTCCTATCATTTTTTCTAACATGGATGAAATAAAATATAAGTTTCATAACATTTTTTTTTTTTTTTAATTCATCCATGTTCTAACTTAGCATATTATCTTTTTATTTTCAAACTACCATACTAACTTATCAACTCGGAATCTTGTGGTGGGGAGTAGTGTGGTATGGGAAGCCCTCATTCCACGTGGGTTAAGCAAGAGGTCACACTTGGCTTAAGTGGGGTGACACAACCCTACTCGCTTAGTTTGTGGTGGCGTGATATTGTAGAATTGGCACCAAATGGTGTTTATCACTTGGGGGGCACTTCAGAGGTAACTCTCAAGGGGGTTTCATTCTTGGCTCCTTTTGGGGTTACATTTCCTGCCCTGTGTGTTGCTTTGTCCTCTGACTATACCCACAGGCTGTGTTAATGTATGCGGTGACCATAGTGGTATTTATTTGTAGGGCTCATACACAGGTGCAGAGTCGTGTTCGTCTTCTTTATACCTGGGAAAAATATTATTCATACTCTCTCAGTCCTTTCGGAGGGTGTTCCACTTTTGGGGGAACTTGCACTGAGTTCGCAACTAAAAGGGCTGGGAAACAGGTCACTAGTGTAACTGTTCCACCACCGGCTTCTTTGTATTATGTTTGCGTGTTCTATATTTTAGGATGTTTCTAGAGAATTCTCTTTGGTCTGAGTCTATAGTTTTTCCCTTAGGGTTTTTTCACTAACTTAACTCTGTTTTATTTACTATCACTCTAGCTGAATTTGCACGTCGACGTTCACGTCACCTTCAAGGTTTACTTCCTAAACGAAATGGAATTATTTCTTCTACATGGAGATTGCATGTCGATACTCATGACTTAGACCACCATACAGTGCTAAAATCTGTGTCTGGCCCCACTGAAAGCAATCTGGTTTCTATTGAGACTTTAGCAGATGACTCTAATGCTCCTGCCAACCCACCTTTGATTGATCCTTTAGGTCCTACCTTACTGTGGTTTAATCTTGATAGTTATACACCAGCTTACACTTACGTGCCATTATCTACCATTTACTCTATGGTGGAGTCTGATAGTTCCCTACAGTCTACATCAGCATTCAAGGCTGCCATGAGAGCATTGCCATCTCTTAGCATGGCTATCCCTACTCCTCTGTCCACACCACTTACTTATTTATAGGGCATTCCACATGTCTCATCTATGGCTCCCACTAGTTTCCTGAATGTTACTGTGAACACACCATCTTCTATGCACCCCAACCTAGTCAGCTAGTAGGTCCACGAATTTACACCCCATCATTTTCCCAACTGGCTATTCACATTCCATGGGAATCCATGGGGGGGATCACCATTTTTCCCTAGTCAACCTAGGGGCAACATAACATCTAGTATGATTAAATATTGGTATATTTCACTCTTTGGAGGGACGTTGTCTACCAGTGTTTTTACTAGAGGGGCTAGTTTACATAGGGGAAACCCTGCTGCCAGTATCGTATCTTATCTGGGTCCTTCATCTTATGTCAGTCCTACAATGCAGTTTGGTCCTTCTTTTCACCTTGGGTACAACCCCATTAGCATTCACGCTTTTAGTGGTCTTGTTATCACTCCGTAATTTTGAGGCTGAAAAAAAACTACATAGGCAACATCAAAACCACTTCGGACGTAGGATCTAGCCCTCCTAGACCAAGACATGGATCTCTTTGTTAGATATAGCTTTGTTGATAGGGGAATTTTAGGCTAGCTATTAGTGCATAGGGGTTTGTTTGAGAATTTTGGTTAGATGTAAGGGGTTCCTCTAAATGGTTTCCATTGGGCTATGGAGTCGAAATAGGGTGGGTATATGCATAAAATTCCAGAGAAAATGCAAGGCAAGCTAGCTGTGAATACTGGTGCTTATAACTAAGTGGAATTATGAAATGGAGAAAGGTGATTTCAGTGATGACTTAAGAGCAATTAAGAATTCTTAAACCATACGTCACAAGAAAACATTGAAATTGTAGAGACAGTCAGAACTACGTTACTCTTAACATTAAATCTTAATCTAACTTTCCTGCTTTACAATTATAATTCAAACAACACACATGAAGAGATTACAGTGGGAAAACTTTAAACGTGAATAACGAAAACATCACCAGGATAACACAACACATGAATCTTGCAGACTGAAATTTTTATTGATGCTCCAGCTTGAAAATTACAAATACTTGCAATGAAAAGTGCTTACTCAACCAAGGTCCAACCCCTATTACTAAATAAAAAGCCACATTTAAACTACTTGTAACTGACTTCCGTTATCGGAAGGTAAATCGGTTCATTTATTACAAAGTAACTGAAATTCGGCCTGTGCGTCTTAGGCATGGATACTGTGGAATGACCCCGACAATAGTTTTCCAAAGCCATTATGGAACCGTCACTCAATGTATCGACTTTTAAATAAATGTATGAAGTCACCATAAAGCCGTTATTCTAGCTGTAGCGGCCTGCTGTGCTGGAAAATATTATACTGTCGAGTTGTTCTGATACAATGGATCATGCTGATGTAGACAGTTCGTTGAGCTTCCTCTTTTGTCATCATGCTTTGAATTGGTTGTCGAGTCCTTCTGCCACACTTAGCCCTTTTCTTCACAAAACATCATAACAAGCCAATGGACCTGGATTTGAAATCCTTTAGGCTTCAGCCCTTACCCACATCGCGTCCACACCAGTATCACACTTCTGCACTTCGACATTTATAACATCTTTCTTTAGCGCTTTATCCTCCTGGACCTACGAATTGAGATATGCGATGGGTCCCACCAATATCGCAAGTATCCCTTCGCAAAGTTTAGAGCTTATTGCACATCATAAAGTTTAGAGTTTATCACACATCACAGAGTTTAGAGTTTATCGCACATCGCAGAGTTTAGAGTTTATCGCACATCCAAGAGTTTAGATTTTATCACACATCGCAAGGTTTGGGGTCGAGGAAATGTCGTAAGTTCTAAAACCCGTAAAGTGAGATGTGCACTAACAGAAGGTGATGTGGCAGGACCGCAAATCGCAAAGTTTAAGGTTTTGTTACGAGGAACGGGAGTTAAAGGCTAAAACTGGGGATGCGTGATTTGTGACGAGAACAGAGGTGACAATGCTCTTTATGATGCCATGAGATAATGAATGGAAAGAATAAGTTTTATATCATAAACATATGGCAACAAATTATATAAGTTCTGAAAATATTATATTAGGGATTTAAAGGCTTAATGAGATGGATATGCACTGAATAAGGTACTCAGGCTTAGCTTGGCCTATATGGAGAACGAGGTAGTTAGCCATGTTTAATAATTAGGATAAATTCTAAATCCATTTGCAAAATATTTCCTCCTGATGACTGTAAAGGGATTTCCAAGCCTTAGAGAAAACATTCTTTGTCTTTTTTTCCCAGCAGCATCTACTAGGAAATAAATGATAGTCATGGAGCATTATTTTCAATATGGAAAATTTGAAGAAAAATAATTAGTCACCTTGAGATTCTATGAATTATAGTGTACTAACAATGGCTCCAATTGGGGAGGGAAGCTCCGAAGGAGGTGTCAAGAACGTCGTAGATCAGTGGCTTGATCCATTGGGTTGATCTCAAATATGCAACCTAGTCTGTTACAAAACCTATGTGGCTGAAAATATTTTATCATTTGTTCTAAACCTTAGACCAGAAACTAATCTGTGTACTGCAATCTGAAATGAAAATACGACCAAACTTATGCACTGAAAACCATCAAACTAAAATCACTACTGCACCCAGAATATCAGAACGTTGAACTCTAAATTGTGCTAAAATTGAAAACTGAAAGCAATATTTAACTAAAACTGAAAATATGCTCACTGGTATTGAGCTTATTTGCACTCATCTACCTACTCCAATCTGATAATGGCAAACTTCCATAACAAAACCTTAAACTTCCATAAGAGCTTATTTGAGCTTATTACTGCCATATCAAGTAATGACAAACTTCCAATGCAACCAGTCAAGTGAATGGGTACTCAACTTAAGTTTGCATTCCACCTCTCTAGGTATAAAAATGAATTTAAAACGTGGTAACTTAACTTTTCCAATGGATTTAATAGCTCTATTGATAAACCTGGAAAATTCTTCCTTCACTGATGACTACCATATACTGACCAAAGGATCATGGTAAACAGGCAACATAAGATCTTCTGCTACTTTTCTTATGTGTTGAAACTGATTCTCTTCAAAAATCAAGGGAGAAAATTTCTTTTCCTCATTATCCATTATAGTCGAGTGCTCTGAGTGCTCCTTATCATTCTCTTTGTTGCACAGAAACTAGCAAGGGAGATACAAAATCTCATTAATTTTGAGTGAAGGAATATGACTTGCAACAATATGTTGTGCTACTTCATTATCATTCAAGAAGGAAATCAATGATTGAGAACCTTTATGATTTTATTCAAGGGCTGTAAATTGGGAAAATTTACAACATGAAAGAGAATTTGAGAGATGGTCTTCCTCGTGCAAATCTGACTAGTCTGTAATTTCTGAAGGAAACACTGCTTGCTAGAGATGTTCTTGTGGATCAAGACAATTAAGTTCTGCTGCCTCTTTTTCTGGATCACTAGACTGTTGTTGATTCTCACCGTTGTCCCCTACTTGATCAGGTTCAGGAAGTTGAATTTTGTCATTAACCTTTTGCTGGTCGGTATGTTGTGCTACTGCAAGAATTGTTTCCTGTGGTAAATATTCATGAACATCTGGACAACATACATCACCCTTTTCTTCCTGAGGAGAAGGAAATTCAAGCAAGGCTTCTACCCTTTGAAAAGGTCTCTCTTCTAAAGCCTTTAGTATTTCATCATCCATGAACTAATCATCATCATATTAGTCTTCCACATATTGAATAAAACTTTCAAAATTGTCACAACAGTTTAAAAATAGCTACAAAGATGGATAATCTTCTTTGTATTTGTTATGAAATACAGTATGAAAATGCTTTAACGGACATATGCTGGCAGTTGGTAGATGTTCATACCAAGATCTAGCCTTTTCATCCAAAGTTGCCATAAACATTTTCATAAGACAATCTTCATGAAATTTGATCTTAAACTTACGGATGTGCATATGAAACCCCAATAAATGTAAAGCAGCATCATATCCTTTTTCATCTTTAAACAATGGAATATTCTTTAACCAATCGACGTTGGGCATGGGATTTGAAAAACTTGGAATATTTGATGTGTCCATAGGAGCATACCTGTGGTGTATTCTTGAATCCATCTTGACAATCAATCAGTAAGAGAATGGACTCACCATAAGTTGACAACACTTCTGGATTCTTCTACCAGTGGAGTCTTTATATCAACTAAACTTTGTGGAGTCGCTAAGTGGATGATTTCAACCTTCTTGTATCTGGATGTTTGTCCACCATCATCAACCAGATCTAAACTTGATAATTTTTACTGAGGAACACAAAATTCGCTCCCTAGTATGGTCGCCATTATGTTATCACTCTGTAATTTTGAGGTTGAAGGAAAACTACAGAGGAAACATCAAAACTGCTTCGGGCCTAGGATCTAGCCCTCCTAGACCCATATAGGGATCTCTCTATTAGATATGACTTTGTTGATAGGGGCATTTTAGGCTAGCGATTAGTGCATAGGGGTTTTTTTAAGAATTTGTGGTTGGGTGTAAGGGGTTCCTCTAAACGGTTTCCATTAGGCTATGGAGTCGAAATAGGCTGGTTATATGCATCAAATTCTAGAGAAAATGCAAGGAAAGCTAGTTGTGAATACTGGTGCTTATAAATGAGTGGAATTATGAAATGGAGAATGGTGATTTCAGTGATGACTTAAGAGAAATTAATAATTCTTAAACCATACATCAGAAGAAAACATTGAAATTGTAGAGACAACCAGAAGTAAGGTACTCTGAATAGTAAATCTTAATCTAACTTTCCTACTTTACAATTAGAATTTAAATGACACACATGAAGAGATTACAGTGGGAAAACATTAAACATGAATAAGGAAAAACATCACCATGATAACACAACACATGAATCTTGCAGACTGATCTCTTTATTGATGCTCCAGCTTGAAAATTACAAATACTTGCAATGAAAAGTGCTTACTCAACCAGGTTCCAACCCCTATTACAGAAAAATCCACATTTAAACTACTTGCAACTAACTTCTATTATCGGAAGGGAAATCGGTTCGTTTATTACAAAGTAACTGAAATTCGGCGTGTCCGTCTTAGGCATGGATACTATGGAACGGCCCCTATAACAGTTTTCCAAAGCCATTATGGAACCATCATGCAATGTATTGGCTTTTAAACAGATGTACAAAGTCATCATAAAGCAGTTATTCTAGCTGTAGAGGCCTGCTGTGCTGGAAAATATGATATTTTAGAGTTGTTCTGATACACTGGATCGTGCTGATGTAGACAATTCGTTGAGTTGCCTCTTTTGTCATCATGCTTTGAATTGGTTGTCAAGTCCTTCTACTGCGTTTATCCATTTTCTTCACAAAACAATGTAACAACCCAATGCATCCAGATTTGAAATCATTTAGGCTTCAGCCCTTACCCGCATCACATCTGCACTAATATCTCACTTCCACACTTCGATGTTTATAACACATTTCTTTAGTGATTTATCCTCCTAGACCTACGAACTGCGATATGCAATGGGTCCCACCAATATCGCAAGTCTCCCTTCGCAAAGTTTAGATCTTATCGCACATCACAAAATTTAGAGTTTATCACACATCGCAGAGTTTAGAGTTTATCACACATCGCAAAGTTTAGAGTTTATCACACATCGCAAGGTTTAGGGTCGAGGAAATGTGGTAAGTTATAAAACTCGTGAATTGTGATGTGCGCTGACAGAAGTTGATGTGGCAGGACCACAAATCGCAAATTTTAAGGTTTTGCTACGAGGAACGGGAGTTAAAGACTAAAAATGGGGATGCGTGATTTGTGATGAGAACAGAGGTGACAATGCTATTTATGATGCCATGAGATAATGAATGGAAAGAATAATTTTTATATCATAAACATATGGCAACGAGTTATATAATGTTCGAAAATCTTATATTAGGGCTTTGAAGGCTTAATGAGATAGATAGGCACTGAAGAAGGTACTCAGGCTTAGCTTGGCCTATATGGAGAATGAGGTAGTTAGCCATGTTTTAGAATTAGGATAAATTCTAAAGCCCTTTGCAAAATATTTCCTCCCGGTGCCTGTAAAGAGATTTCCAAGCCTTAGAGAAAAAATTCTTTGTCCTTTTTTCCCAACAACATCTACTAGGAAATAAATGACAGTCATGGAGCATTATTTTCAATATGGAAAATCTCAAGAAAAATAATTAGTCGCCCTAAGATCCTATGCATTATAGGGTACTAACGAGTACATTGCTCTCTGGAAGTTTTTACCCTAGGGGGAAATATCCATCAACTAGTGACACTGGCCTGCATCAACCATTTTCCGGGGCAAACCCTTTTCAACACCAACAAGCTCATCCATCCAATCCTTTTATGGGGGGCCCAGAAGGTTGTTCAGGGGCTTCTCCTACCTATGACCCATTTATCAAAGTCATAACCCATTTCTTTCTTCTCTTGATTTACCGAATCTTTCCAAATTGACTAATGACCCCATTCATCATGATCCCTGGTGGCCATCGATGCCCATAAAATTACCATCTAATACTCTCAAGTTTGAAGGGAATCCTAGGGAGAATCCATCCACCCACATCACCACTTACTATTTATGGTGTTCATCCAATTCACTGATGGATGATTCTGTCAAAATTTGCTTGTTCCAAATAACTTTAACCGGGGATGCTTCCAAATGGTACATCTAGATAGACATTGCATCCTACGATGATTTTCCTCATTAGCTCAAACTTTCCTGACACATTTTCAGTTACCCACTAGGCATGATCTTGTCTCTAACCTTTTTTCTAACTTCAAATAAAATGATTCCATGCTTATCTATAATCACATTCATGAGTGGCGTCGTTGAAAGAGGTTAGTAAGAACCAAGTTACCCGATGATATTATCCATTAATTTATCATTATATCACTCCCACCTCAAATTTCTAAAGATGTGTCTATGTTTCAAGCTGTCACTAAAGAGAAAGCCATTTTAGATTCCCAGCAGTTCGATATCATATATTCATAGTCGGGTACACTATACGAAGTTTTTCCTAATGCCCCTAGGCCTTTCATTGACCCACCTAAGCTTGTTCCTGGCCCACATGTTGACCATGTGATTGGGTTAGTTTCTGACCCCATGAGCCAACTTGCTTCCCACATTGGGAAACTGATTGTTACGTATCAAGCCCCAATATGTGTGTTTGGCTCTGCTAAAGCACCCCCTCCTGAGTAGTCCACTGATGTTCTCACGGTAAATTCCACTCAAATGAAGAAAAACTCACAAACTAGTGGTAAAAAGAACAAGAAAAATAGAAAAAATAAACAACAACATCAAAATTCCTAGGAGTCTAAACTCGACCCTGAGATTCAAGGAGGGGGCACCAATGAACGTCACCGGAAATTCAAGTTCCCTTGTAAAATTTGTCTAGGAGATCACCTTACTCATGAGTTTACTCAAATGGATGAATTTCATAGGCTCCTTTCACCACCGTCTTCTCAACAGCCTATCATTTTAACTCATCCATTCCCTGCACAACCCCAACAACAAATGGTTTCTCAACCTGCGAAACCTCTACAAGGGGGAAACGAGGGGTCATATTCTCATCCCCCTCACAACTCAACCGTCTTTATGTGCACGGAAGATGTCAACGTGACCATGTGAGCTAAGTCCTATGATGCCCCTGAGTCAAGTTATCCTTCCAAGGACTCACCAGCTCCACCTAGTTCCACTGGAACTATCACTCTAGATAAGCCTATGAAACCATTTTATCGCCCCCTGTTATGCAGATTGATCCCTCTTGCGGACAAGAGAAATCTCCCTAGTATTCAACGAATATCTAGAAACAAACATCCATTTGGAAACCTTTTTCTCTATATTAAATTCATTTCAGAATTATTATAAGAAAGTAGAGAGGACATGCCCCTACCTTGAAATCCAACGTTCAATGCCAAATTGGCTTCTTCAATAAGTAGAACCTACAATCAAAGACAAGACAAAAGAATTAAAGCATCTGCAACATATAATAATCAAGAAAAGTTAACCCAACTTAGTGATCAAGGAGTCTAAGTATTGATGTTCTTTCAATAAGCATAAGAACAACTCAATGAGAAAAAGAGATCCATATGTATTATCTTGAATAAAAAGAGTAATCTTACAACCTGATGCCTTGATGACGTACAGATTTCTCTTATGGTCCTGAACAATCGTTTCTCCTTCAGTTTGATAAGCATTCCTCTCCAAATACCAGCATGGATTTATGGACATAAGGGTGTGATCATTGTCATGTCAAAAACAACTTACTAGTGTGGAAATTATGCACTCTTGAGAATTCTCTTCAGCAATTACAATCTACTATGTATGTAGAACCTACATAGTCTACCATGTCTACCTTTGAGACTGAAACTTGAGCTCAATTTATTGGGAAATGGAGGTAGTTTTAGTTCCATGAAGAGGGGGATGGATTCCTCTCATGAAGGGATTTGAGCTCCATGGACCAAGGGATAAGCTCCATGAGTGGAGGGATAAAGCTCAAACTGATCGCGACTCTAGAAGCTTCCAGTTGGGAGAATATTCAACTAGCTAGGCTTCTAGAATTTAATTTTTCTTTTATTTTACTTTTTATAGGGGTCCATAGGTAATAGTAGCAAAATGTGCGGGGGTTGCCGCAGTTTATAGACCAAATATCCATGCACCTGCAAAAAAAGGCTAGAAAAAGTGTGGAGGTAGACTTTTAAGGGTTTTATAGAGATTTTCTCCAATTCCAAGACTTGATTCAGGAACATTAAGGTTTTTGACTTCTAAGGGAACATGATATAGGTGGTGATAGACCTATATAGACAGTCAAATGTCATGGTGACAAAATAATGTGTAACACCCCATCAAGGGTGTTCTTCATAAGACAACACACAACCCTTCCGCCAGGGCCGCTTAACACTATAGTATTATTAAAGATCTAGCTTAGGCACCTTGTGCCATGTCTACTTTGGAGGTCTTGAAAATTTGTCCTTAGCAGCACAAAACCTTGTTTTCTGCCATCGGTGGAATTGACCTATCTAACTATGGTGCCATTGCTTTTAATGTTGAGAAATCCTCTCCTCATATTTCCCTCCAAATTTATTTTCAGGTTATAGTGTAGGTTTCCAAAAAGAATATCCATCATAGTCTGGTAGATGAGGGCTCTTCCACCTGTGTCATGTCCATATCTTGTTGGAGATCTATAGGCTCTTAGGCTCTCACCAATTCTAATACCGCTCTCCAATCATTTGACAGTAATAATTTCATTCCTAAGTGAATCCTCCCACATTTATCCATCGAGTTAGGAGGTAAAATGGTACACGTCGATATTGAAGTTGTCGACGCTCCTTTATATTATAACTTGCTTATTTGTCATAGCAGGTTTTATGCCATGCCCGCGGTAGTCTCATCTGTGTTTCATTTACTTTTCTTTCCTCATGAAGGAAAGATCATTACTATTGACCAGCTAGACTATTGCGTACCATTGCCTAACTTTCTACTACCACCAGAACTATTGTTCCACTTGTGGGGGACAATCTCGGTCAATTTCAGGGTGTTGGCGGTGGACTTTTCAAAAGTTCCACTCTTGTGGAGGTTTTTACTCAACTCCCTCCACCCAATTCTCACTCATCTCCCACCACTACTCCTATGTATATGATCTCTTCTAGAACCTGTGGACCCCATATATCTCCTGATCCTTGGGTGGTGTTGCCTGATCCTATAGAAGTTCATCAAGATAGTGACCACTCTCTACCACCTCTTGTTGGAGATATTACCTCTTGACGTTGATCAAAAACTCCATCCCCATATGGAATATGATCAGATTCCTTCGCCCACACGGGCTGCCCCTCCACTTCTTCCACATGAATCCCTTGATGATGATCCTTCCCAGTTACCCAACTTAGAGGTCATGGATCTATCCACTAATAATCATAGGGAGGTTATGCCTCTTTCTTCCTCTAATCCCCCTAAATCCTAACATGTAGAGCTCAGAATTTTAAATCTTGGATCGACTTAGGAGGCACCTCCTCGTCCCTCCTTGGAAGCATCACCCATGGACCGAGTCATGTCTTAGGCTTCGAATACTCCAATTTCCAATGAATCATCCAAGTCCTCACCACCTGTTGATGAGTGTCTTGTACCTCCAGTATGTCTTCATCCTCCACTGATTTCCTAGGGTTCATTTTGAAAGTATGACTACATTAGCTTGTCCCTAGTATGGTCAACCTTTCCAGATGGGGAATTTTGACTTCATTTGGCATGTATTTACATAGGTGAGCCATATGGGCTCTTTTTCCCATAATTTCGTGTCTAGAAACCCTTGGTCTATGCCCGGCTATGGGCACACCTTAGCGTGACATATTGGATCGGGTCCTACTTGTATATTGTGTATATAGGAGTGCGGGTGTTTAGTTTGTTTGTTTGGCATTACCCTGGTATCCTGTGTGTAATTCGTGTCTGGTCTTTGCTGTACTGATGTCAACACCCTCATTTCATTATAGAGGCTTTGTAGATGGTGTGATATGTTACACTCGAAACTCTTCTTCCGTTGCTTGGGTCCTCTTTTCACCCACCGATGAGCTTGTGAGTTTTTAAGGTGTTTGTCTTCGCGGTGTCACCAACAACATGCATGAGTATAGCATTTTCATTGTGATCTTGACCGAGGCTATCAGTCTTGGCATACACCATCTCATTGTTCAACTTGACTCTCAAATAATAGTGTCCCAGCTCAACCATCTATACTCTATGAGGAATCCTAATCTACTTCGTTACTTTTTGAGGGTACGCCTCCTGGAACGTTCATTTGATTATATTACTGATTTACATATCCCTCGAGACCAAAACAAATCGGTTGATTCATTAGCTAATTATGTGTTAGATTGGAATTTGTCCCATACTTAACATTTTAAAACCATTCACATGAAAATTTACAAATTTATTATACATACACAGTATAAACAAAACACATAGACACCGGTATTTTATTATTTCCAAAAATTATGAGTACATAGTTCAAAATTCAGCAACCAAGGCCTTATCTATTTTTCCATATACATGTTATTAAATTCAAAAAATGCACGACCCTATGCCACTACCCCCACTTAATGATGATCATGATAACATAACACCACATTTAGGATGCGGCGGAGTAGACCACGATGAAAAGATGAGGCCACTCCTATAGTGTGCCTCTGCATATGTCGAGGAGTCTCATCAAGCCTCCTAGGAGGAACCCCCAATGTCAGTCCCTCGAAATTTTGAGTGAACTCTCGTAGCTCCTCATCCTCATCCTCTATCTCCTCTCCCAACTCTAGGGCTAGGGCTTGTGGTACATGTCTCCGCAATGCAGAATATATGACCGGGTGTGTAGGTGCCACATCTGCATACAAATACATCATGTTATTAGTAACTATGTACTCTAGTTAAAAAACTCAAAAAATCAAATATCCCAAAAAATTAAAAAAAAAAAATATAAAAAAATTACCTCGCCAATCAAAACCTTCACCAAGGGGCAAGACTATGTTAG